>CM033642.1:41590833-42182869 GCA_019512145.1 Engystomops pustulosus | reverse complement strand
TTTTGACAACCCAAATTTTTTAAAATCCAAGTGTCACATAAACCAAAAAATTTGTACAAATTCAACAAGCAAATCTACAGAACCTACCTTGTACGTAACCCGGGGACTGCCTGTACTTACTACTACTTCACTGCCGAATGCTGGTTTACTGAAATACATGGGACTATAAAGGAGTTTTCCATTTATACTGTAAAAAAAGAAGTTAATGTATTAGCTCTTATAATTAAGGCATTATTTATTAGGTCTTGGGTACTGGTGGGTTGGCTAGAGTCATCCTTGAGATTACTGAGTTAACTTCTTCAAATTCAGAATCAGAATATTTGATGACAGTAGTCAGTGTTGAGATGTGTTTTCATTTCCCAAACATATCTTTCTGAATTGACTTTTATCCTCTGAAAGATTCTCAGTGTTTAGCTGACAAATGGTTTCATGGTAAAAGTGAATGTCCATTATACCCCACCAGGGGTGGATTAAGACTGCCATAGGTCCTGGGCTGTATGAATATTTTAGCCGGTACTGGTGGGTTGGCTAGAGTCATCCTTGAGATTACTGAGTTATCTTCTTCAAATTCAGAATCAGAATATTTGATGACAGTAGTCAGTGTTGAGATGTGTTTTCATTTCCCAAACATATCTTTCTGAATTGACTTTTATCCTCTGAAAGATCCTCAGTGTTTAGCTGACAAATGGTTTCATGGTAAAAGTGAATGTCCATTATACCCCACCAGGGGTGGATTAAGACTGCCATAGGTCCTGGGCTGTATGAATATTTTAGCCTTGGGGAATGGAGGATGCGTCCCTTCTACCTGCTTTTATTCTTCAGGTTCAGGACATTTAAAGAACCTCCAAAGGTCCTAAAATGACTCTTGTGTTTATGTGTATTGAGAGCAGGAACAGATGTACAAGGATTTCATGGGTGAAGGCTCTTCTCAGTATAAAATCTGGTGGGTAGTTGGAATGGCCATGGGCCCTCTAGACGGTTTGGGCCCTGAGCTACCGCCCAAACCACCTGTATTATAATCCACTATTGTACCTCACAGTTTTGTTTGTAAACTACAAGAAACCTCATCTGTGCATCTGAGTGAAGCTCTAAGCTCTACAATTATCATTTTATTACAATGTCATTTCCATACCTAGCAATGCTGATAGCAGTCATCCATCTGGCAGCGTGGTCCTCATATGCTGCAATCGACCAAATTCTAGAGCTGGATGTCTTCTATTTAGGTTTCCATTACGTATCACATAAAACGGGTATGTGAAGCTGGCCGGATACTAAGGTTGGCCACACACATTAGATAGACAACTCTCATTTTCCATACAGCTGTCCCAGACCTCTCTCTCTCTCAGTGACTTATCTCCCCGAAGAAAATAAGGATCGGAGATGTTAAAGAAAAATCTGCCAGCAAAATCCATCATGATAAACAGCGCATGAAAGCCGCTTGTCAGTAATCAGTACTGGCTAGAAAATCGTTTGTTATGAAATTGACAATATTTCCCAGTAATGAGGAGCAACTGATATGACTGTACAAAGGAGGAAATGTCACTGAAGAAAATAAGGATCAGAGATGTTAAAGAAAATCTACAAGCAAAGTCCATTATGATAAATACAGGACAATTGCTAATAGATCCCAAGCAAAGTCCATTATGATAAATACAGGACAATTGCTAATAGATCCAGGCAATGTGACTGTGGTAATCTTCTTATATTTGTTATCCATCCAAAAGTTGATTCTTCTAAAATCAACTTTTAAATTTATGCTAATGAGTGGGTGTTCCCAGAGCTCCTCAGTGATGTCTTTTCACTGGTTGTTACAATGAGTAGATCTGGTCTCCCCTCCCCCTGCACTTCCTAGATTTCACAGGTAGCGAGGGCAAAAAGCAACACCCACCAGATTACCTCTGACTCATTAGCATAATTTAAAAAGTTTATTTTAAAAGGAAGGAAGCCATGGATATAGCATAATTTAAAAAGTTTATTTTAAAAGGAAGGAAGCCATGGATAATACATATAAGAAAACTACCACAGTCACTGTGATCTATGAGTAAATGTCCATAGTTTATCTATCCTTGATTTTGATGGTACGTTTCCTTTAAATTCCAATTACTTTCCTGCCCCACATACACATTAGGTGGTCGTTAGTTTAATGTATATAATTAGCTTAAACATTTCATGAATGGACAACATAATCTGATAAATTAAGGTATACACCCCACATTCCCGAGGATTTTCTTTTTTGCTTTGCTTTTTTTTTTTTTGTTTAGATTTTATTATGTTGTAACAGTTTTCGGAAGCAGCGCCGCACCATGCTGACATGCATGAAAGCTGCTGGTCAGTAACCAGTACTGCCCAGAATCAGATGTTATGAAATGGACAATATTTTCCAGTAATGAGGAGCAACTGTACAAAGGAGGAAATAAACTGTGTGTAGTATGAGAAGTCCTGGTTTACAAGGTAATGGCCTTATCATGTAGGAAGTCCAGATGTTTTCTAGGGGAGTGTAACCTTTTTCAGAAGTGATATTATGGTAGAGAGTAAAGATGAAAAAGACAAGATCCTCTCTGCAGCTGCAAGTACCAGGGATAAAACAACAGTGCACATCATTGCTGTCTATAAATATCCTAATGCTGCCTTTGAGGTCCACAGAAGAGGAAGAAAAATGTGATCTGTTTCCCAGTCCCCTGAAGTGCAGGCCAGTGCTTTAGGGTTAAAGAAACAACAGCTGCCTCATCGTAATACATTAAAGATGCGTGCACAATACATTACATAGACTACAGCTCTGCGATGAGCGGCCCAGAAAAGGAGTTATGGGACTGGTTTCATTTTAGGTTTCTTGTTTTATTATAGATATTATGAACTTGCCATTAATTTCAAATGCAGAGAATCCCTTTTATGGCCATTTTACTATAGCAGATTATTAGTATGTGCATATAAGACTGCTAAATATACCATTTTGTTTAAAGGGAGTCAGTGGCTGAAAGATATGTTGTAGGTTTGTAAATTTGCACGTTGCTCTTGGAGCCAAAAAGAAGTCCACTTTAATAATGTCTTTATTTATATAGCGCACATAGATATGCAGTGCTGCACAGAGCTTGCCAAATCAGTCACTTTTTCATACAGGCATACAGCAAATATACACACATACAGTATATACACACTGTAGGGGTTCAGCTCAAACGTGGAGGTTGGCAATGACAAAGCTCTCATGGACAGCAGGATTAAAGTTGAAACTGTGCATTTATTCCAGAAAACAGCAGTATCAAACTAAACATCAAATAAAATCCTTGCCTGTCCGTTTTAACTATACATTCGGCAGCCCTCACTAGCCACCTGTTGGACCCATTACAATGTGGAAGCTTTGGTCTGGAGCAGTGGTCACACTTCTGTCTCCACTCCAGCAATTAGAGTCCTGTACCTGGTCTTCCAAGAGACAAACACATGGAAAACAGCTTCCAGTGTGACCCAATGCACATTCTGGTCGCTGTAGTACACATGAACACTCATTTTCTTTACAATTCAATAGTGACCTTGTCACAACACATATACAGCAAATATTAATCACATATATGTTATATACATATTATGCCGTACAATATACAGCATAATATGTAGTGCACAGATGACAGGGCCCCTTGACACTGTGGGCCCCATAGTGGCCGCTACCACTGTAGTTATGCCCCTGGTCTGACTGGCCCACTAGAGCACCAGTCAGGCCCTCAACTGGAACCTAATATTGGACCCTGGACAACCAGGAAAAATTAACCTAATTTGGAGGCTACTAGGGTCTATTTACAATGGTTTGATGGATGATGGGCCCCAGAATAATTGTATCCGGTGAACCAAAGTGTTCCAGTCTGACAGTGGAAGGCAGCTATTGTAAAATTATATGTGATAAATTATCAGGATATAAAATAGCAGAAGATTGCCTAGCATAGGTCCCAACATATATCTCAATAGTGAGGAGTTTCATGTCTTGCTTTATACTTACATTACTTCACTTACATTGGTCCCAGGAATCTGTTACAGTTGACAAATGTCTTCACAGCCCTCCACACACCTCTAGCATTTCGGCTCAGCTATAATAACACATTAAGTGACTCAGTGTGAAGCCAGCCTTGTAACAGAGGATTAATTCAAAATCTAAGATCAGGATATTTTAGAGGCAGAGAAGCTGAGTTCTGTGACATATAGGAGTTTATTTGAATGGGAGAAGCATTTCTGACAGTAATTATTTAGTATTCTCTTACAGGACTCCTGGAGAGTGAGAGTCCTAAAACTCCGCCCACACACAGTGATTGACAGCCTTCTCACCACATACAGGGAGAGCTGTCAGTCATTGTGTTTGGTTGGAGTAAACAGGACTCTCACAGTCTCTCTAGGAGGCCTGCAGGATTTTACTCTTACTTTTGTTCAGAAAACCTGCACCAAATCATAACTTCCTTTATAACAAAGAGTGGAAGTTTTCTCCGTCTCACTCAAAGCGGCCACTGAAACCCCCTGACCGGGTTCCTTTAAGAATTTTATCCAAAATGTACTTATATTAGGTATAAGAGAAGAGTTGGTCTTCTGTATGAGGTTATCTTAATAAATAAGATGCAGCAATAATATGGCATAACATTTATGGAACAGTGGTCCAGGGGTTAATAGAGCGAATGCAAATATTTGTTAATCTAATTTTGCAATCTACATTCCTGTGCATAAAATGATACCCCTGCTCCTAACTTGTATTTTTTTGTCCTCCTGCAGAACTTTAAAGGAATTTTTAGAAGCATCCTGCTGTGGTTTCTTTCCCATGTTTCTCTGGTTGCCAGAATTCTTTGGAACCAGTAATGTACACACGTGATACTTAATGTCAACCTAATACAAAAGCATAGATAAATGTGGCCAAAAAAAAGGAAGAAAACAAAACAGCAGACCCAGAAAAACACACAAAATGATAGACATCTGTGGACAATTAACATTAGCTCTAGTTATGTGCTGCGGAACAGCTGCATTGACCGCAGTAAAATTCTTTGCCCGTTGCCTGAATTCCGGTAAAATCATTTTTTTTCCATTTTCTGAGGTTCTCTACGGTCATGCCCACCTTGTTGTTTGGCATGGCACTTGGGCAATATTTTAGAACTGAAGTGAGTGGAGTGCGGAGAGTGAACACAGCCTTTCTCCATCTGACAGAGACAGGAAATTGGGGAGGGGTGAGTTCTCTCTCATCCTGCAAAGAATTCACATCTGGGAGACATCCAGGCGGTTTTTACTCTGGTCTGACCTGTGGTGAGAGGATTGCTTAACAAACACTGCAAAAGGAGCCCCATATGTTCTTGGGACAAAAGGAGGAGGAGAAAATTGTTCAACAGCATCATGTGCTTGGAGCAGATCTTCCCCTTAACCCCTCATCTTAAGAAATGAAACTCTGGAAAAGGCCTGTTACTTGGAATAGTATCTTATTCTTTGGATGCCTCCACATCCCTAGCTCCGCTTTGAGCATCTGCTACCCTACGAGATGCTGCTTAATGTCTAGTAAATCTGAATATAAACTGGTAAAGGGTTAAATATGGTTAGTATGTAAAACCATTCTCCGGAAACACATCTAATCCCTGTGCTACGCAAAAGAGTTGCAAGAAACTTGCTAGATACAGAAGGATAGCTTCAAAGTCTTGGCCATCTCTGAACTGATTACCTAACCTCCATTTACATTGTTTGTCTCTGTACAGATGTAGAAGAGCTGAAGTTGCCATTTGGTAAAACTTTCATAGATAGAAACTTTTTACCTCAAATGTGCTTTTATTTTGTATGATTAGATAGTAGCCTAAATGATTAATTATTTCTCGGAATATGGTCAGTTCTTTGTATAGTGGACGGTAAACTTACGATACCCCTTTCTTAGCCATAATGATCAATACGTCTGTGAATCTGCCTCCTGTGCTGCCAGATTTGGGCTGTACTGTAAGTATATTGAAATAACAGCCACTTATATGTGTGACTATATAATATCAATTGTTGGCAATAATGAAAGGTTTGGCTGACATTGGTATCTCCATAGTCTAAATGAGTGCTAGAAGCAGAATATGTGGTAATTTACTCATTGCACATCGGCGCCCACCACCCTGTTGAATCTATGCCACGAAGAATTGAGGCAGTTCTGAAGGCAAAAGGGGGTCCAACCCGTTACTAGCATGGTGTACCTAATAAAGTGGCCGGTGAGTGTATGTGTGATTATATAGTATCAATTGTTCCCAATAAGGAAATGTTTGGCTGGCATTGGTATCTCCATAGTCTAAATGAGTGCTAAAAGCAGAATATGTGGTAATTTACTCATTGCACATCGGCGCCCACCACTGCCCTTAGACAGGGGTGTTACTACAGGGGTAGCAGCTATTGCAGCTGCTACAGGGCCCACAGTGTCAGGGGGCCCGGGCATCCCGACCTTGCATGGTAAACAACAGAGCATGTGCACTATTATATACACTCACCGGCCACTTTATTAGGTACACCATGCTAGTTACTGGTTGGACCCCCTTTTGCCTTCAGAACTGCCTCAAATCTTCGTGGCATAGATTCAACAAGGTGCTGGAAGCATTCCTCAGAGATTTTGTCATGCATAGTTATATGCACAGCATACACAAGCATACATACAACTTAACACAGCATATACTGTATATACAAACATGGCATTACATAAAACACAGCATACGTACAACATACACACAGTATATAACAATAAACAAGCATACAAACAGCCACATACAAGAAGAAAAATACAGATACTTACACACACACACAACGGATAATGCAGGCAAAGTACACACAAAGGATACATACAGCAAGTAACAGTACGTGAGGGGCGAATTGTCAGAGTTCTGTGGGACGAGTTCTGTGGACCTCGGGGGACACCGTTGTGGATGGTATAGACCATGGTGGCAGCAGGTAACAAACGCAGGAGGAAAACAGTCAGGAGCCTGAGAAGATAGCAGGCCACAGAGAACACTGGTAACTCTGGTCGGGACTGAAGAAAACGCTGGGTGGAACCAGCACAGCAGGAGCACAGGAGCAGTAGTACAGGGCAAGGAAACGACACGGGATCGGACCACGGGATACGACTACACACACACAGCGCCACTCCCAGTAACAATATAAACAGTGCCATCAAGAGTCCCCGCCCCGCTACCCCCCCCCCCCCACAAAATAGATATAACAGGGATAAACACTAGTAACACACAAACAAACCACATATATATCTATCGATATATAAAATATATATACAGTGCCCAATCCAAAGTAAACACATTTTTATACATGACGCCAATCCCAGAAAGAGTAAACACATATTTAGATATTATAATATTATAATAATATAATATACACAAACACCACTCCGAAACACAGATACACAGCGATATACCGATAGTATACATTATATCAAAGCGCCACTCCCAGTAACACATAATACACGCGCATTCCAGTAAAAATATTACATCAGCGCGACCCCTTAGTAAACACATAGATATATATACAGCGCCACCCCAGAAACTCATCTGATACACAGCGCCACTCCCAGTAAACAATATACAGAGCGCCACTCCCAGGAGTAAAACAGACTTTTGGATATGGGATGGACCCATATTCTGCATATAACAGCCAAAAGAAAGGGGAACACTGTGTCGTGTAAAATAACACAAAAAACTTCATTGTATGGGTAAAATCGGCCACAGCCTTTATTTTAAATCTCATAATCATTAAGACTTTTATCATTAAATCATTAAGACTAAAAATCAGTTTAAAGGAGGAGTTGGTGAATTGCTAGGATGGGATTCACACTATACTGTGAGATCCCCAGCGCCGACATAAAGCCCACGGCAGGCAGCAATATAAAGGGCGGCACTGATCTGGATTGCATTTCTAGCAGAGCCAGTCCACCTTTAGGGCCACATATGAGACCCTGTGAAGATCCTCACTCCTGTGCTTCACCACCGTGCCCGCCCCTGGATGGCATTACCATTAAGAATCTTCAGGCTGTCCACTTCCAAAGCTCAGCATGTTAACCACCATGAGGTTTAAATCCTCTATGAGTTAAAATTAGGTCCATCTGCAACTTCCACCCACTCTCACGCAGTTCAAAGCTTGTGTGGGGTGAAGATAGCAAACTGCTAATCTGTATTACTTAAAATTGACTCCTATTTTTTTTTTTCTTATAAATATATGTTTCCATTGTTGTATGTTTCTTTTTTTAAAACTAAAAGCCTGAACAATACATTAGGAATTAATGTCCAGGCAACATAAAAACTGGGTAACCTCGACTCACAAAGAGTCATCCCACAGCACTCAGGAGAGGAAAAAACCCCCTGTGGAGGAAAACTCAGGGAAACCCCTGGCTGAAGGACGCCATTTCCTCTGGGCCTTTAGAGGGATTAATTAAAACCAACTTTATCTCATATTATGCAGTACAAAACAGATCAATATAACATGGTAAAAAACTACACAATGCGCCGATTCCAGAGCCAATAATGTACCCCAAAATTAAAGTTTTCTTAATTACATTTCATAAGTAGTAGGCGTAAAACAGTGTGAGTTAGTAATGGTACAGGGCGGGGGGGGGCGACATGTTTCTCATGGTCTTCGGTGAGAGAAAGAGGAAGAGAGACCCAGGACAGGAAGTGATATTAATGTGGGGCCCACCCTCTCATAGTACACCCTACCCTACACTCTGCCATCTCAGAAGCAGAACCCACTATTATTAAATGAATACAAGCTACATAAAAACTTTCACAGGTTCTCTAGGTCCCCCCATGCAAAAGTAATGTCCCCCTTTGAGTATGGCTCTTATCACGGGATGAGTTTCTTGACTTTTGGCTATGGGATGGACCCTACTCGTCATAACAGCGAAAAAGAAAAGGGGGAGGGGGGAACATCTGTGGCGGGTATAAATAGAACACAAAACACTTCATGTATATGGTGTCAAATAGGCCACAGCTTTATTTAAATCACAAGACTAAAACAGTTAAAGGAGGAGTTGGGTGTGAACTGCTAGAATTGGATTCACTACTACGTGAGATCCCAGCTGCCTACATACAGCCCACCGGCCAGGGCAGCAAAATTAAAGGGCGGCACGCTATGGCATTGCATTCTAGAGAGCCGTCAACTTTAAGGGACCAATGACCCTTGTGAAGATCCTCACTCCTGTGTTCAACCCACCGTGCCCCGCCCTGGATGACTTTATCCATTAAGACATCCTTCAGGCATGCAACTCAAAGCTCAGCTGTTTCACAACCATGAAGGTTCTAACATCATATATGAGTTCAAATAAGTCCACTGCAACTTCCACCAATGCTCCTCCACAGCCCACAGAACAGAAGAGGCCTGTTTGACACTCAAAAGGACTCGACCCCCACAAAGCAATAAACTCTCGTTCTCAGAGATGTTTTTTGCAAACTAGTGAGGAAAGTCAAGTAAAATATTACAGGCCCAACTCTACACATGTAACCGACTATATAGTAATGACACAATAATAATCTATGTTAAAAACAGTGAAGCAGGCAATCATAAAGAGTAACATGATTCCAATAAACACATGGAGGGCTAACATACCCTCTCCCTATTAAATACAAATTACTGCAACTCGCCTAGCTAATGGTTCGTTGACAGCCAAGACCAGCTAAAGTAGTTATGATTGACATCAACACCCAGATCCAAATAGTCCAATATTACCCTTAATATAGATCAGAAGACATAAGAGCATAGATGGCACGGGGGGGGGGGCATTTGTGTGTTTTTCGATCTCTTGCGCAGTTTCGACCAGGACTTCCTTCTCAATATAAATTTGTCAGGGGCCAAACAGTTCAAGTTGAAAATTAGGTTGTGACCAGGACCAGAACCTCCTGGGGCTCGCCGCTTTCCTGTTGGCATTAGTCATTGCGCCTGCCATAGTTTCCAAGGACATCTGAGAAAGGCACCATTCCTCGGCGCAAGTCCCTCGCTCAGAGGACCAATTTATTCTGCACCCTTCCTCCCAGCCGCAAGACACAAAGCTCAGAGACCCAATTTATCTGCACCATTCTCCAGCAGCCAAGACACCAAAGCTAAGAGACAATTTATTCGCAAGCATGTGAGTATGAAGGGATATTAACAGGAATCTGTAGAAAGCCGAGGGCCATACCAGTGATGGCGAACCTTCCACTCAGGAGGCCATGCCGTGATGGCTACCTTCCACTCCAAGAGGTCCATGCCCGTGATGCTACCCTTCACTCCGGGGGGGCCTACCATGGGTACCCTACGCTCACAGGGGGCATACCCGTGATGGCACCCCTACGATCCAGGGGGGCCATACCCATGATGGGACCACTCCACTCCAGGGGGCATAACCTGTGATGGCTACCACTCATCCAGGAGGACATACCCGTGATGGTACTCTCCACTCAGGAGGACCATACCCGTGATGGCTACTCCTCCACCTCCAGGAGGCCGGTAACCGTGAGGCTAACTCCTCCACTCCAGGAGCCATACCCGTGATGGCTACTCCCTCCCTCCAGGAGGCCTACCCGTGATGGCTACTCCTCCACTTCAGGAGGCCCATACCCGTGATGGTACTACCCTCCAATCCAGGAGGCCATACCAGTGATGGCTTACTCATTCCACTCCAGGAGGCCATTACCCGTGATGGCTAATCCTCCAATCCAGGAGGTCCATACCCTGATGGCACTACTCCGCCCCAGTGAGCGCTCATACCCAGATGGCTAGTCCTCCACCCAGGAGGCCATACCGTTGATGGCTATCCTCACACTCCAGGGGGGAAGGCACTACCATGATGGCTACTCCTCCCATCCAGGGGCCATACCCCAAGTGATGGCTACTCCTCACTCCAGGAGGCCATACCCGTGATGGCTAACTCCTACATTTCAGGAGGCCATACCCGTTGATGGCTCTCCTCCACTCCAGGCGGCAATACCATGATGGCTACCCTCCACTCCAGGGAGGAAATAGCAAGTGAGGGAGAAAAAAAAGGGCAGGGGGGGGGGGACGGAATGGGAAGGGGGGGACATGATTTTTTTTTTTGTTTTTTTTTTATTATATAAAATTTCAGTATTGTCTGTCATGGATATATCAAAATCTTACTCCTTTCGAAGCCTATACCAGTATATACGTAAAGCAAAACACAAGAATACCTTTCAAATTGATTTGAACCAAAATCGCAAAATGCATCAGAGGCCTACTTAAATGTGTTTTGCTAGATTACAGGCTATTACCATAATGAGCAAGTTTTAGAACCTAATGTAATTGAATAGTTTAATATTAAGCCTGATGGTCTTAGAGACTTACAGACAGCCAATGACCACCTTTCATATTATACCAAACAGGCCATAAGAGGACATTTGGTTGCCGTAACTGTGTTCAAACTGATAACCCGTAATCCGGGCCGACTTATTTGATATTTAACGTGAGCCCCACGCGGACAGGGGACCATTTGGCAAGCTCTGTGCGCTATATATAAAAAGGAATTATTTATTTCTAATTTCAATTAAATTCGATAGTAGGTCTGCAAAATAGCCCAAACCAAAAACTTACCGATTGAGAGCGTGGTGGGACAACGTAATGGGGAGCGATTGTTAAAATAGTACACAATGCATATGCCATCACATACCTATACCTATCCGCTAGATAGTAGATAGTACGTCGATGCTGGCCCCAAAAGGTTCAGGCACACAAAAACCAGGAAAATATGTCCATACCGCCTCCTGCGCCACCACAGGATCGGTGGTGGCACCGCCGCCCACAATTAGGTGGCTACTTCATCTCCGGGCTCCCCAAGGGACACCCCCTGTGAGAGCCCATACCCCATGTGTGCCTTGACAGAATAAAACCAGCCAAATTTTTTAAGGTGTGTCACTCCCTCAGACTCCACCTCCCAAGACATTTTATACCAACCCGGGACCTCCACCCGCCAAGATACCACTCATGATTTAAAATTAAAAATTTTCAACTTTTCTTTTTTTTTTTTAAAACATACACCATCAGTTGAGGAGCACAATCTGTCACACTTGTAAAAATAAACCAACATCACTCCAGGGGGGAAGGCCACTAAAGACTGTATAATTTAAAGCGGAGACAAGACACCGGCTGCTGGAAGGTAAATCCCCTTCCTCCATCATTTCCAGAACTCCAAGGACTGAGGTTTTATGTAATCCCATCAGTCCAGCCCCATACTTTTTTTTTTTTTATATAATAATACATGCGTAAATGAGGCTTACATAAGAGCTTCTGCTTATTAAATAGGACTAAGGCGCATGTACTCCACTTAATACTGCCGCCATCCACCCTCGATATGCAATGTATACATGAGCACATGTAGTCTTATATTACAGTGCTTCTCAGTAAATAGATGAGAGTGCATGTTACGCCCTCACTATGCCACATACTCCACCTCCTATGTAACTATATACATGAGCAGAGGTGTCACTTATAGTACAGAGCTCGCTCCAGTATATAGACTGAGGGTGCATGTGCTCCCCCTCACTATGCCCTCACCGAGTGTAAATTCTATACTATGAGACATGTCTTCTATATTACTTGATCTCCAGTAATATTAGACTAAGGGGTGCAGGGTACTCCTCACTACTTATCCCATCCACCTCCTTTGTAATATTACATGAGCACATTTAGTTGATACTATAGAGCTTTTTTTTTTTTTTGTAATACAACTCATACGCAGACCCAATACACAGGGAGGGGAGGGGCCAATAAACCTGCATCCACCTCTTGGTCAGTCGCCTAAGATGGAGGCCACATACAATGATATACAGGACTATGATAAACATTATAAGGGTGGTTATAGGAAAATGTCAGCTCCCCAGCGTCATGTGACTATATCTCTTCCTTCCCAACCTGCTCCCTCCCACAAGGGTGTGTACATGTGACCTCCTCATAGAGAGCCACAGTAATGGTGACATTATCATCAGCCTTTCTCCTATCACACGTTTCCTCAGCTCACAGCATCATGATGCTGCAGTAATATGTGAGTATCAGCCATGGCTGACATGTAATATCTGATGTATAGCCAGTCTGCTGTAAGAGCACATATGAGTTGCAGAAAGCGTGTGAGGTAAATAAACTATGTGAGGTAACTGGGAGCAGTGCTCAACCCGCAGCATGTCACATAATATTATAAAATATTTCTCCCCAGTATATAATAGAAGCCATATCCACAGTGATGAGGTCAATAAGCTGATATACAGTAATGTTGCCCTCTATAAGATAACTAGGCTTATATCATGAGGAGATATACATAAACCCTGTGGTTCATTATGATTTCTGAGGAAAAATCCTTCTTACCTGATGTAGCAAGACTGATTCTACCCTAGTAATGAGGTGTGAAGGTGTAGTGGTGACTACGTGTGATTATAAACCTCAGTATTATACTCCCCCAGGCAGCAGACATGTTTCTCCATTGTTCTGGGGAGAGAGGAGAAAGAGGAAGAGAGACCCAGGACAGGAAGTGATATCTACTGTTGGGTCCACCCCTCCATAGTACCACCCTACACTACACTCGGCCCTCTCAAAGCAGAGAACCCACCTATATTAAATTAATAAAAATACCTAAAAATTCCACGCGTTCTCGGTCCCCCCTCCTGCCAAAGTCAGTCCCCTTTGCTTATGGCTCCGGGGGTTTCGTTTATACACAGCCCCATTCCTAGTAGTTAACACCTATTACATGACAGCGTTACCCTAGTAACACACA
Organism: Engystomops pustulosus; assembly: GCA_019512145.1. NCBI lineage: Eukaryota > Metazoa > Chordata > Amphibia > Anura > Leptodactylidae > Engystomops > Engystomops pustulosus. The sequence goes on along the minus strand of CM033642.1, from coordinate 42,169,149 downwards.
TAGTATATTACAGCGCCACCCAGTGCCACTCCCAGTAAGTCAACCTTATATATACACAGCCTGACCACTACCCTGAGTAACCCACATATATACACAGCGGCCACTCCACAGCGCCACACTGTCACCCCAGCAAAACGTATATTACCCGTGGCTCCCACAGGAGTAACAATAGAATACATATGCCCTACGGAATAACACATAGACATATAACGCCCCTGTAACACTAGATATATACACAGCCCCACCATAATACATGGATATATACAGACCACCCCCAGTAACAATAGATATATGCCAAAGCCGCATCATAAAAATACATATTTAACAACAAAACTAATAATATAAGAATACAGCCCACCCCCAGTAAGTCACCAGATACATACACAGCCTCCCCCCAGCTCCAACACATATATATATTAAATGGCCCCCACCCCATATTTCATAGATATACAACCTCACTTCCAGTAACACATATATACTGCATTGCCCGGATAGTAAATAAACTGCTTATTACCCATAAGAAAATAGATGCGTTAACAAAAAATATTTTATATGTGTCTTTTGCTCCTCAGACTGTCTTTGTGTGTCTATCTTCCACCGACTGTCTTGTGTGTGTCTCTCTCACGGAATGTCTCTCTGTGTCTCTCTCTCTGACTGCTCTGTTTGTTGGCTCTCTCTCTGAGCTCTGTGTATGACTCTCTTCTCTGACTGTATATGGTGTGTGTTGTCTCTCTCTCTCTGACTGTCTGTGTGTGTGTGTGTCTCTATCTTGACTGTCTCTGGTTGTGCTCTCTCTCTGACTGTCTATGTTGCACACTCTCGATTCTCGGACTGTCTGTGTGTGTGTGTCTCTCTCTCCGAAAGGTCTGTGTGTGTGGTCTCTCTCTGACGTCTGCTGTCTCTCTGTTGTGTCACCGCTCTGTGTCCCTACGGGGAGATTGATCAGAAGTGTGGGGGAGCCGCAATGTTACTAGTTGCCCATGGCAACCAATCAAAGCTCGAGTTTCATTTTCCCACAGCTGTTTATAAAATTACAAAAGTGAGCTATGATTGGTTCCATGTTCAACTGGAACATTTTTATCCTTTAGACATTCTGATAAATCCCCCGTATATATGTTATGTATCAATGTACGACACACATAAGCATCTTATACTCAGGTCCTCATTGCTTAGAGCCAATCAAAACTTCAGAGCTCGCTTCAGCCCAGACACTGGCCCTCCTCTATAGGTGGTAATAAAGGGTATTTGGGAAAGCGTGGGGTGGAAAGGAAATTTGGCTCAAAAGTGAGTCTATGACGTTCCCTTGAGTCACAAGAACGGGGCGTGCAAAAAATTGGTGATTGTTTGAAACACGATGGTGCAGATTCCTTTAGCGGGCATACATACATACATACCACACATACATATACTAGAGTTATAATTTGATATTAGATGTAGCTCCTGCCATTGAGGACAGTATATAGTAAATAACTGCTCATAATCAGCCCCTGTTTGGTGTTTTAGATGTGGAAAGGGCACTTGTTGTATATTTGATTTGAAGGGCCACTGGTGGACATTTGAAACCGGAAGTAAAGAAAATATGGAAACAGGGAGGATTTAGATATATGACATTATTCCTTGGAGCGTTTTAGTATGCGAACAAACGAAAAAGGAAAGGATAGTATAGGAAAGAGGCGGATGAGGCGCGGCGCGTTACGGCTGATACCGTCCGAATTTTGAAATGGTTTGCACATTCTCCATTTCTGGGTAGGTCATTGCAAAGATCCGGAGTGTTGCTCCAGTTTATTGTATCAGAGACTTGGGCACTGTTTGGCTTAAGTATGACAAGCAGTTCGTTCAGAGGATGTCCAGGCATCTCACGCAGTGTTTCTGCATTCTTTTCCTTGGTGGAAGTATATAGATTACTTGAGTGTCATGATTTGCATTCTACTTAAATAGTTAAATAGTCCTGTTCTTAGAAATGAGTTTTGGTTTTTGCTAAGGTAATTTTCTGAACTGCCTACAGTATATTCTTTGTTGTTTAACTTTTTTTTTTTTATTTGTGCTTTCTAATCTGGCAATTACTATGTTTTCCACTAGATGGCCAATGTTGGTGGAAACAGAAGGTGAATCATTTAATCCAGAGCACAAGTTGAGTCATTGTGATCACACAAGTCTTATATCACTGGTATTTCTAAAGATTGCCACAAACATATAGGGCCTTCATGGAGTAGAAAAACCCCACTATGGCCCCTTCACCACCACGTATATGGCGGTCGTTATGGTAGGCAAGACTAGCAAGAAGCTCAGTATATGGCTGAAATAGAAGGGATGTGTTGGTGGGAGCTACACACATGTGTCGGCCGTGTCCAGCCACCACCAGAAAAAAGAATAGGCATTCTATAATCTTTTGTCAGATTATGGATCCCTTCTCCAGCCTGGTCCTGGGTATTGTAGCAGCGCCCAAGTTAGTTTTTTTTTCCCCTTAAGGACCTGGTCCTTTTTGGTTGTCATTTCTATTTTTTACTACCGTCACAATAGTCAAAAAATCTATACTTTTTCTTTACATATACAAGAGCTGCGTGGAAAGCTTGCTTGCGTAACAACTCGCACTTCTAGTGATGGTAGGGATATTTATTCTTCCATGCCGTTGTACTGGGAATCAGGAGAAAAGATTCCAATGTCTGTTTATTATTTTAGTTTACTTTACTATTTTCAGACTTCCCTAGGGTTACTTTAACTTTTGGTTGTCTTGATTGATCCTATCATATACTGCCATAACAGTATGGCAGGATATGCAGAAGATTACAGCCTATAACATTACAATGTGCAATTAGCACACAGAATGAAGGGGTTAAATCCCAGACAGCCTCGGGTCTTCAGAAGAGCCGAGGTGTCATGGCAACCATCATCGCCACCGCCCCGGATGATGCAGGAAGCTAGGAAGCGAAATTCCCAAACAAGATGGTGCGACCGCCCCCTGTGCGCTGTGGCGATTTTTTAAAAAGACCTCTTTTTTTTTTGCAGACTTTGCCTTAAAGTTAAAAGCAGAAGAAAATTTCTAGAACAGAAAAAAATACAATTCAACACAACTGACCCGAACCCATTGCGTTTGGGGGGGGGGATTTTTTTTTTGGCGGGTTTCAAAAAAAAACAATCCCAACACCAAAAAGAGTTGTCAAAAACCCCCCTACTACAATTGCGGTTCAGGTGTTACCACTTAGTGGATCATACTGCAGTAGACCTGGCAGTGCATGTATGAACAGTCTTAGTAAAAGATATAGCCCCAGGCTATAATAAACAGCTATCAAAGGTGTCTGACATTGTGAAGCAGTTTCCCGATTGTTAATCATGCGTTATTTGACAACCCAAATTTTTTTTTAACATCCAAGTGTCACATAGAACAAAAACTGTACAAATTTCAAAACAAAATCTCAGAACTACCTGTACGAAACCCGGGATGGGCCTGTACTTACTCTACATTCACTGCCGAATGCTGTTTACTGAAATAATAGGACTATAAAGGAGTTCTCCATTATAACTGTAACAAAGAAGTAATGAAGCTATTATAATAGGCATTATTTATATATTTATTATTGGGACTGGTGGGTGGGGTTGGGTTGGCTAGAGTCATCCTTGAGATTACTGAGTAACTTCTTCAAAGTCAGAATCAGAATATTGATTGACAGTAGTCAGTGTTGAAGTGTTTTTATTTCCAGAACCATATTCTTTTGAATGACTTTTATCCTCTGAAAAGATTCTCAGGTTTTAGCTGACAACAAAGGGTTCATGGTAAAACGTGGAATGTCCATTTACCCCACCAGGGGTGGATTCAGAATGCAATAGGTCTGGAGGCTGTATGAATATTTTACCCCACTTCCTGCATATGGTACTAGAATCAAGCGTCTGGGAATTGGAGGATGCGTACCTTCTACCCTGTTTTATTCTTCGGGTTCAGGAACATTTACAAAGGAACTCCAAAGTCCTAAAATGGCTCTTGTGTTTATGTGTATTGAGAGCAGGAAAAGGAACAGATGTACAAGGTTTCTGGCGTGAGGCTCTTCTCAGAATAAAATCTGGTGGGTAGTTGGTATGGCCATGGGCCCCCTCTAGAAGGTTTGGGCCCCGAGCTACCGCCCACCCAAAAACCACCTGTATTATATCACTATTGACCTCACAGTTTTGTTGTTAAACTACCAGAAACCTCATCTGTGCATCTGAGTGGAAGCTCTAAGATATACAATATCATTTTACAAGTCATTTCCATACCTAGCAATGCTTGATCAGCGTATCCATCTGCCCAGCGTGGTCCTCATATGCGCAATCAATCGACCAAATTCTAGAGCTGGATGTATTTAGTTAGGTTTCCATTACGTATCACATAAAAGGTAGTGAAGCTGGCCGGATACAAGGTTGGCCACACACATTCGATAGACAACTCTCATTTTCCATACAGTTATCCAGACCTTCTGGTCTCTCAGGACTTATCTCCCGAAGGAAAAGAAACTAAGGATCGGAAATGTTACAAGAATAGTCAACGCTGCCAGGCAGCAAATCACATCATCGATAAACAGCGCATAATAAAAGCCGCTAGTCAGTCATTCAGTACTGGCTAGAAAATCCGTTTTGTTATGAAATTGACACTATTTCCCAGTAATGAGGAGGCAAGTGATATGAAGTCTGTAAAACGGATGGGGCAATGGTCACTGAAGAAAATAAGGATCAGAGATGTTAAAGAACAAGTCTATGCAAGCCAACGTCCATTATGCATAACATACAGGCACAATTGCTCAATAGATACGGGCAATGTATGATGTGTGTAATCTTCTTGTATATTGGTTTGTTATCCATCCAAAAGTTGAGGTCTTCTAAAATCACCCCCAAACCACTTGTCTACAAAGTATGCTATTGAGTGGGGTTCCCAGAGCTCTCAGATTGTCTTTTCACTGGTGTTACAATGAGTAGATCTGGTCTCCCCTCCCCTGCACTCCTAGATTACACAGGTTAGCGAGGCAAAAAAAGCAAAACACCACCAGTGACCTCATGATCTCATAGCAAATTAAAGTTATTTTAAAGGAGGAAGGAAGCCATGATAATACATAAAAGAAACTTACCACAGTCACTGTGATCTAGAGTAAGTGTCCATGGTTATCTATATTGATTTTGATGGTACATTTCCTTTAACTTCGATAGTTACTTTCCTGCCCACATTACACATAGGTGGTCGTTAGTTTAATGTAATATTAGCTAAGACATTTCTGAGATGGACAACATCAAAGCACATAATCTGAAAATTAAGGTATACCACCCCAACATTCACGAGAGATGTTATTTTTTGCTTGCTTTTTTTTTTGGTTTCGATTTTATTATGTTGTAACCAGTTTTGCGGAAGTCCAAGCCTCCCCCCCGGCAGCACCATGTGACATGCCTAGAAAGCTGTGAGGTCAGTAACCAGTACTGCCCAGAATCAGATGTTATGAAATGAGACAATATTTTCAGTAATGGAGGAGGCCAACTGTACAAAGATGTGAAAACCTTAAACTTGTGTAGTATGAGAAAAAAAAAAAGTCTGGTTTACAACGGTAATGGCCTTATCATGTAGGAAGTCCAGATGTTTTTCTAGGGGAGCTGTAACCTTTTGCAGAAAGAAGTGAATTTTATGTGTACGAGAGTAAAAGATTGAAAAAGACAGATCCTCTCTGCCAGATGCAAGTACCAGGATAACACAACAGTGCACCATCATTTGCTGTCTATAAAAATCCCTAATGCTTGCATTTGACGGGTCCACAGAAGAGGGAAGAACAAATGTGTCTGTTTCCCAGTCCTGAAGTGCAGGCGTGCTTTAGGGTTTGAGAGAAACAACAGCTGCCTCTGTGTAATACACTAATACGATGCGCTCTGCACAACCAGCGATTGCATTAGACTAAAAGCTCTGCCTCATGAAGGAAGGCACAAGAAAAGGAGTTAGTATGGGACTGGTGTAATTTTTAGGGTTTCGTGTTTTATTTAGATATTACATACTTGCATTAATTTAAATGCAGAGAATCCCTTTAGGCCCATTTACTATAGAATATTATTAGTATGTGCATATAAAGACTGCTATTATTACCATGTGTTAAGGGAGTCAGTGGATGAAAGTAGTGTTGTAGGTTTGAAATTTGAAGCGTTGCGCTTGGAGCCAAAAAGAAGCAACTATTAATAATATGTGTATTTTATTATAGCGCACATAGATAGCAGTGTGCAACAGAGCTCTGCCAAATAGTCAATTTTATACAGGCATACAGCCAATATACACAATACAGATATACATATGTAGGGGTCAGCTAAATCGTGGAGGGTTGGCAATGACAAAGCTCTCATTGACAGCAGGATTAAATTGAAACTGTTGCATTTTTCCAGAAAAACAGCAGTGATCAAACTAAACATCAAATAAAATCCTTGCTGTCCGGTTTAATATACATTCGGCAGCCCCGCATAGCCACTGGTGCATTGTGGATGTCCCATTACAATGTGGAGTTTGATCGGAAGCAGTGGTCCTCTTTCTGTCTCCACTCCAGCAATTTAGAGGCCTGCTACAGGTCGTCCAAGAGACCACACATGGAAAACAGCTTCCAGTGTGACCCAATGCACATTTGGGCGCTTGTAGCTACACGCAACACTCATTTCTTTACAAATTCAATAGTGACCTTTGTCACAAACACATATACAGCAGATATTAATCACATATAGTTACTATAATATTATGCCGTACAATATACAGATAATCTGTAGTGCAAAGATGAAAGGGCCCCTTGACATGTGGGCCCCCATAGTGGCCCTACCAATGTAGTTATGCCCCTGGTTGAATGGCCCACTAGGCACCAGTTCAGGCCCTTCAACTGGAACCTAATATTGGACCCTGCGACAACCAGGAAAATGAACTCATTTGGAGGCTACTAGGGTCTATTTACAAGGGTTTGATGGATGATGGGCCCCAAATAATTGTATCGGTGAAACCAATGTTCCAGTCTGACAGTGGAAGGCAGCTATTGTAAAAATTATAGTGATAAATATCAGGATATAAATAGCAGAAGGATTGCCTAGATAGGTACCAACATATTATCCAATAGTGAGGAGTTCATGTCTTGCCTTTATACTACATTTACTCACTTACATTGTCCCAGGAATCTGTTACAGTTGACAAATGTCTTCACAGATCTCCACCAAAACCTCTAGCATTCGGCTCAGCTATAATAACCCACATTACGTTGACTCAGTTGAAGCCAGCTTGAACAGAGGATTAATCAAAATCGTAAGATAAGATATTTTAGAGGCAGAGAGAAGCTGAGTTATCTGTGACAATATAGGGTTTATTTGGATGGGAGAAAGCATTTCTGACAGAAATTATTTAGATATCTTACAGGGACTTCTGGAGAGTGAGAGTCCTAATATTCCGACCCCACACAGTGATTGACATGCATTCTCACAACATATAACATGGAGAGCTGTCAGTCATTGTGGTGGTGGATGTAAACAGGACTTCCCAGTCTCTCTAGGAGGGGGGGGGGGGGCTGAGGATTTTACTCTTACTTTTCTTCAGGAAAACCTGCACCAAATCATAAATTCCTTTTTTAACAAGAGGGAGTTTCTCCCTCTCACTTCAAAACGCCACTTGAACCCCCTGACCGGGTTCCTTTAAGAATTTATCCAAAATTTACTTATATGAGGATAGAGAAGAGTGGTCTTCTGTATGAGTTTATCTTAATAAATAAGATTGCAGCATAATATGGCATAACCATTTATGGAACAGTGGTACAGGGTTTTCATCGAGCGAATGCAAATATTGTTAATATAATGTTTGCAATCTATCAATCGACTGGCATAAAGATCACCCCTGCTCACTTGTATTTTTTTGTCCTCTGCCAGAACTTAAAGAATTTTTAGAGCATCTGCGGGAGGTTCTTTCCCATGTGTCTCGGGTTGCAAGAAATTTATTTGGAACAGATATGGACACACGTGGAATTAATGTCAAACAGAATACAAAAGCATAGATAAATGTGGACCAAAAAAAGGTAAAGAAGGAAAACAAAAAAAGCAGACCCAGAAAAACACACAAAATGATAGACATTGTGGACATTAACATTAGGCTCTAGTTCATGTGCTGCGGAACGCGATTGACAGCGTAGAGTAAAATTCTTTGCCCGTTGCCTGAATTCCGGTAGGTTTTTAATTAAAATAGTTTTTCCATTTCGAGGTTCTCTACGGTCCATGCCCACCTTTGTTGTTTGCATGGCACTGGGCAATATGGTTAGAACTGAGTGAGTTGAAGTGAGTGGAGTGCGGAGAGGAGAGTGAACACAGACATTTCTCCATTGACAGAGGACAGGAAGGAAATTGGGAGGGGTGAGTTCTCTCTAATCCTGCAAAGAAGTACATCTGGAGAATCCAGCGTTTTTACTCTGGTCTGACACTGTGGTGATAGGATTGCTAACAAACACTGCAAAGGAGCCCCATATGTTCTTGGGGACAAAAGGATGAGGAGGAGAAAATTGTTCAAAGCATCATGGATTTGGAGCAGATCTTCCCCTTAACCCCTCATCTTAAGAAACTGAAAACTTGGAAAAAGCGCCTGTTACTTGGAATGTATCTATTATTGGGAGGGCCTCCACATCCATTAGCTCCGACTTTGGCATTTTTTTTTCGGTACCCTACGAGATGCTTCTTATTGTCTAGTAAATCGAAATAAACTGCGTAAAGGGTTAAATATGGGTAGTATGTAAACCCATTCTCGGAAAACATCTAATCCCTGTTGGTACGCAAAGAGTTACAAGAAACTTGCTAGATACAGAAGGATAGCTTCAAAGTTCTTGGCCATCTTGAACTGATACCTAACCTCCATTTATAGTGTATGTCTCTGTACAGATGTAGGAAGAGCTGAAGTTGCCATTTGTTTAAAAAGTCCAGAGATAGAAAACTTTTTACCCAAATGTGCTTTTATTTGTATGATTAGATAGTAGCGTACATGATGAATTATTTCTCGGAATATGAGTCAGTTCTTTGATAGGGACGGTTTTTTATTAACTTACGATACACCTTTTGCCCTAATTGATCAATACGTCTTGAATCTGCCCTCTGTGCTTCCAGGATTTGGGCTCTATGTTCGTAACTGTAAGTATATTGAAAAACAGCCACTTATTTTATGTGTGACTATATAATATCAATTGTTGTCCAATGAAGAATGTTGTGTCTGGCAGTGGGTATCAGTCCATAGTTCTAATTGAGTGCTAGAAAGCCATAATATGTGGTAATGTTATCATTGCACATCCGTGTTCGCCCACCACTGCCCTTAGACAGGGGTGTTACTCCAGGGTAGCAAGCTATTGCAGCTGCTTACAGGCCCACAGTGCAGGGGCCGGGCCTCCCGACCTTGCATAGTAAACAACAGAGCATGTGCACATTATATATATTGTATATGCATATTGCCACATTGTACAGCATAACAATGCACATCATTAATAGTACACAGCTGAGGCGGCAGCTCAGATAAGAAATGTCAGGTGAGGGGACAGCAGAAAGACAGGACTAAGAATTTCTAATCTTTAATTCCTGCTGTTTACTTCCCTCATGTAGTCAGCAGCTACTGGACTGCAAGAAGTCATATCTGTGGCCCCTGAGCAACCTGGGATAAGAAAATTGCCTCACAGGGAGCATATACACTCACCGGCCACTTTATTAGGTACACCATGCTAGCTGAAAGGAGTGGCACCCGGTGTGGTCTTCTGCTGCTGTAGCCCATCTGCCTCAAAGTTCTACATACTGTGCGTTCAGAGATGCTCTTCTGCCTACCTTGGTTGTAACGGGTGGCGATTTGAGTCACTGTTGCCTTTCTATCAGCTCGAACCAGTCTGCCCATTCTCCTCTGACCTCTGGCATCAACAAGGCATTTCCGCCCACAGAACTGCCGCTCACTGGATGTTTTTTCTTTTTCGGACCATTCTCTGTAAACCCTAGAGATGGTTGTGCGTGAAAATCCCAGTAGATCAGCAGTTTCTGAAATACTCAGACCAGCCCTTCTGGCACCAACAACCATGCCACGTTCAAAGGCACTCAAATCACCTTTCTTCCCCATACTGATGCTCGGTTTGAACTGCAGGAGATTGTCTTGACCATGTCTACATGCCTAAATGCACTGAGTTGCCGCAATGTGATTGGCTGATTAGAAATTAAGTGTTAACGAGCAGTTGGACAGGTGTACCTAATAAAGTGGCCGGTGAGTGTACATCTATACGCACACATTTAAGTACTCATATATACATTTATACACTTATACATACAGTATATACAAACTCATACATTATATACGCATACTATACAGTATGTACTCATCGATATGTTTATACACACATACTATACAGTACATACACTTTATATATGTGTCACGGGTGCTCCCGCGATCCCTGTCTCGGATCGCAGGTGCACCCGTGCCTCTCCATGTTCCGGTGCCCGGCTGCACTCACCTCCCCTGGCTCCAGCGGCGTCCTCCGCAGCTTCCGCAGCTCGGCGCGCGTACCCGTCTCCTAGGGCGCACGCGCGCCGGCTCGCTAACATTTAAAGGGCCAGTGCGCCAATAATTGGCGCTGGCCTGATTTAAATTCCAGCCTCTTCCTATTGCCCTTGCTGGATCTTCAAGTTTTCCCATGAAGATAAAGCACTCCTGTGATTCCTGCATTCCTGTGATTCCTGTGTGCCAGTCCGTTCCTGTGTCCTGTGATTCCTTTGTGCCAGTCCGTTCCTGTGGTCCTGCGTTCCTGTGTGCCAGTCCGTTCCTGTGGTCCTGCGTTCCTGTGTGCTTGTCCGTTCCTGTGGTCCTGAATTCCTGTGTGCCAGTCCGTCCCTGTGGTCCTGCGTTCCTGTGTGCCAGCTCCTGCGATTTCTGACGTGAGTGGTGTCTGGCAGCCACCGCGGGCTAGTCGCACCAGTGGAACGACCTGGTGGAATCCCGCCGCAGCAAGTCCATCCCGCTTTGCGGCGGGCTCTGGTGAACACCGGGGTTCCACTTAGACTCCGGTCCCAGGTTGGCTAGTACCACCTCCCGCGGTGGTCCAGAGGGTCCACAGACTCCCGGTCCTGACAGTAAGATCCAGCCTGGAGAACACCCTGGAACCGCGTAGGCGATCAAAAAGTTCCGTAATCAATGGCAGAGGGTAGCGATTTTTAACTGTGATCTTGTTCAGCCCTCGATAGTCTATACAGGGACGTAAGGTGTCATCTTTCTTGGTGACAAAGAAAGAACCTGCACCAACCGGAGAGGAGGACTTGCGTATGAAGTTCCTCTGCAGGTTCTCCTTGATGTATTCAGACATGGCAGCCGTCTCTGGAACCGAAAGTGAATAGACTCGACCTCTGGAAGGGGTAGTGCCAGGCAGGAGATCCACTGGGCAATCATAGGGACGATGTGGTGGCAAGGTCTCCGCTTTCTTCTTAGAAAAAAAGTCAGAAAAGTCCCGGTAACAAGCTTGCAGACCCTCCAGAGAGTTGGAAGACACAGAAGAGGATAAGACCGGAAGTAGAGCCACCATACATCAGGATTGGCATTCAGGACTCCAACGTAGAATATCACCAGTCTTCCAATTGAGAATCGGGGCATGTAGCTGGAGCCAGGGAAGACCCAGAAGAAGAGCAGATGTGGAGCGAGGCAAGACATAGAAGACCAAATCTTCTTGATGTAGGGCTCCAACCTGAAGTCGGATAGTTTGCGTGCTACTCCGGCGGATCGGAAAGAAGCAATCTGCTTACAGAAGAAATTACGAGAGGAGACTTGAGAGGGACCACCGGAATGTGATGCCGGGAACTAGAGCGGCATCCACAAAGTTCGCCGCCGATTTTCAGGAATTCTGAAACCTGCATGGGAGCACCGGTGCCAATACTGAGAAGCACCGGAATAATCAGACGTGGAGAAGCTGAATTCCCACTTAGGGATGCCTCTCCCAAAAGCCCTAAGTGCTGCCATTGCCCGGACGTTGGGGATGCACTGGACAAGTCCCGATGAGGTGCTTGGGACTGGCACAGTATAGACAAAGGCGTTCTTGGAAACGTCTGGATCGTTCCCCAGGTGTAAGTCTAGCTCTATCAACCTGCATAGGTTCACCAGCAGACTGAGTAACGGGAGGCTGGAATGACTTCTGGAAAACCGGAGCCAACCGTGGCAGACGTGGGAGCCGGACTAGAGATCGCATGTGCCGCAATTCTTCAGCTCTTTCCAGGAACCGCACATCAATCCGGGTGGCCAAGGTGATAAGACCACTCAGAGTAGTCGGAAGATCACGAGCTGCCAAAGCATTCTTAACCTGTGAGGACAGGCCTTTCTTAAAGGTTGCACATAAGGCCGCCTCGTTCCAACAGAGTTCAGACGCCAAAGTGCGGAACTGGACAGCGTATTCACCCACAGTGGAGTCTCCTTGGCATAAGGTTCAGTAATGCTGTTTCCGCAGATGAGGCTCGTGCTGGCTCCTCAAACACGGACCGGAACTCTGCCAGGAAGTTGGTAAGGGTGGCCGTAACTGGATTGTTCCTGTCCCACAGAGGAGTAACCCAGGCCAGGGCCTTCCCGGTGAGAAGGCTGATCATGAAGGCCACCTTGGAATGTTCGCTGACCAACTGAGATGACAGTAGTTCAATATGCAGCGAGCACAAGGTGATGAATCCTCTGCACTGTTTGGGTCACCATCATATTTGTTAGGTATAGAGAGACTCATCCTAGGCTCTGGTGCTGGGGAACAACCCGGGATGACAGGCGAAGTCGCAGGAGTAGTCGAAGAAACTGCTGCAGGAGTAGTCACCGGAACTGGATGCTGAGGCCTGGAGTCAAGCAGCTGTTGTAGAGTGGAAGTGATTGGCCTAAAAGTTCTCCTTGGGCAGCAATCTGCTGCGACTGCCGGGCGATAACACTGGAAAGTTCAGCCAGTATCTGACGTGGCTCCTTGGCGGGGTCCATGGCTGGATCTTACTGTCCGGACCGGGAGTCTGTGGACCCTCTGAACCACCGTGGGAGGTGGTACTAGCTGACCTGGGACCGGAGTCTAAGTGGAACCCAGGTGTTCACCAGAGCCCGCCGCAAAGCGGGATGGACTTGCTGCAGCAGGATTCCACCAGGTCGATCCACGGGTACGACTAGCCCGCGGCGGCTGCCAAGGTAGTAATACAGGAGACACCACTCACGTCAGAAATCACAGGAGCTGGCACACAGGAACACAGGACCACAGGGACGGACTGGCACACAGGAACGCAGGACCACAGGAACGCAGGACCACAGGAACGGACTGGCACACAGGAATCACAGGAACGGACTGGTACACAGGAATCACAGGAACGCAGGAATCACAGGAACGCAGGAATCACAGGAACTCAGGAATCACAGGAGAGCTTTCTCTTCACGGGAAAATTTGAAGATCCACCAAGGCTTTAGGAAGAGGCTGGAATTTAAATCAGGCCAGCGCACTGGCCCTTTAAATCTCAGCGAGCCGCCCTAGGAGACAGGGACGCGCGCGAGAGCCGCGCAAGCTCCGGAGGACGCTGCTGGAGCCAGGGGAGGTGAGTGCAGCCGGGCACCGGAACATGGAGAGGCACGGGTGCACCCGCGATCCGAGACAGGGATCGCGGGAGCACCTGTGACACATATATAATGTGTATGTACTGTATAGTATGTGTGTATAAACATATCGATGAGTACATACTGTATAGTGTGCGTATATAATGTATGAGTTTGTACACTAATACATACAGTATATACAAACTCATACATTATGAGTATGTGTCTTCGAGTATATAAAAGTGAGTGTATGAGTGTAGAACTTTATGTGTGTGATTGTATAATCGTGTCATACAAATATGTATATATATTTTTATGGGAAGGGGGGGCTCCATAGTTGCGGAGGGCTCCAGAAGCTGCGGAGGACACCGCTGGAGGCGGGGGAGGCGAGTGCAGCCGGGCACCGGAACATGGAGAGGCACGGGTGCACCCGCGATCTGAGACAGGGATTGCGGGAGCACCCGTGACAATATGTACAATATATACGTATATATATATATATACACATACATGGGGGCAGATTTATCAAGCTGTCAGAAAGTCAGAATATTTCTAGTTGCCCATGGCAACCAATCACAGCTCAGCTTTCATTTTACCAGTGCTCATGAATATTTTAAAGGGGAGCTTTGATTGGTTGCCATGGGCAACTAGAAATATTCTGAAATTCAGACAGCTTTATATATCTGCCCCATGGAGTATAAAGACAGCATATACACATACATATAGTAAATATTTTAGCCCCCTTTTCCTTTATTCGTCCAGACCCATTTGCACCCATCAGAGCCCAGTTTATTGACCTTATCTTATTGCTCCAATCTATTCTTTGTAATCTTCTACAATGGTCCCCTATCTATACTTATTTGCAAACTCAATCTGACACCTCTTGTGATGATAATAAAGTTGAGGCTTCTTCACCTTTCCTTGAGCCAACATTCCAGACTTGTATAATGTGCATCGCACGGTGCGACCATAATGTACGTCTGGGAAATTGATAACCATATGAGCCACATTCACTGCTGTGTTTGTTCCATCTGGACTGATAGATGTTGTGATGAGACAACTTGTTGACTGCACCATTTTGCCGGGATGACCACCTCTTGGCTGTGGGATGGATGGAAAGATTGGATTTTGTATTTTTCTAACTGTAATGGCTCTAATATGATGCAATTTGGCAAGAGACGACTATTAATGAGCTGTGTGATACTTTACATGGAAAATCTTCTTTGTGGCTGTCCCTGAATTTAAACCTTTTAAAGCGCGAAACAGCGCAGAACAGCACTCACACGTCCCGTCTGCCACCTGCTCCCACCCTGATTTTGTAAGGAAATGGAATAAAAGGTAATGAATTTTAGCTGGTGAGTGCCGCAATCTTTTATTCTAATGCTTCAAATTGGTGAATGATTTGTCTTTTCTGTAAAAGTTACATTTTAATTTTGTGTATTCCATTGTAACCCACCGGGCCCAACCCCAGAGAGATTATCACCTTAAACTTGATGACAATGAAACAAGTTTCCGTAAACGTCACCAATGAATAAATAAAAGTGACAAATAATGATACTAACTTCTTTCCTTCAAGCAACTGAAAAACATTAGAGGATATTGTACAGGAAATTCAGCAAATAGTCAAACAAATAGAAAGCAGTAGACATTTGGATTCCAATGTGTCAATCTAGGGTGTTTAACCCCTGAAAGGTAAGATGTCACCAGCCTGGTAATCTTCCCCTCAGATGAAGTAGGAGAAATCCTTGCTAGCATTGCCCCTTTAATGTTTAATTTTGCCCATTTAGCTATAAAAAGAATCACCTTTCAATTTTTTGTCTCAGATAAGTAATGCTGAGAGGCAGGAGAAGGTGTCACTTTAGATGCCCCTATCTTGGTCTCAAAGATGAGAATATAATCTTTCAAATCACGTCAGGCTTTTGGTTCTGTGAGCTACAAAAATGTAACTAAGAACCTCAAATTTATTTTGAAAATGTAGCCTAGCGGTAATAGATCATTACATGATGTGTGGATGTACAGTCCAGTTCTTTTTTTTCTCTCCCATTTTGACTTCTATCTAAAACAAACACCTAAAATGTATTGCTTTATATTATCTTGAGAAAATAATGTAGATCTCCAGATGAGGGGATTTATCATCACATTTTATGGTTTCATGTACTACTTTTTGAGACTTTTTTTGTTGAAATTGAGACTTTTTTGTTGAATTTGAGACTTTTTGTAAGTCTTAACAAAGACAAAAAAGTCTCAACTTGACATATGCAACAAAAGTGTCTCAGCTGCGACACAAAAGTCTCAAAATGTAGTACAAGAAACCACACAATTTGGTGATAAATCCATATTCCCCATCCATGTACACAAGTCTTGGTGTAATATCTCATGAAACTTTCATAATATGTTGTATTATATGAAAAATTCTTTACCCAAGTCAATTCAACACATTACACCAAGTTATTAAGAGGTGTAACCCCACCCCCTGCGTAATCTATAGATCTGTACACATTACATGAAATTCCAACCCCCTATTGTGATATCACGACACACACTGGTAAGATCCGGTGAATTATATATCTACCAAAAAAGATTATTAGACTGCTGGTTGAAGTCACTGGCTGTCCACTGCGCTTGTGGCCAGCATACATGGGAGGGAGGAAAACAGAAGGGGTGTGAATAAATTAGATTACGAAGGAGCCAGGAGGCGCTTGACTAGCTGGGGGGTAAGTGCCTTAGGCTCATTTGCATGAAGGCTATATTTTATTATAGAAGGCGGCTTGGAGCATGCCAGCAGGAGTCCCACATCACCCCTAAGGTAATGAGCAAGGTACAAATTGTAGTCTTACACATTTCATATAGAGACTTAAATGGTGAAAAAAAGTTTACTGTGTAAACTACAGTTTTTTACAGTGGGAACCCAATGGCTGACTTTGTACCCCTATAAACATATACAACGACATCCATAACTATTACAGAAGAAAGAAATATGAAGAGAACCATGTCTACTGTTGCAGGTTCATATGGAGAAGCTTTATCTCCATATTCTATTTTTTATTATTCAAAATCTTATAACATTGCAGATTAACAGAACTTTCCTTATTTTGCATTCTATAACCTAATCCAGTAGAAATTCTGGTCTGTACCACTTTAATGTGCATATTCCACTTAAAAGATCATTTTCTTGTTCAATGGCAGCCTGTGCCTACGTACCGTATGTCTAAATAACTTTATGATTCATTCATTCTGCACAATCATCCTACATACTATATGCACCACAGAATGTTTCACGTGTTAGCATCTATGTTGTCATAAATCACAACAGGCATTGACCCACATTTATCAAAAACAGTGCAGTGTGTACTATGTGCAGTTTGCCTGTGGAGTGTGCAGGGGGCGCCACATTCAGGATTTCTGGTGCCTGTTTATTAATCTGGCGCCCCCTGCACTGCTCTAACAGAGTGCACCACTTTTATTTTTAGTGCACCTTTAACATAGGGCACTCTTTTGCATGATACCACTATTGTTACTATGCCATTAAAAAGGACAAGTAAACCTTAAAAGCTTTGTCCACTTTAAGCACATTCTACTGAATAATTAATATTGTTTGTGTACTGAAAAGTTATTAAACTTTCCAACATACTTATTGTTTCAATTCCTCATGGGTTTCTAAATCTCTGCTTACTGTCTTTCTATATGAAGCTTCTGGGGGTCATTTATCATACGTCGGCGTTCGTATGATAGCCCCGCCGCTGCTCTGAGGCAGCCCGATACATCAAGACGCTTTAACCTCTTCATGTATCTGGCGGTGTCTCTACGCCAGGCAAGAAATAGAATAAACGCAGCCGGCGTGAAAATGTGAAAATTTGCCGGCTACGGCGAGTGTGCCGCCCTCTACCTCCTGTCGATAAATACCGGTCCATGGTCATGTGATCTCAAACAGCTGCACGGCTACATTGATACAGAAAGTATATTGGATAATTTTATAACTTTTCATTTCACAAACATACATACATACATTTTTGCTGAAATGTGCTTATAGTGGACAACCCCTTTAATTGGCACAATATAAACCAGTGTAACAATACACTATGGCCCAGATTTATTAAAGCCCCTGCACCAGTTTTCTGTCAGATTTTGCATGTTCTTTCATGTTCATATAGTACAGACTGCACTGTTCTTAGTATATGTGCCCCTCTATTCTCACATATATATATAAGCGATTATATCAACAATTACTCATTCCATATATAGTTTTAAGGGAGTCAACCCCCTCTGTGAGTATTATTATCTGTTTGCAGGATGTTGTAAAGCAGGGGTGTAACTAGGACAGGCAGGGCCACATAGCAGGCTATTGCATGGGGCCTCCCTACCCACTTAAAAAAATATATACATAATTATATACTCACACATGCAAGGTATAATCACACATTTATACACTCACGTGCTCACATATAGAGATTATATAGACACATACAGTGACATATACATAACATATAACATGCAATATATATACACTCACATACAGTATATATAGACACCATACACTGTATACACATACAGCACATACATGTCACAGATAAAACATATACACATCACATACAGTTATATGTTATGCTGCTCATCCTCAATTCTTTAGTGTGTCTGGTCGGATGACCGGGCCCCTTGGCACTGCGGGCCCCATAGTATCCCTCTCCATGTCAGTAGCTGTCTGGTCAGCCTGATCAACTCACTAGGAGGTCTTTAGCATTGGGAACTTGGTAGATGTAGCTGTAAGTCTCTGCCTGGTGAAGTGTTAATTGTACTGTCCAATTATATTCTCTGTGTTGGTAGGAGATGGTAGGAGTAAACTGATTGGACAAGGGAGCTCCCAGCTAACAAGGGGAGGTTATAAAAGACCCTTGTGGCTGGAAAGTTCTCAGCAGGCCTGACACTAGGAATTTTGGGGCCCCTGACTGGAAGATTTTTGTGCCACCTTCCACCCCCACCGGTGTCCATTACCACATTAATTCATAATATTATACACACATTTTTTTTTACCAAAACATTTTTGAGCCATGACAAGCTAGACTCGTGCACGTGCCCACTCAGTATACAGGTGGTCCCCTACTTAAGAACACTCGACTTACATACGACCCCTAGTTACAAACGGACCTCTGGATAATTTATTGTACTTTAGTCCTAGGCTACAATGATCAGACGTAACAGTTATCGCAGGTGTCTGCAATGAAGCTTTAGTGTTAATCCTGATTCTTATGACAACTCAACATTTTTAAAATCCAATTGTCACAGAGACCAAAAAAGTTCTGGCTGGGATTACAATGATAAAATATACAGTTCCGACTTACATACAAACTCAACTTAAGAACAAACCTACAGACCTTATCTTGTATGTAACCCGGGGACTGCCTGTATAGATAGCTCCTGCACGTGCCCATTCGGTATATAGATAGCCCCTGAACATACCCACTCAGTATAAAGACAGCCCCTGTATGTGCCCATAGAGCAGTAGACGGAACTGCAGGACCGGGGAGAAGAAGCCGAAAGGGGAGTATACATTTTATTTTCCTTATAGAGCCCCTCGGGCCCCCCTTTTAACAGGAAAACGGGGGCCCTTGAACACAGTCCCACTAGACCCCCATGATTGCGGCCCTAGTTCTCAGTCTGGAGAAGAGAGTCAAGGAGATCAGACCAGGAAGCAGAGGTCTCGGGCAAGCCGTCTGACACCTTGGCCAGTGGGGAGACTAGTCCCAAAGCAGAGCTCCACATCAGGACTGTGTTCCATCCCTACCAGTCCAACCTGAATCTATTTACCAGCCTGTGTGCACACCTTCCTGAGGACCTGCTCCAACCAGCTACCTCCATCCAGCTGAAGTTTTGTTGCTGTGAAGGTCGTTGCTTGTTCCAATAAAGAACTGTAAGTTATACTTCACCAATGTGCTTCAGAGTGATCCCTGTACACCATCACAGGCCCCCCATCCTTCATCCCCAGGGATCCCTATCTACACACCAGGGTTGCCCCAAGGCAAAACCTACTCTATCAGCCTCTCCCTTTATTTTCTTGCACACACCACCTGCTGGAGACCTGCCCGGCTGTGGATGAGGCCTCCGATACCAAGCACTGTGATCATCGCTGTGCACAGGGCCGCACTAACCATTCACTCTGGTAATCAGGGCCTCTGCTTCCTCCTGCCATCAAAAATGGCCAGGCCCTGGTGGGGGTGCTACATATGCCACCAGCAGATCACCATGCTTAAAGGAGGTGGTAGACTCCCTTTAAATGAAGAAATGTAGATTCCCTATACATACAGTAAGTGTCATTTTACCTTTAATAACATTGGTGCTCTTTGAGGTCACAAATTATCTACAGAACATTTGACAAATTTGCCAAGACAATTTCTTGCTGTACAAATCAATAATGTCTATATACTCCTATAGTCAAGCACATGTCTATGCATTTTTGTCCAGTACAAATTGTTGTGTTAACTGTATTGAAAAGCACAGTCAGCCACACATTTCAGGCTCTAAGGCAGATGTATGGAACTATATATGAATACAATTACACATGTTTGGGCATATGTTCAGCAGAAGGTTTCCACTTAATGTATTCGTCCAATGAGGTGTGAACCCTGAATTATTCAGCATGCAAATTAAGGCAGCAAGAAAATAACATTATAACCAAAGTATTCTAGTAGTTTAATTGTATATTTAATCACTGTGTGAAGATCTCCAGAGAGTTGAGACTCTAGTAACTATACATAGTCTCCCTTCCTCTCATACACTGTAGTAACTGTACATAGTCTCCCTTCCTCTCATACACTGTAGTAACTATACATAGTCTCCCTTCCTCTCATACACTGTAGTATCTATACATAGTCTCCCTTCCTCTCATACACTGTAGTCAGGGCCGGATTAAAGGAGGTACTCCTGGGGCTCTAGCCCCGGGGCCCCCACCAGTTTCCGACAGCCAGCGACTCGGCTCAGCCTAAGGCTGCCCGCATCGCACATAGGGGTCTAGGATGTCAGCTGTGTCAGTGAGACACAGCTGCCATTGCTGAGGGAGATTGCCGATGCACTGTTTTGGCGGCAGCAGGTTGTGATGGGACGCTGGTGGCGAGTGATGACATCACGCTGTCGGCGTCCGATCACTACATGCTGCCGCCAAAACAGTGCATCAGCGATCTCCCCAGAGATGGCAGCTGTGTCTTCAGTGGATGGCAGCTGCTTGAGGAGCGAGGAAGAGCCTGCAGCGTTGTGGGATCACTGGAAGGGAAGGTGAAGTAAGTATGAAGTTTATTATTTTGTGCCCATTTTCTACAGGGGAATGGTGACTAAATTCTACCGGGAGTTGGTGGCTGTATACTACAAGGGGTTGGTGACTGTATACTACAGGGGTCTGGTGGCTGTATTCTACAGGGGTCTGCAGGCTATATACTACTGGGAGCTGGCAGGTTATATACTACAGGGGGCTGGCAGGCTATATACTTTCCAAAACATGTTAATCCGGCCCTGACTTTAGTAACTATACATAGTCTCCCTTCCCCTCTTACACTGTAGTAACTATACATAGTCTCCCTTCCTCTCTTACACTGTAGTAATCCCTTCTAATTCTTCTGGCTACATCTGGATTGAATCTAGTCTATTCCACCACTGCCCTGAGACTCTAACACTGTATTTTATCTTTTCATATAGAACAGTGCCACATCTTATTGAATATGGCAGCGTGTAATAGTAAAGTCAGCCATATGGATCACATTCTGAATAATCATAAACATTTGTACATGAAGAGCTCCCCCCTAAACTAAATATATTTTCATAAACTGCCATTAGAAAGCATTGCCTCTATCCCTTCATTGTCCCTCTACATGCCTGTAAACCTAAGCAATGAGGTCCTAAAGCTGTATGCAAATGACCTGTGAGATGTCCAATGAGTCATTAGCATATTCAAGCTGTCCAGCTTATTCATGAGCGGGAGGCACAGCCACACCCCCAGTGCATGACTGACAGCCTGTATAATGATGTGAGGCTGTATAATGATGTGCTTCCTGGTACTGGTGCTCCCTGCAGCCTGTGTGTGTGTATAGAAGAGATACAACAACTCCAGGCAGACATGTTATAGCAGAACATGTCAGGTACTTGTGTAGCTGATGTCTGTGTATTAGGAGGATGCAGCATGTCAGCAGATGCAGCACAGACACTAACAATACTTTACTATACATTACACACAGACATGATCAGGGGGAGGAGAGGGGAGGGGGAACAGGGGTGACATCACTGCCTCTGACCATGTGACCAGTCTCATTTACATAATAAAGAAAAGATGATTTTAGAATGATTAATGTATGAAATAACTAGATAAAGGCTGGGATGGGATCCTTGGGAGTGATGTCAGAGCATTGCACAAACATCATGTATTTTGAAAGTTGTTCTTGGATTTTCAGAGGCTTCTATTAGTCTAAATTCTGCTCAACATGCACTGAACATTACTTTTGAATTTCAGATCTGTCACCAATAACACCAAAACACTGCTGCATCGGAGATAGCGTTAGGAGCTGCTTACTTTAGTAAGTGCTGGTGCTTTTGTTATGGGTGACAGGTCTTCTTTAACGGTTCAGATCAGGCATCATTTAATAAAATCAAATATATGTCAAATTCTTTTGTCTGTGGTTTTTCTTGTGTTTCTGTTTTTCATTCTTTCATTGTCTCTGATTGCCAGTGATACATGTGTTTATTGTCTCTCTCTTTTTGCCTGCGTTTGTCTCTTTTGTTGCGACAATTGCAGGCTCTGTGACTGAAAGTTGTGGAAAACCGGAATCTGAGTTTGCCTGCAAAAGGTATAGAATTGTGACTATCTAGTATCTATTTTGCGCAAAAATAGGGGTGAAGAAGGCGCAATTCAAAGAAAACGTCTGCAAAGATTCATTAGGAACACTGCAACAGACACACACAGATTGGTGCGCTTCTTAACATCCAGGAGTATATGCAAAAAGCTGCGCAAAGACTAGCAAAAAGGCACAAAGTAAAACAAAAAATATGTTTGTATGTTTATGCTGTATGTGTATATATTGGGGGTCATTTACTAAGGGCCTGATTCGCGTTTTCCCGACGTGTTACCCGAATATTTCCGATTTGCACCGATTGTACCTGAATTGCCCCGGGATTTTGGCGCACGCGATCGTATTGTGGCGCTTCGGCGCCGGCATGCGCGCGACGGAAATCGGGGGGCTCCCGACGTGTTACCCGAATATTTCCGATTTGCACCGATTGTACCTGAATTGCCCCGGGATTTTGGCGCACGCGATCGTATTGTGGCGCTTCGGCGCCGGCATGCGCGCGACGGAAATCGGGGGGCGTGGCAGAGCGAAAACCCGACGGATTCGGAAAAACCGCCTCATTTTTAAAAAAAATTGTGTCGCGAAAATTTCACTCACCTTCATCCAGGATAGGCCGGTGTATTTCGAGGCATTCCAGCGGACTTCAGCGCAGCATCGCCACCTGGTGGACGGCGGAGGAACTACCATCACAAATCCCGGCCGGACCCGAATCCAGCGCAGAGAACGCGCCGCTGGATCGCGAATGGGCCGGGTAAGTAAATCTGCCCCATTATGACTATATATTGTGGGTGTGTAAAAGAAGTATATACTGCATATAGATAGATGTGTATGTATTTTTTTTAAGTGGGAAGGAGGTCCATTCTGAAGTCTCCTAGTTATGCCCCTGATGGTAATTTAAATAGTTTGGAGAGTCATAGCAGCTCAACTGGTCAGTGCTGCAAAGTCTTTCATTTATGATTCCTCAATTTTACTTTTTTTTTTAGCAATTTGTTAATGTGACAGATTTACTTAAAGTGGTAGAAGTGGATTTTTGGCCCAATATTTGTTTTAGACACTTTAATGTGAAAGCGGTGGTTGTACAGTCCTGCTCATTGTTATTGACACCCATGAAGTATATGGTACTAGCTGCAAATAAAAAAAAAAAGTATAACGTTATTGTAGCCCTAAGAAGGGCTGTTGGGTTCTTGGAGAATCACTCCTGCCTAACAGTAAGCTAATAGAACACCCTAACGCTTTCCCTGACCAGCAGCAGCTCTCTCCCTAGCGGCATCCAGACACAGAATGATCCGAGCAGCGCGGGCAGCGGCTAGTCTATCCCAGGGTCACCTGATCTGGCCAGCCAACCACTGCTATCGACGTGTAAGGGTACCACGTCATGCTGGGTGGAGTGCAGAGTCTCCTGGCTTGTGATTGGCTCTGTTTCTGGCCGCCAAAAAGCAAAACGGCGGGAGCTGCCATTTTCTCGAGCGGGCGAAGTATTCGTCCGAGCAACGAGCAGTTTCGAGTACGCTAATGCTCGAACGAGCATCAAGCTCGGACGAGCATGTTCGCTCATCTCTATCCTCTTATTATCCAAAGCCAGATACTATATACATATGTACAATCACGCATTCAGCCTAGAAGTGGGGCAACTGTAGTTTAAGCAGAATATTCTGACCCAAAAAAGATCTTGAAAGTGAGATCATAAATAGTTGAAATGATTTCTCGAGCGGGCGAAGTATTCGTCCGAGCAACGAGCAGTTTCGAGTACGCTAATGCTCGAACGAGCATCAAGCTCGGACGAGCATGTTCGCTCATCTCTATATATGACCTTTTGATCTGTCTTTATGTAGCAAAATATTGAGAGAATATGCTTAGAAGTTTATTTCTATTACAGGCAGTCCCCGGGTTACGTACAAGATAGGGTCCATAGGCTTGTTCTTAAGTTGAATTTGTATGTAAGTCGAAACTGTATATTTTATAATTGTAGTTCCAGACAAATTTTTATTTACCCAGTGACAATTGTAGTTTCAACATTTTTTGCTGTACTGAGACCAAAGATTATTAATAAAGCTTAAGAATAGCTGATCATTACAGTCTGGGACTATAGTAATGTATACAGAGAGCTTCACCAAAGGTCACAGTGGGCAGAGGGGTCCGTCTGTAACTATTGGTCATCTGTAAGTCGGGTGTCCTTAAGTAGGGGACCGCCTGTATTATGTTCACAATATTAAATTACTATCTTATATATTCTAGTGTGTTTATGATCTTTTTGTTTATATATGTAATGTACAAAGGGGGGGGGGTGATCTGAATTTTTTTGCATGTGCCAAAGTAAGTGGAGAAAGAAGCACTGTAAAAGATGTATTTTAGTTTTTGAACTTTATTTCTGAAATGTTTGTTGAAAAGTGACTGACGAGTTAAAATTCATATTCAATTAGTAACATCAAGTAAACAAAGGGGTGAACTAATCAGAAATGAATACTATTTTACATGTAAGTCTATGGTAGTAGCTCACATACATGAATAAAAATCTACATTTTTTTCTCAAGTGCTACTACTTTTTTATTTAATAAATCAGTAAGGGAGATGACAATAAACTTTGCAGCATATTTTACTATAGAAAAATGCTTTGCTATGTACACCTAGAGTATTCTGCGTATGTGAAAGCAGTTGTGGAATAAGTACAACAGATAAGAAGATGGGACTAAAGCTTCTAACCATTCAACTCCTTACAGACCTGGATAACATTTTGCTCCAAAATCCAGCTCTGTAGGCACATCATTAAGTAGTTAAGTCTTTAGAAAGGTTTATACCTTTTTTTATCCATCTGCACTCTGTGTATACTGAAGTAAGCTTATTTTCACACATTGCTAAGTACAGGAAAGGAAGGAAGAAGAAAAAAAAATAAAGAAATACATTACAGGTTTTAATATTATCACCTGGACCATCCATTTATGTAATAAGAAAAAGGATTTTAAAAGTTTAGTCACTCTTTAAAATGAGCTAGATTTATCATCCTGGCACAGTGTAAGGGAAAGTTCACATCACTCTTTTTTTAATCATGCTTGTCTGTTAAAAATGG
This sequence comes from Engystomops pustulosus, assembly GCA_019512145.1. Classification (NCBI taxonomy): domain Eukaryota; kingdom Metazoa; phylum Chordata; class Amphibia; order Anura; family Leptodactylidae; genus Engystomops; species Engystomops pustulosus. The sequence continues at coordinate 42,143,717 of CM033642.1, read as the reverse complement.
AGAATAATGAAAATATAGATCCATTAAAATTTTTTTGACTTGAGTGGATTTCTTAATGCAGTCCGTTTGACCGCCTTCCAGTACAAATCCGTTAAAGATCTTGTAAGCATGAGAAATGGTAGATGTCCTTTGTTATAAAATAATACATTATAATAAAGGCTACACACAACAGATAATTTCAGGTTCCCATTTGAAGGCTCCTTGTTATAACATACATTGAAAACCGATAAAAACTAGCATAAACAAATAGTATGGAAAAATAATGAATTTGTTACAGAAACCAGATGGAGCTGTGAACTCAGCCTTCGATGGCCTAATCTAATTTTCCATTGTCTAATGTTTAGGCACTTTTATTTAAAGAAGGGTCATCACCAGAATTTTACCACCTTGACTAACAATGCCTACTGATAAAGGGTTACATGGCGCTGTACCTTAATTACAGTCCTTTTTCTGATATGCAAATTAACTTTTCAGAATCATGTTTCTTCTCTCTCTTGGGCTGCCAGTGAAACATGCTCCCTTATTTTGACTGACAGCTCTGCCTTGGGTAACATTCATGTCATGTGAACGAAGTGACATCATCTCAGGTCCTTTAGCCTCCTAACACTAGTAAACTGTACCTGTACTCTACAGTATGTATCTGATGACATGAAATTACAACAGCCTCCATGGAGGATGGAGAGGAGTAGAAGTCTATGTCATCAGATACATACATGGGTACATTTTGCAAATGTAAAGGGTACAGGACCGTTGATGTCATCACCTTAGTCATATGACATGAGCTGCTGAATAGTGAGGAGGCATAAGGCATGGGGAGGAGAAGATGGGAGGGGCTGGATGAGCAAGACACACCTAACAGAAGGATGTCAGTTAGGTTCCTATAGAGTCCTATTAACTGTTACTGCTGGTGAATGGTGAATGTTACTGCAGCAAACAGCCCCCGTGATCGGTATTAGCCCGTATTAACCCATCCATCGCCGCCGGTAAAGCTGCTGGCGGCTTCAAAAAGATGGTGGCGCAGGGGTTCCGCCTTCTTGGTGACAATCGTTGTTCCCCATAATGTCATTGGGGAGCGCTGATTGGTTGCCATGAGAGCCTTGTTTTAACCTGATGGTGGATGTTAACCTTTCCATTGGCTTCAAAAAGATGGCAGTGAATGAATGATGAGCAAGATACTGTAGTATGGCAGTATATGGTAGGATCAATCAGACAACCTAGGGTTAAAGTACCCTATGGGGTCTGAAAAACAGTAAAAAAAATAAATTTCAAAAAATTTCAAATCACCCCCTTACTCTAGAACTGATATAAATATATACAGTAAAAATCATAAACATATTAGGTATCACTGCATCCCAAACTGTCCAATCTATGAAAATATAATAACGTTTGTATTCAGCGTTTAACTTTGTAATGGAAAATAGCGCTCAAAGTCGAAAATGCCACATTTTTGCCATTTTGAAAGAATTCAATAAAAGAAAAAAGAAAAATTCAATAAAAAGTGATCAAAAGGCTATACAGTCCTTTGAAAACATCATCAAAAGTAGCAAAATCACATCACATACAAATTTGGCATCCCTGTGATCGGACCGACCCAAAGAATAGAGTAGACATGTAATTCGGGCGCACCATGAAAGCTGTAAAATCCAAGCCCACAAGAAAACAGTGCACATGTGGTTTTTCACCAATTTCACTGCATTTGGAATTTTTTCCGCTTCACAGTAAAAGGCAAAGAATATTAAATACTGTCATTATGAATTTCAATTTGACACGCAGAAAACAAGCCATCACGCAGCTCTTTACATGGAAAAATAAAAAAAGTTATAGATTTTTGAAGGTGGGGAGTGAAAAATGGAAAAGCAAAAACAAAAAAGGGCCAGGTCGTTAAACGGTTAATATAAAAATGGTTATATATATACCGAAATCCAAATTTAACATGATTTCTGTAAATGTAAAATCCTGAAAAGTAAGCAGAATTCCATCATTTATCTCGGTCAAATTTCTTTTGGGTATTTCAATGATCTTAGCATGTAAGTCACCAAGCTAGACTTATCCATCCTCAGTCCCAGGTGTAAGTGGATAGCTTCTGCAGAGGCCTGTGTATTGACAGTACCAATGATTGTTTTTGCTGCAATATTTCCATGCAATTCTTTATATAACAGACGGTGACATTTACTAAGTAGAATTCTAGTAAAACACTAAAGACTGAGCCTAATTCACCATTGGAGATTTACATTATTAAAGGCCTCACTTGCCTCCAGCATCCTATGTGGTATCGGACAACCATGAGGACAGTCCCTCCCTTAGCCCCAGTGCAGAAACTAAACAAGACTTACAATGAATAACACAGAAAGCAAAGTCAGGAGGTCCACGTCACGACGGATAAAGCGTATACAGTACAGAGTCCAAGAGGGATCGTTGATAGGACAATAGCCCAGATTCATCAACCACAATAAACAAGCAAGGCAAAAAGCTAGGATATAGTAATATAACTAGCAAGGTGTGATGGGACTGGTATATTAAGCAGTTCCTGGTAAAGCAGACAGAATCAGCGGCCATAAGACTAGTAACCCTTAGGCCGGTTCCACACTTGCGAGTGTTATGCGATTAACTCACATCACACTCGCAACGCATGCTGCTTGGATCGCACGATCCGAACACTGCACACCGGGTGTGAACTCAGCATGTCCATACTCTCCACTATTAGAAGCTTAGCCAATCCTGGCAAAAGTGTCACATCTGGCCAAAATATACCCAATGTTTATGACAAGCTTTACATGGTGTCAAAGCAATGAAACAAAGTCCAAATCTAAAGTAGGTGAAAAACATAAACCATTGTTCACAGTAAGAATATCAGATTAATGTCAGGACTCGGGGTCAGTGGACCCCCTGTACCACCGCAAGACATGGTACTAGCCGACACCTGGGACCGGAATCTAAGTGGCACCCGGTCTTCACCAGAGCCCGCCACAAAGCGGGATGGTCTTGCTGGGGCGTGGTGCCACCAGGTTGTTCCACAGGTGCGACTAGCCCTCGGTGGCAGCCAAGGTCAAGGTACAGATACAGCAGGCTGTCTCGGAGTCAGGCACAGGCAGGTTATCAGGTCTGGCAGCAGAGATGCAAAGTCAAGGTTCAAGTCTGGGGTCAGCGACAGGAGATCAAATGGAGTAGGAAGAGAAACGGAAACAAGGAACGCAGAGGTAGCTTTCTCTGAGGCTGATAGATCAAAGATCTGGCGGGTTGGATGGGAGACCGGGAATGGATGCGTGGCCTAGCCAGGACGGGAGCAGGAGCATGTTGAGGTAAGTGAGGGCTGGGGCGCTGCCACAGAGAGAGGGGCACAGGGGTGTCTGTGATCCACGGCATGGATCACAGGGACACCTGTGACAATTAAAATACAAAGACAAAATCAGTGCACCCTCAGCTGCATTCTACAGACAGGATGACACCGGCATGGATGTTAAATGTACACTAGGTTATGTGGGCCAAGAAGATATAACAATCTGGTAATGTACTTGAAGAATCACCATTCAGATTTTTTGATGAGTTTAGATACAATGGGGGAGATTCATCAACCTGTCTCTGCTAGAATTTTGTGGTAATTTGCAGTTAAAATCCCATGTGCCACATTTATTGAGGATTTTAGACAATTTTTAACTTGTTTAAAGAGGGGTGTGGCCCTGGAGAAATGGGCGTGGTCTAGCCCAGGGGTCAGAAAATTTAGTCAGTGCACCTTAAATAGACCAACTGATAGATAGACTAAAGCGGACTCCACAGTTCTAAACTTCTCCAGATACATCCCCCAGCATGATTTATATGGTGCTTACAAGACTGTGGAGTACTACTCAGCACTGGTATTCATCAACACTTTGTTAAATCTCCCACAATGTGTTTTATCTTTTTTGAGTATTAATGCTGCAATTGGGGGGATGGGGGTTAAACATTTTTGCTGGAGAAAGTCATTTCATTTTAACTTAACCAGAAAAATAGACACTTATCAATATTTCAGAGTGCGAAGGTGGAGCAACCAAGTGTTTCTATGTGTCTTTTTATACAAACTGCTCTCGTCCCTAAGTAGTTGACATTGTAGACATGTTTAGCAGGACTAATGTAGCACTTCCATTAGGGAAAGCAATGAGATTGGTGGGCCAATGTAAACATTGATGCACTTTATTTTCTCTCACTCTTTTTCCTGCCCTAACATCCTTTGTATCCACCTGGATAACTGTGACCCGGGAGCACATTTACATAACAATCCTTTATTACTATTCTATTAATAGTATTATATAACTTAAACGCAGACAACCTGTGTTTTTCAGAAGACCAAGAAGACAGGATTCTGCCGGTTAGCATTTCTCAACCTTAAAGGGAACCTGTCACCGCTGTTTGAAAAAGTTGCTGGCAGGTTCCCATAGAGCCCTTATAGCATAAGGGCAACCTTTCTTCAGCGAATAAAATTCCTAATAAAAGGAAAGAATTTACATTTAGTCTGGATACATACGTGTGGTTCTGGCGGCTTGCTCACACCTCCTTTCCCTACGTCATCCAGCTTTCGGCTGAATTATAACACAAATGCCTACAACGCATGCGCCGCTTTACTGCTTAGCTTCCTGCTTCCGCACATGGCAGCCTTAGGCATATGTGTGACAATTCAGCCGACAACCTGATGACGTAAGGAAAGGAGGTGTGAGCAAGCCGCGGGACTCGCATGTATGTATCTGCCCACCTCGACTTGCTAGAATCTCAGGCAGAGAATAAATGTTCATTGTTTCCTTCTTTATTAGCTGAAGAAAGGTTGCCCTTATGCTATAAGGGCTCTACGGAAACCTGCCCTCAACTTAATTTTTTCAAACAGCGGTGAAAGGTTCCTAGGGCCGATTCGGTAAAGGACTGATCGCTGCCCTAATATATTGCCTGCCTCTGCTTGTGACCCCAGCCGGATCTTTGTGCCTTGTTGCCTTTGAGAAAGCGTATTATTGTGACTCTTGTGATTACCCGTGGTGACTTCTGCTTCGTTCCTTGAGCTCGAATTTTCTACCGCATGTCATGACCTCTTCTTACTACCCCAAACCGGCTCCTGTGCCGATCGTTCTGAGCATCCTGCCTGACAATGACTCTGCCTGTACCTTCTTTCTGTACCTCGCCTTGGCCATTACTGCAAGCAAGTTGCACTCTGGAGCGACGCTGGTGGTGGTACCAGTCACAGCAAGGCGTATACAGTGAATACTGGTATATCTGGTGTATAGCGAGTGCCACTTAAACACCGCTCCCAGGTGTTGGCTACCACCAGCGCTCGCAGCAGTTCAGTGGTGTCCACTCCACCAATCCTGACACACCTAGCACCACACAATTATAAATTTGTTATATCATTATTTTATTACTATGTTATGTTAAAATTTTCAGTAAAATTGAAACACACATTGACAGCAATTACTGTATGAGCCGTGCACTTCTGTGCCCACATGACCATGGACAGATTCTTATACAATGGGAACAAAGCATAAAGTTTTAGTTTGAAAAACACCAAGTAGAGAGCGAAGAGAACAGAAGAGAACATGAAGAACTATAATAAGTATATTTGAAAAGTGTGTGATTCTTACATCATTCAAGCTATAATACTATTTCTGAAACTGGACAACTAATTTAACACCATATTCCCACTGGTGAGCCCTTCTCCATAGCCGGTAAGTTTGGCTGCATATTGCAGCAAAGACTTACTAAATACACCTCGATCGGTTGCATATCGTGATAGCCACTGGAAACGCCGGCATCTTCATTAAAATGTGCTAATGAATTAGGAAAATCTGCATATACCGCCATACTGTAGTATGGCAGTATATGATATGATCGATCAGACAACCTACCTTAGAGTTAAAGTACCTTAGGGAGTCTGAAAAGTAGTAAAAAAAAAAATAAATTAAAAAAAAAATTATAATAAAAAAACTAAAAATCAAATCACCCCCCCTTACCCTAGAACTAATATATATATATATATATAAATCATAAACGCAATAAACCCAATCTATCAAAATATAATAATGGTTTTTCACTGCGTTCAAACCCGCAACAGAAAATAGCACCTAAAGTCGAAAATTTTCTGCCAATTTAAAAAATATAAAAAATTCTATAAAAAGTGATCTAAAGGCTGTAGCGGCCTAAAAATGGGAGCATTGAAAACGTTATCAAAAGTCGCAAAAAATGACACTACCCACAGCTCCATACACCAAAGTATGAAAAAAATTATTGCACCAGAAGATGGCAAAAAAATATATTATTTTTTGGTACGGAGGTTTTATTTTTTAAATGTATGAAAAATTCTAAAACCTATACAAATTTGGTTGTCCCCGTGATCGCACCGACCCAAAGAATAAAAAAGACAGTCATTTGGGACGCCACGTGAAAGCTGTAAAATCCAAGCCCACAAAAAAACATCGCAAATGCGTTTTTTCAGCATTTTCCAACTGTATTGGAATTTTGTCCCAGTACACGACAAGGAAAATTTAATCCATCACTATGAAGTGCAATTTGTTATGCAAGAAAACAAGCCATCACGAGCTTTTAGCGGAAAAATAAAAAAGGCTATAGATTTTGAAAGGTGGTAAGTGAAAAATGGAGTGAAAAAACTAAAAAGGGCCAGGTCATAAGGGGTTAAAACCTCACCTTCCAATATAAAAACAAAAAAATCTGCAGATTTCTCATTCAAACCCTAAAAATGCCATAAAAAAAGATTGGTAGGGTAAAGGAATCTTTGTGAAAGTGCTTCTCTGTGTAGTGTAAAAAAACAATAAAAAAAGTGTTCTTGATGAAATAGAACAAATATAGCAATAAATGTTTAGTAATACAAAAGCTTGAAAATAAGTCTCACTTTTTAGGATTACATTACCTAGGTGTGTTGAACAGGGCAAAATACAAAGCAGATAATTACGAATATAGACAATATACACTCTCCAGTGTGACACAGACAGAGAACTCAGAAGTTGTGTCTGATATTCTAATTTGTAGGCAACTCATTAATATTTCTATTTCTGCCATATACAGGAATTTAAGGACAATTGTGATTGGACATTTTGCATTACATAACATTGAAATGAATGACTTCTCATTTTTTTAAGTTATATTAACATTTGATTACATCTATTTACTAAAAGTTCTTCAGCAAATGACTTGTTGCTTATTAGAAATTGTATTATTCCATTACCAGGATTCACCCACCACACACCACTAATTCTCTATTAGGCAGCATCAAGTATAGCCAGCCAATGTGTCATAGTGCTATGTATTCATGGATGTGGAATAGAGATATCCATGGCATCATGTAATGAAAAGCATATGCAGACTGGAAGAATAGAATTTATAAAACTATGGCTTAGGAAACGCTGAGAAGTATGTTAAAAAATATAGAACTTTTGGCCACGTCTGACAGTGTAGTTACTCTTCCAGAGTTATGAACTATAATACTATGGACTATGTAATATGTTAAAGGACACCTGGCCATAGTGATTACTAACCATATTCTCACCAGACCACCCATTACTACTGCTCCTCATCATGGTTCTCAATTATGTGTTTCTAAGTGCATTGCCATCACAGTGGTGATTATTAAGGTTTCTTAGAGGGTATAGGTCCAAAGTATTTCACTGATAAAAATTGTTGATTTTTTGTGTCAAATATAGGGAAAATTCAGAGCTTGATTTGATCTTTAGATTTTGTGTTTTAGTATCAGTTGTAAAGTTATGGAAGATGTTCTACACCACGTCAAATCCACTATATCTTTAATTGCCTGTATTTCTAGTTTATGATGATCCAATGATCAGTAGGTGTTCGAAAGATAGAATTTATCTTTACAATGACCAGACGAGAACTATGTCTAGACCATCTTTAGATAGAGCTCCAAAAACAGGCTCTCAAAGGGACTCATCTCAGGCAAAAGTCATTCTTCTCATGTTCACATATCTTGTGAGGAGATTTTTTTTACAAGTGAGGGTGCTGATAAGAATATAGTGCTTGAAAAGTTAAACCTGCCTTATAGGACTCATCCCTGAATAAAGGCATATTTGTGTGACTATCCTCTATTTAACCATTTTAAAAATAATCTAATATTAAGGTATGTTGGATATTAATAAAGTAACACAATTATAAGTAGTCATGCTCATACAGACATGATGTAACCACAACCGGGTCCGGCAAACCAAATATTATTTTTCCATGTACTTCTATGCCGCCAGGGAACAAATCTTGGCGTTTTAATGTAAAGGGCTTCTATTAGCCGTAGCCTTCACTAGCCAGAGCGTGGCCTCCATGGCTCATTATGGCTGATCCTCATTTCTGTCTTCAAAAAAACTGAAAGTGTAACGTTCGGGGGGGGAGGGATGAGGAAGGGGGGAGAAGGAGGGGGGGGGATGGGGGGATGGGATGGCGGAGGGACGGAGGCTCGGGGGGGGGGGGGAGGGAATATGAGCGGGCTGTGGTTGGGGGGGTGGGTTTAGTGGGGCGGGGGTAGGGTCTGGGTGGGGGTTGCGGCGTGTAACGGGGGGGGGGGTGAGGGGTGAAGTGGGGCTTATGTGGGGATGGAATGGAGGGGTGTGGGGTGGGGTGTGAGTGGGGGGGCGTATGTGTTTGTATGTGTATTGTGTGCTATTGATAGTTGATGATTTGTTGTGTTTTTTTGTTTTTTTTTATTTTTTTTTTTATTTTTTTTTTAATTTTTGTTATTTGTTTTTTTTTATTTGTTCATTGTTTTTTTTTTATAGTAAAGAAGGGCACAGAAAAACAGGGGCGGATCCAGATAGATCGTGGACACCCGTGCTGTACCCAGGTTGGGGTGGGCTAGCATTCTTAGCATTCCTTAACACCTCAAGCTTTCATATCTCTGACAGCTTACATGAGAAGAAAAAAGATGGGTCACCTTTCTGGTCTTTGTTTACAGTCAGTGTTGAAAATCACAGTTATGTCCCAGTGCACTTTACAACATGGAAAACTTTAAGTTCAATATATCGTTTAAAGGCCAGCACTCGGTTATGGGCAGCAATACTATATCTCAAATAAGCATCCATCACAGATTTACAGCTTCAGTTGAAACTGGATCTGAGAGTGAGAGTAGATCATAGTAGTATAAAACAGCACTTCCATAGAACCGATAAAAAAATTTTTCAATCCCTGTTCAAGCACATTCGGGCTTATGAGGAAAAGGTGAAAAAGGCTCTCCCATGGACTGAAAAAGTAATTGAGCATGGATTAAAACCACAACTTTGGATTAAAACCATGCTGTTTTTTTTCTTTTTACTATTTGGGAGGACCTCAAACTGGCCATTGTAAGTGTATACCAACAAACAATGAACTGGTTTTCTTGTGCAGCTAAAAGAATTTTTCTAGATAGATAGTAAATAGTAGATGTAATGTGTTTTTATTTGTAGTTATGCGGAATCTGGTAAAGCGCTAGGCAATTTATTAGGCTACTAGAAAATAAGAGTTTTTGTGTTATTAATAATAGATAGATAGATAGGATAATAGATATAATAATCTTTATTCAATATAGACCATCATATATGTTTAGCCTTAGACAAATCATAGGGGAGATATACAAACGTATAATATACATTACACAAGAACAAACAGTCATATGGAACAATCGAGCGTGAGGGGCCTGAGACTCACAAGGCTAAGTCTATGAGGATAAGGGGTGTGACATAAGAGGTTAAAAAGAGTTGTTATAATGTCAGCCATTCTTGATAGGGAACATAAATAAAATTTATAAATAGAGCTTTCAGGGGAGGTGCGCACACTCGGAACCCGACAGCGCTATCGGATTTTCCGTCAGGCCAAGCCAGAGATGTTACTGCGGCATGGCCAGTCTCCGGAAAATTGATAGCGCTGTCAGGTTAGGACGTGTGAGCACCAGCCCGGGACCGGAAAGGGGGGCAGTTAACACGCGGGATTGGTCGAGGGCATGCGTAATTCAGCTCACCGGTTATGGTAAGTAACAGTATAAATTCCGGTCACCGCGGGCTGTTTGACCCCCTGAGGGAGGTGGGGGGAAACGAGCGTTTGGGTGTTGTCCCGTGCTTAACATACATCATGAGTAAGACACGTGTTCTAATTAATTAAATTTCAGACAGGCTCAAATACATACAACTTAAGTAGGTGTTTCTCCAGGCATATATGCACTTTATTTAACTGAGGAGGAAAACAAGCATTTAACTGTGATAATTTATGGGACAACCTGGCTGTTCGTGTGGTAGGCTATTAACTCCAGACCCAATAATTTTGGATATCCTCCATTACATCATTGTAATTATTTACTAATTAACCCCTTAAACCGCTCTGCGCCGTAGCTTACGGGCAGAGGAGGATAAGGGAAGTATGAAGAGGGCTACGGGTCTGGGCTCATATTCATACGGAGGTGGTGTGTTTTTGCATTTGACAAAAACCCACCGTAATAAACCGCCGGTACGGTATGCACCGATACGCGGGCTATTAACCCTCTAACGCGCCCGCAAAGAGTCGCGGGGCGGCGTTAAGAAGACGGCGGCGCTAGCGGGCGACGCCATATTTGTTTCGAGCGACACGACCACGGACCGTCTCGGGGGGCGGCGATCGGTTACCTGTGCCTCGGAGTCTTCTCTGACACGAGGCACATGGTTTATGCAGGTTCGTTACAATTTTGAGCCAGTGGCTATTGTAATGTAAAGACCTGCAAAAAACGCCCTTATTTGCAATACTGTAGTTTTAGTGCAGTATATGGTAGGAGCGATCCTGATAATCTCGGTTATTGTACCCTAGATGGTTAAAAAATAGTGAAAAAAAAAAGAAAAAAAAAAAGTTTAAAAAATAAAAAAAATAATAAAATATTAAAAGTTTCAAATCACCCCCCTTTCCCTAGAACGGATATAAAACATTAACAAACGTAAAAAATCACAGGACCTCTAGGTATCGCCGCGTCCCAAAATGCTCCGTAAACCGATCATGTCAAATATGAAAAACGTTAACGGCCGGCGGGTGACCCCGAGGCGGGAAATGGCGCCCAATATGGTCCGAAATGCGACTTTTACAACCTTTTTACAGAACATAAAAAATGAAATAAAAAATGCATCAAAAGGTCGCACAGACCCACAACAGGTAGCAATGAAAACGGTGCTCATTTCAGCAAAAAATGACCCTCACACATTTCCGTGCGACAACGTATGAAAAAGTTATTAGCGTCAGAAAAGATGCAAAAACAAAAAAATTTTTTTCTTTTTGGGTACACATACGTTAATTTTGAAAATGTGTTAAAACACAATAAAAACCTATATAAAATTTGGTATCACCGCGATCGCCCGAACCAAAGAATAACGTAGGAGTGTTATGGGGAGCCGAAGAGGAAAGTCGTAAAAAATGAGCCACAAGGGAACGTTTTTTTAGCAATTTATCCACATTTGGAATTTTTTTCAAGCTTCGCCGTTACACGGCCTGTTAAAATAAATAACATACGGGAAAGTAAAATTTTTGTTACGCCACAAATAAGCCCTCACCAGCGTCTGTACAGGAAGAAAAAATGAAAAAAGTTATGGATTTTTGAAGTTGGAAGAGCGAGAAATGAGCCGGGAAAACCCTCCGTCCTTAAGGGGTTAATGACATAAAGGACTTTATGTATTTTTATGGAGACATGAGAGATCCTCCTTGTTTTTCTTGTGGTATCTAATATTCGTGCGGAGAACTTCCGAGAGTTGAAGGTGGAGGGCTGAGCCTTGTCCACTACAGTAGCAAAATGGAAGTTGGTTTTACGTAGAGCTGTAGTCTCTTATACACTGGCCGATCCGCAGAGCACCGGGAAGGGCGATAGACGAGATTGAGGAGAAGAGAGATAGGTCGATAGCGTCAGGTAGATTAGAGCGGACGTTCCACACTTGTGAGTGTGATGCGATGAACGCACGCGCGCTCCGAACACTGCACAATGGGAGTGAACTCAGCCTGTCAGGTCACTTCCGATGCTGCACGCCGTTTCAGCCGTGACGTTCGAGTAGCATCAGCGTTGCGTGTGTGATTGCGAGTTCATCGCATCACACTCGCAAGGGTGGAACGGCCATTGAGGGTACTGTAAATTTCACATCACACTCTTACATCCAAAATAATAAAATCTCTTATTTTAACGCACCAATAACCCAACTAGTGTGTTTATGGATCTTCTCCATGTCATCTAATTTGTTGCTTCATTGGTATTGATGATTCTAAACACAGCACATGGATAGATAAATAACAAATGAACTAACTAGGTAAAGATAAGTGGATCTTTTGTCTGTTTGTAGATTTGCTACTGATTATTTTACCATTTTCCAAGGAGACCAAATTCGAATCTGAAAGTCACCAGCGATGAATCTTATAATGGCAGGTAGCCTTTTTATGAAAAATCATTGTTTTTTAGAGGACAAGGGGTTCACTGAGTTCTATGTATTGAATCTTGGATATTCGCTCATCTTTAAATGTAAACAGGATGTTGCCATCAATTACTTTAGTTATATAGTATGAATGAAGTACATTTTAATTTAAACAATCTTGGAAATATAGACTGATGGGGTTTACACTGGTTTGGCTTGTTTTCTGTAGTTTTTTATTTCTCTTTGCCAACATTGATGGGAAGACAAAATAATCCTACCGAAATTAATTTGCCGCAGGAATCACTAGGTTTTGTGTCCAAATGTCCAGATTAAACCTCGGAACTCCCAAGCAGCAGTATTTATGTGACTTTTTGGGTTTGCATTTTGTGTAGAAATCTGCAATTCGCGAAGGGGAAATGTGCCTTTGAGTGCAAAAAAGCCAAAATATTTGACTGCAAAGCCAAGTGTACAATAAGTGGATGCAAAAAAGGACACCAGCCAAGCACAAAAAATGTCTCAACAAGCCAGAAAATAGTGATAAATCCCCCCTTAGCTAATAGATCATGACCTAGAGTTACCCCCATAACCGTAACCCGCAACGCATGTGTGGGTTCAGCTGTTAATTTCAACGATTGTGGCAGTTAACCCTTTAAGTGTGATGATTTGACAACGGACCGCGAACCTATATTAACTTCAGATGGGCGCCGACCACCACCAAAAAGGGAGAGTCCTGTACAGGTTAAGCAAAGATGCTGAACTACATGTATCGTCTTGGCATTTACCCACGCGCAACATCTTGCTATTGATCGACTCGGACCTCATATAAAAATTATGCCAAGCATGTTCTGCTACAAATATAGAGAGAGTATACTAGAATCTTACTGGAATCCCTATTGTACATGAAATGAAGATACTATCGAATAAGCAACTAAATAGGTTTTGTTTTTATTATTATTATTATATTATCAATTATTATTATTACGGTATATACAATAACTTTTGGCAAAATCATGTGCAATCCTAGAGCAATCTGTAAAACTTATTAAGAAGATATGTAAGTATATTTGCATCCTGATAAGAAATGTTTCTTATAGTGCCCTAGTAAGGGAGGGGGAATTTATAGAAACCTATAATATATGTATAACTGTGCTATGGTAGTGTAAACTATGATTAGGAGAGAAGTTAGAAAATTGTGTTTAATGGGGATCTTTGCAGTTTACTGGGATAGCAGGTCATCAGATCACAACTTCAAAAGACATGTTGACGGGAAATTGCTGGGAGCTGATTCGTGAACCCAGCAGTCCGCTCTTTGTGTACTGTTGATGGATCATTATTTCCAACATAAACAAGATTAGATTGCAAGCGTTGACTGGGAAAAGCTGGAATATGCAAATGATAATTTTAGGTTGCATATGCTGCATAAAAATATTACTCAATATAAAAATTGGTTCATCTTTTGCAAAAGAACAAGTATCAGTGGAAGTGGTATAGGCACAGTAAACAGTTCCTCAAGCTGTACCCAGATCATCTCTGTGGGATTTTGTGAAGCACGCTGAGTTTTGTAATAAAAACACTCGAGACATTGAAGGCCAAGGTTTGTACTGCATCAGCGCCCCAGGATAGGGCCGAAGGGTGCTGACCGGTGGGGATCTCAGGATGAGCTCCCCGAGATGCGTCTCAAAGATGAGCTCCCCGAGATGATCGGAGTATATGGTCGAACTGTCTGAGGTGTCGTGAATAAACAGTGGCATTCAGACAGCGTAAGGACGTTGAGGGGTCCGACAGGGCGTACATCGACCCCTGCATTTAATGAACTGTGGGGTCTCATCTGAGCAGCAAGTTAGGGCTATATATGTGGATAGGACGAACTGTTTGATGTGATGGACAACCACCGCATTATGGAATTGCAAATGAGAGAGAATTACCATCTTCCCCCCTCCCCTTTTTGGGTTTATAACAGGCAGAGAGAGGGGAGATAGGGGGGAAGGGAGAGATGTGCTCGACCCACAGTGACACTAAAGATTCCTGGATGCTGAGTAAGTGCCCCTGTTTTATCATGCTTGATTTTGATGCCTAGATTCCATTTAAATTAATAAAACAATAATATATGTGTTTCTGTAAATAAGTTTTTTCGAACCAGTCAACATGGTTTTGAAAGCAATGAAAAAGGTTTTTTGTTTTGGACAACACACACAGGTTCGTTGGGGATTTGTGAAAATCAGAAGACCAAATCTTAAATTGTGTCGAAAACACCATGCAGCACATAATTAAGATTTTAAGGAAGAAAAGCCAAAGGGGCCAATGCGTCAGGGAATGTGGCATTTTTTGCAAAAATCATGGTAGTTTTTTATGGGATAAAGTAAGTCAGATAATAGGAGTCAAAAGTTAGACAAGGACAGTTTCAAACTACCGCAGAATTTAGATTCAGCATCAAGACATTTCAAATCGGAGGTCTTTAACCCCTTGACGACAGTTACATATCTGTACATCATTGTCTGTAAGGATATATTGGGTGCGTCTGACAAACTGAGCCCAAACAGAAGCGGGTTTCTGCTGCATTACCCAGTACACCCTGCGGCGGGGGGGACACCTGCGATCAGTGCTGGACATTGTGCTATCAAACTGTTGCCACTATAGTGGTCAGTATAGGGGACAGCTCCAATTCAAAATGTAGTAGCCCATCCCTGGAACTGCACAGGAAAAGCTCGTTATGACACTGTGCCATAGTGTCACACAAAAGATCATTATGGTTGGGCAGGGCGTATGCAACCTACCAATCATAAGGGAAATATGTTTATAATATTTGTCCTTGAAAACCCCTTATAAAAATAATGACAAGACTGGTAAATAACAAATTTCAAAGAGTCAAAAATAAATGATTGGACCACTTTAATGACAAATAAGGTTTTTGCAATAATGGGTTTTAACACAAAAATATAAAGAAAGCAAAAAACATTTTAGTGTTCATTTCTTATTTTATCAGATACTTATAAGCATGATGGAAATGTGCAATTACATTCCTTTGCTTAATATATTTCTAGATTCAATTACTGTGATTCATTGGCTTTTTGGGCAGTTCAAATGAATGTGCAAGAACAAGAAATCACAGCCATGATAACATTCTATAAATAAGCATATCCAAAAGCCATAGGAATATGATGATGTTCTCATGACAGCTAAAGATCTTTCATGTATTTCTTGTACATTCCCTTTTTCCAGCCACACTCAATGCAAAAAGTTAGTTGAGTTCCGTACACAAATTTCATCTCATGGTCAAAAACAGTTAAAAGTGCATCTAGTACAACACCCGTCCCGATAGCCCAATTGAGTTCATCATATCAGGTGACACATATGAAAGGAAGACATGACATGTATGATCAGTTTTTTAGACAAACCCAGGTTGTCCATTTTAAAACCTTTTGCGGTTAAATTAAAAAGGTATTTTTTTGGATTATGTTGCATGTCAAAAAAATCTTTTAATGAAAGCTTCTGGGCTGCATTACACGGAGTTTAGCTGGTCCGACCGTAACAGATGGGCATTATGTCCTGCCGCAATGGAGAGGAGGAGGCGTACACCCGTACACATGGAGAAAGATAGGGATATATGTCCTATCTTTCCTCGGAAGAGCAATCTGTGCACCCATTGCCAGGAGAGGGAGGGGATTCTCACAAGAGCATCAATTCAAGCCTCCTCGGATGAGATACCCCGCCTTCTCCAATGTTGGAGACGTGCAAGAGTTGGCGTCATAGTATCACAGTTTATACGGTTATTGGGAAAAAAGACACGTTGTCCATCAACGTTCACCAAGGAAGGAAACGAGATGGATGTAGGAAGAGATTTGGTGGTAATAATCTATGTAACATAACGTAAAAGGTGTTTAGGTATAAAAAGGCAATAGACGCCAGCCTCTTGAAGCTCTCATTGATTTTGTATTGACTCTTTTTCATAGCCATAAACTTTTCATATTTTTTGGTTTGACAGCAGAGTTGGTTTAGGGCGTATTTTTTGCGTGTTGAGTTTGTCCTTTTCAGTGATTACATTTTGTCGCACATAGACTTTTTTTGATCACTTTTTCAAACATTTTTGTGACAGGGATTTTTATGAAAAATGTGACCACTTTGGCCAGGTTTCGGGTTTTGGTTCTGGTTTTCGGTGCGGTTCACCAAAAACGTCCAATAATTGTTTACTGATGATGGTACAGATTGTTACGGAGCCTGTAGTTGCCTTACCACAATATTTGTGTGGTTTTTTTGGGTGATTGTGTTTTTTTACGTTATTAGATAGTATAGGGAATGTTTGTGAGTTTAGGGACTTAACTTTATTTATTTGTTTTTTTTTAATTAAAAAATTTTTATTAAGGTTTTTACTTTTTTTTTTTGACATGTACAGGTGGCTTGAACAAGCTGATACTATGATCGCTTGTTTGAGCTCTTATTAACCTAATACAGTGTAATACAGATGTATTACAGATTATTAACACAATGAGCTTGCTCGCAGAGCGCAAAGGCCCAGGCATGGAAGACTCTCGGGGATTGGCGCACGGGACACTGCACGTCGCGGTCACAAGACTGCGGTGGTGTAAGGGGTTCATGGACGCGTGGATCGAGGGAAAATACCGATAGCAGGCGTGTAGAGATTGGTGCACACCGTAGCTCTGAGTATCGGCTCGTTCAGGAGTAGGGTGCCAGAAGCATGACGTATAATACTACAAAATGCGTGAACGCACATCCATCGCCATGCAGTACTATTACGTCAAATGTCAGGAAGGAGGTTAAAAAAAATAATTATACCCATGAAATCCATCTTATAGACCTTTCTTAAAATAAACATATTCAAAGCAATGTATTATATCTAGACGGATGAGCAGAGTTACGAACCATATCGTCCGAGCTTGATGCTCGATCGAGCATTAGCGTACTCGTAAACTGATAGTGCTAGACGAGTATTGTCGCACCTCGAGAAAGAATGGCAGCTCCCGCCGTTTTGCTTTTGGCGGCCCGGCAACAGAAGCCATAAGCGTATTATTGTGACTCTTGTGATTACCCGTGGTGACTTCTGCTTTGTTTCCTGAGCTCAATTTTCTGCTGCCTGTCTTGACCTTCTTCTACGTCCCCAAATCCGTTCCTGTGCCGTCTGTCCTGACCTCCTGCCTGACTATGACTCTGCCTGTACCTTCTTTCTGTACCTCGCCTTGGCCATTACTGCAAGCAAGTTGCACCTCTGGAGCGACCTGGTGGTATCCAGTCACAGCAAGTCGCATACCTGGTGAATACCGGTATATCTGATGTATAGCGGGTGCCACTTAGACGCCGCTCCCAGGTGTTGGCTACCACCAGCTCTCGCGGGAGTTCAGGGGGTCCACTATCACCAATCCTGACAAACCTAGTACCACAAATTAATAAATTTGTATATCATTATTTTAGTAATTGTTATGTTAAAAATTTTCTATAAAAATTGAAACACACATTGACAGCAATTACTTGTACGAGCCGTGCACTTCTGTGCCCACATGACCAGTGATAGCCACTGGAAACGCCGGCATCTTGCCGCGGTTTGACGCTACCCTTCGAAGACCCAAGGTTGTCACGTTTTAACCATTAATCATTAAAATGTGCTAATGAATGAGGAAAATCCGCATATACCGCCATACTGTAGTATGGCAGCATATGATAATGTGACAAGTGTCACATAAGTGTTTAGAGCTTTGGAACACTTTGACATACAGGGGATTTTAGATTGTTTCCTGTGACACATCGTCACTTTCTGTTTGGTGAAAAATTAGGTGATATATTTAGGTTTCTTTATAACAATGTTACATGGGGCGAATATCTGGAAAAAAATCTAGAATTTTGAAATTCAACATTTCTACTTTTCTATACATAACATTTATTGAATGTCGCTGTTATGTTGGAATGGTTTTTTTTAGCACATCCTCTCATTTTTGAATGAGGCTTATACTTTTAGTGGCGATTTTTCTTCTTTTCGTTCAAAACGCAAAATCATACCTTTTATGGGACCGTCTCAGTAATTTTGAGAAGCCCTACAGATAGTACCCTGTAAGTGTGCATTTTAGAAACTACACCACTCAACGTATGTAAAACACTTTTATGAAGTATGTTAACCCTTAAGCTAGCAGCGTTCATCAGGGGTAAATGAGGTCTATTTTTTGTGCGGTGAGATGTAGCTGTCAATATCTTCAATTTAAGATACTTTAGGCTTATTGATGATGAAATTCCTTACCACTTAGGTTGCAGAAAAAGAAATCATCAATATTCTTGTTTTAGATTTTTAGACATTTTGGGCGGGACATTCATCTGTACCTTAAAAATAATATAGTGGGCAGATTTACTTACCTCGTTCAATTCGCTATCCAGCGTCGAGTTCAGCGTTCTCTGCGTCTCTGGATTCGGTCCGGCCGGGATTATTAAGGCAGTTCCTCGCGCGTCCACCAGGTGCGGCTGCTGCGCGAGGTTCCCCGAAACGCACTGGAATACACCCAAGACCGGGCTGAAGTGAAGGTAACGTGCAACAAGCTCCGGACACATTTTTTTTTTAAATGGGAAACTGCGGCGGTTTTTTCGAATCCCGTCATGGTGTTTTCGTTCGGCCACGCCCCTCGATTTCCCATCCGTCAGGCGTGGCAATTGCCAGCTGCCGATGCGCCACAATGCCGATAGCGTCTCGCGGACAAAAAGTACAGCGGGCAAAATGTAGTCAAGGGGAAATCGGTCGGCAAATACGGAAATCATTCGCTTACACCAGTCGGGTAGGAATGCGAATCGGGGCATTAGTAAATGACTCGCTCACCTTAATCTTTCTTCTAGGGATCACACTACTATACAGTGATACTCATTGTAATAGTTTTACTTTTCACTAATTTTTTTAATGACTTTTAGAACAGTTTTTTGTGAAGTAGGACTTGATGACAAATTTACAATTCGGAGTTTTTTACAACCTGTTTTGTCGGGGGGATTTTTGGTCAAGTGTTGGGTTTTGGACGCAATAAATGTTTATTGTTTAATTGTAAAGATTGACAAGACGGGCACTACCAAATATCACAGATTTTTTGTGATTTTTTGGTTTTTGTAGTACTTTATTAAGAAGGGTATGGAAATGTGGTTTTATAGGGACTGGCACTTTTTGATTTTTATTGTTTTTTAAATTAAAACTTTATTTATTGTGTTTAAAACTTTTTTTTAACAAAAAAAGGTTGGCTTGAAGCAAGTGATCCTCTAATCCCAGTGGTTCTCAATCTCTAACTTCTATGATGGGATCCCCACCAATACAGTCCTCATGTTTGCGGTGAACCCAACACACGCATGTACAAGAATATTGTATTCGGCAAAAAACGCAGTAAAATCCGGCTCGATGGCTTTAGGTGAACTGTGTTTTGGGTCTATCAGCACCCCTGCCGGTGTCGCGCCCCATTTGAGAACCATTTACCTTCCGAGACTCACCCACTCTCTAATCTGTTCTATTTTCTACACTCGGCGCAACCTGCCATTGGAGGATCGAACCCATTTTTAGAGGGTGTATGGCATACATGGGGATCTCGCTGGCAATATCGTTTCCACTTCTGCCCAGCAATCATGCCCCCATCTGACACCTTTTAACGACCTGCTTCTATTATGGTGGGTTTCCCTCTGTTTCGTTCCGGGCTCTGGCTCTGTGAGTATGGCACATACGCCTTACCTCACTCTAGATTGTAAATGCGCAGCCGGCAATGTACGGCGAATTGGTGCTTAATATTATCTTTTTACTAGGGGGGGAGGGGGGGGGGGCATCAGTTGCGTAATCTGATTTGATTAGAGAGGTGAGCGATTGTTTTTAACACACGTCAATCACGCGACAACGATACGACGGATACTTGCGTGTGTTCCGAAAAGGAAGGGTTAGTTACATGCGACCATTGGGGAAGTGGACCCACTGGACCCTCACTCAACAAAGGGGATCCTACGAGGACGTAACCTCGCAGCATTGCCTTGTCGGCGCACTGGAGTCTAAGTGGTAGCCGCATCCTCATACTCGTACTCACTCCGTTTTGTTGACAACTAAGCCAGTTGGACCTCGTTTGGAGACCCAGGCGTGGTAACCCAATACCATCCTATTTCCAACACCCCCCCCCCAAGGGGCGGGTGGCGGTGGGACAGAGGGGCCGGTTGTTCCCAGGTCAGTGGCATTGTGGGGCGGTATAAAGATGTGCGTTCATCGAGTCTGTATGTGATTTAGTACCCCCCGCACCCCCCCGCCACTTTCCCCCCCCCTCCCCCCCCCCCATCCCCCCCACCCTCCGCAACCCCCCACCAACCACCAGCCCCCACCCCACTGCTCCAACCCACCCCCCCCAGGCTGCAACTTTTGTACAACACATCTGTGGAGGGTCAACAGTGCTAGGAGGTGTACATAGTCTACGAATTTTTCTATCGTAATACTTCTAAGGATCGGTTTGGTGCCGATGCATGGTTAGGGAGGGATACATATGGTGGTGTAGTAACACAAAGGAATGCAAACAGGATCAAGTAGGACGACTGTGTATGGTCGGCTAGGGCATCAGAGTTATATAGTCACATGCACAGCATCGTGAGTCAGGAACGGAATAGATGTCAAAATATAGGCACTCAGTTAAGCATTCACACAACAGGACAATCAAAGGACCTGTGTGTACAAAAGCAGCACCATTACAGGGGGGTCGAATACAGCAGGGGAAATCGGCTAAATGTAGTGTCGGAATCCAACCGGCCCTCTCGAACTCTCTCTAAAGAGCAGAGAAGGCGCAAAGATCTGGCAGGGGATCTACGAAAGGGGAGCCCCATGCTAGCCAGGTGGAGGGCAAAGGACATCATGTGATCTGTCTGGCTCAAGTAACACCTATTTAGTTTGTACATTGTCAACTTTATATTGTGTGTATAAAGATACTGTATATACTCAAGTATAAGCCGACCCGAGTAGAAGCTGAGACCCCTAATTCTATCACCAAAACTGGGAAAACCTATTGATTCGAGTATAAGCCGAGGGTGTAGTATACAGCCAGCCCCCATGTAATATACAGCCAGCCAGCCCCCTGTAGTATACAGCGAGCCAGCCCCCAGTAGAATACAGCCAAGCCGCCCCCTTTAGTATACAGCCAGCCCCACGTAGTATACAGCCAGCCCCTTGTAGTATACAGCCAGACCCATGTACTATACCGCCAGCCAGTTCCCTGTAGTATACAGCCATCCCCATATAGTATACAGCCAGCCCCATATAGTATACAGCCAGCCCCCTGTACGCCAAGCACATAAAAAAAATAAACGTAATACTCACCCTCCGGTGATACTCCCTCCCCCCGATGCCCAGTGCGGCTCCCGATACTCGGCGTGGCTCCTCTTCTTTCTTCTCTTTGCTGTAATAGCCGGCAAAGTCGAGTCCATGCAATCTGCCGGCCAGCGCACACTATGATGCGGCGGTGTCTCCGCTGATGACACGGTGAGTATTAAGTTTATTTTTTTTATTGACTCGTGTATAGGCCGAGGTGAGGATTTTCAGCACATTTTTTGTGCTGAATAACTTGGCTTATACACCAGTATATGCAGTATATAAAAATCTTTGCTGTAATAGCCGGCAAAGTCGCGTCCATGCAATCTGCTGTCCAGCGCACACTATGATGCGGCGGTGTCTCCGCTGATGACGTCATCGGCGGTGACACAGCCGCTTTTTAGTGTGCGCAGGCCTGCAGATCGCATGGACGCGATAGAGAAGAAATAGAGAAGAAAGAAGATAGAAGAAGCCGTCAGGAGAAGTGCTGATGATCGGGAGACGCGCCAAAGATCTGGGCGCCGGAGGGTTAGTATTAAGTTTATTTTTTTTATATTGACTCATGTATAAGCTGAGGTGAAGATTTCCAGCACATTTTTTGTGCTGAAAAACTTGGCTTATACACGAGTATATACGGTATATAAAAAATATATAAAATTACTTAGAAAAGATTGAAAAATTATTTTTACCTCCTAACGCTATTTTGCACCTTCCTGACAAGGCCCATTTTTTAAAATTTGACAAGTGTCACTATAAGTGGTTAGAAATTTGGAACACTGACATATTCAGGTGATTTTGAAATTGTTTTCCTGTGACACATTGAACTTTGTGTTAGTTGAAAAATTAGGTGATATATTTTAGGTTTCTTTATAATAAAATTAGTTGAAAAATTAGGTGATATATTTTAGGTTTCTTTATAATAAAATTTAAATTTGGCGAATATCTGGAAAAAATCTCGAATTTCGAAACTCAACATTTTCTACTTTTCTAACACATAACATTTAATGAATGTCTGCTTTATGTTGGAATGGTTTTTTTTAGCATCCTCTCATTTTTGCATGAGGCTTAATACTTTAGGTGCGATTTTTCACATTTCCGTTCAAAACGCAAAATCATACTTTTATGGGACCTGCTCAAGTAATTTTGAGAAGCCTACATGATAGTACCCTGTAAAGTGTGCCATTTTAGAAACTACACCACTCAACGTATGTAAAACAACTTTTATGAAGTATGTTAACCCTTTAAGCGCTTCACAGGGGTAAAATGAGGTCTTATTTTTTGTGCGGTGAGATGTACTGTACAAATACTTCAATTTAAGATACTTTAGGCTTATTGATGAAATTTCATTACCACTTTAATGTGTGCAGAAAAAGAAAATCATCAATTCTTGTTTTAGATTTTTAGCATTTTTGGGGGGACATTCACTGTACCATAAAAATAATATAGTGGGGCAGATTTACTTACCTGGTCAATTCGCTATCCAGCGGCGCGTTCTCTGCGCTGGATTCGGGTCCGGCCGGGATTTATTAAGGCAGTTCCTCCGACGTCCACCAGGTGGCGCTGCTGCGCTGAAGTTCCCCGAAACGCACTGGAATACACCGAGCCGGGCTGAGTGAAGGTAAGTGCAAGCTCCGCAACACATTTTTTTTTTTAAATGCGGCGGTTTTTCGCCGTCATGGTGTTAGCTTCGGCCACGACCCTCGATTTCCGTCGCGTGCATGCCAGCGCGATGCGCCACAATCCGATCGCGTGCCGCCAAAATCCCGGGCAATCAGGGGAAATCGGTGCTGGCAAATCGGAAATATTCGCTTAAGAAACAATGAAGAACTGATACATAAAGTATATTTGAAAATTGTGTATCTTTACATCATTCAAGCTATAATACTTATTTGCTGAAACTGGACAACTAATTTAACACCATATTCATGGGAGAGCCCTTCTCCATAGCCGGTAAGTCTTTGCTGCATATTGCAGCAAAGACTTACTAATAAACACCCTCGATCGGGTGCTATCGCTGATAGCCACTGAAGGAGAACGCCGGCAGTCACTTTCATTATTAAATGTGCTAATGAATTAGGAAAATCTGCATATAACCGCCATACGTAGTATGGCAGTATATGTATGATCGATCAGACAAACCTAGAGTTAAAGTACCTTAGGGAGTCTGAAAGTAGTAAAAATAAAAAAAAAGTTAAAAAAAAATTATAAAAAAATAAAAATCAAACACCCACCCTTACCCTAACTGAATACATATATATATATATATATATAATAGTAAATAGTATAATACTAAAATCATAAACATTAGTATCCAGTATGAAAATTGGTTTCACCGCGTTCAAACCCGCAACAGAAAATAGCACCAAAGTCGAAAATTTCTGCCATTTAAAAAAATAAAAAATTCTATAAAGTGATCTAAGGCTGGAGCGGCTAAAAATGGAGCATTGAAACGTCATCAAAAGTACGCACAAAAAATGCCACTACCACAGGCTCAACAGCTCCGTACACCAAAGTATGAAAAAGTTATTAGCACCAGAAGATCGCAAAATAAAAAAAAAAATTTTTGGTACAGGAGGTTTTAATTTTTGTAAATGTATGAAAACATTCTAAAACCTATACAAATTTGGTATCCCCGTGATCGCACCGACCCAAAGAATAAAGTAGACATGTCATTTGGGACGCACAGTGAAAGCTGTAAAATCCAAGCCCACAAAAAAACATCGCAAATGTGTTTTTTCAGCATTTTCACTGTATTTTGAATTTTGTTCCCAGTACACGACAAGGAAAATTTAATACCATCACTATGAAGTGCAATTTGTTATGCAGAAAACAAGCCATCACAGAGCTTTTTACGCGGAAAAATAAAAAAGCTATAGATTTTTGAAGGTGGTAAGTGAAAAATGGAAGTGAAAAAACTAAAAAGGGCCAGGTCATTAAGGGGTTAAAACCCTCACCTTCCAAATATAAAAAAAAAATCTGCAGATTTCTCATCAAACCATCTAATAATGCATAAAAAAGATTGTGTAGGGTAAAGGAAGTCTTTTGTGAAAGTGCTTCTCTGTGTAGTGTAAAAAAACAATAAAAAAGGTGGCGGGAGGAAAGAGAACAAGAGAGCAGAAAGGGGAGAAGAAAAGGCGGAAGAAGTGGCTCACTGGGAGGAGACAGACCTAGTGTGGGTAACAGGAGGCAAAGATCAAAGCAGATATTACAGAATATGGACAATCTACACTCTCTCAGTGTGACACAGACAGAAGAATCCAGAATTGTGTCTGATATTCCTAATTTATAGGCAACTCATTAATATTTCTATTTCTGCCATATACAGGAATGTTAAGTACAATTGTTGATTGGACATTTATGCATTACATAACATTGAAATGAATGACTTCTCATTTTTTTAAGTTATATTAACATTTGATACATCTATTTACTAAAAGATTCTTCAGCAAATGACTTGTTGCTTATTATAAATTGTATTATTCCATTCACCAGGATTCACCCACACACCCACTAATTCTCTATTAGGCAGCATCAAGTATAGCCAGCCAATGTGATCATATGCTCATGTATTCATGGATGATTGGAATAGAGAATCCCATGCCATCCATCTAATGGAAAAACCATATGCAGATGGAAGAATTTATAAAACTATTTAGGAAACAGCTGATGAATATGTTAAAAAAATATATGAAACTTTGGCCAAGTCTGCAGTGTAGATTACTCTTCTAATGTTATGAACTATTAAACTAGTGGACTATGTAATATGTAAAGGACACCTGCCACATGATTATCTAACCATAGTCTCACCAGACCACCCATTACTGCTCTTCATCATGGTTCTCAATTATGTGTTTTCTAAGTGCATTGCATCCACAGTGGTGATTATTAAGGTTTCTTAGAGGGTATAGGTTAAAGTATGTCACTGATAAAATTTTGAGTTTTGTGTAAAATATAGGGAAATAATTAAGAGATTTGATTTTGATCTTTAAGATTTTGTGTTTTAGTATCATTGAAAAGTTAGGAGATTTATCTACACCACGCAATCCCAATTATATCTTTAATTTTCTGTATTTCTAGTTTATGATGAGCCATGATCATGATGTGTGTCGAAAGATGAATATTTAATCTTTACAATGACAGAAGAACTATGTTCTAGCATCTTTGGAGACTCCCAACAGGCTCTCAAAGTGACTCATCTCAGGCAAAAAGTAATTCTTCTCATTTTCACATATCTTTGGAGGAGATTTTTTTACAAGGTGAGGGTGCTGATAGTATAGTGCTGTAAAAGTTAAACCTGCCATTATAGGACTCATCCCTAATAAAGCATATTTTGGTGACTTACCTTCTATTAACCCATTTTAAATATCATAAATATTAAGAGTATGGTTGGATATTAATAAAGTAACACAATTATAATAGTCATAGCTCATACAGACATGATGTATACTCACACCTCCTGCAAACCAAAATATCTATTTTTCCATGTATCTTCTATGCCTGCCAAGGGGAACATATCTTCTGGTTTTAATGTAAGGGCTTCTTATTAGCCGAGCCTTCAATATCCAGCAGTGGCTCTCCATGGCTCATTATGGCTGATCCTCATTTCTGTCTTCAAAACTGAAAGTGTAAAGGTTTAATTATAGTAAAGAAGGGCACAGAAACAGGGGGGCATCAGATAGATCTTTGACCTCAGTGCTGTACCCATTGGGGGTGGGCCTACATTCTTAGCATTCCTTAACACCTCAAAGCTTTCATATCTCTGACAGCTTCATGAGAAACAGATGTGGTCCCCTTTCTGGTCTGTTTTACAATGTTCAGTGTTGAAAATCACAGTTATAGTCCCAGTGCACTTTACAACATGGAAAACTTTTAAAGTTCCAATATAATCGTTTAAAGGCCAGCAATTACGGTTTATAGGCACTAATATCAAATTAAGCAATACCATCAAGATTTACAGCTTCAGTTACCAACTGGATCTGAGAAGGATTGAGATAGATCAATAGTAGATAAAAACAGCACTCCAATAAATCCGATAAAAAAAATTTTTCAATCCATGTTCAGTGCTACATTTCGGCTTATGGAAAGGTTGAAAAAGGCTCTCCATGACCTAAAAAGTCGCATTGAGCATGGATTAAAACCACAACTTTTGAATTAAAACCACTGCTGTTTTTTTCTTTTTACTATTTTGGGAGGACCTCAACCTGGCCCTTGTAAGTGTATACCCACCAACTCAATGAACTGTGTTTTCTTGTGCAGCTAAAGAACTTTTTCTAGATAGATAGATAAATAGATAGACTGTAATGTGTATTTTATTTGTATACGTTCTGCAGGATCTGTAAAGCGCTACGGAATATTATAGCACTATATAAATAAAGATTTTTTGTGTTATTAATAATAGATAGATAGATAGATAGATAGATAGATAGATAGATAATAATAATCTTTATTTATATAGCACCATCAAATTCGTAGCCTTACAAATCATAGGGGAGATATACAAATATAATATTACATTACACAGAACAAACAGTCATATGGGACAATAGGAGTGAGGGCCCTGCTCACAAGAGCTTACAGTCTATGAGGATGAAGGGGGTGACATAAGAGGTAAAAGAGCTTGTATAATGGTCCAGCCATTCTTTATAAGGGAACAATAAAAATTTTTAATAAATAAATATTCTGCTGCTTGAACCAGCCATCAGCCACCATCTTATTTACAGGGTCCAAGGTGAAAAAGACTGCAGAGAAGTCTGGAACTTGGTGTATATCTGCTGTCGGATAACAGACGGGAGATAGGACACAGGATGGATTAGTAAAGGGAGAGTTGACGTTTCATGCAGTTAGTGAGTGTGATAGGCTTGCCTAAAGAGATGGGTTTTAAGAGCACGTTTGTAGCTTTGGAGGGTGGGTATTAGTCTGAGAGTCTGGGGAAGGGCATTCCGGAGAATTGGAGCGGCTCGGGAGAAGTCCTGGAGACATGCATGAGAGATTCAAATTAAGGTAGAGATTAGTCTAATATCACTGGCAGATCGAAGAGCACGGGAAGGGCGATAGACTGAGATGAGAGAAGAGAGATAGGTAGATAGATTCAGTAGATTTAGGCCGGTTCCACACTTGTGAGTGTGATGCGATGAACGCACGGCCTGAACACTGCACACTGGGAGTGAACTCAGCATGTCAGTTCACTTCCGGTGTGCAGCGTTCGGGCCGTGCGTTCCGAGCAGCATGCGTTGCGTGTGTGATGCGAGTTCATCGCATCACACTTGCAAGTGTGGAACGGCCCTTAGGGTTACTGTAACTTCACATCCCCCAACCTTACATCCAACTAATAAAATCTCTTATTTTAACGCACAATTAACCCAACCAGTGTGTTTTTGATCTTCTCCATGTCATCTAATTTGTTGCTTCATTGGTATTGATGATTCTAAAAACAGCACATGGGATAGATATAATAACAAATGAACTAAGCTAGGTAAAGATAAGTGGATCTTTTTGTTGTTTGTAGATTTGCTACTGATCTACCATTTTCCAAGGAGACCAAATCGAATCTGAATATTCACCATCGATGAATCTTTCATAATGGCAGTTAGCTTTTTATGAAAAATCATTTGTTTTAGAGGACAAGGGGGTTCACTGAGTTTCTATGTATTGAATCTTGGATAATTCGCTCATCTTTAAATGTAACAGGATGTTGCATCAATTACTTTAGTTATAGTATGAATGAAGTACATTTTAATTAAACAATATTGGAAATAAGACTTAGAGGGGGATTTATCACTGTGTTTGGCTTGTTTTCTGTAGTTTTATTTCTCTTTGCAACATTTGAGGGAAGACAAATAATCCTCACCGCTATTAATTTGCCGCAGGAATCACTAGGTTTTGTGCTCCAAATGTCCCAGATTAAACCTCTGAACTCACCAGCAGGCAGTATTTGTGACTTTTTGGGTGCATTTTGTGTAGAATCTGCAATTCGCGAAGGGGAAATGTGCCTTTTAAGTGCAAAAAAGCCAAATATTTGACTGCAAAGACAAGTGTACAATAAGTTGGATGCAAAAAAGGACACCAGCCAAGCACAAAAAAAATCTCAACAAGCAGAAAATAGTGATAAATTCCCCCCTTAAGCTATAGATCATGAACCTTAGATTACCACCCTATAACCGTAACCCCGCAACGCATGGTGGGTGTCAGCTGTATAATTCATACAGATTGTGGCAGTTAACCCTTTAAGTGCTGCTGTTGAAACGGACCGCGAACCTATATTAACTTCAGATGGGCGCCACCAACCAAAAAGGGCTGAGTCCTGTAAAGGTTAAGCAATAAGATGCTGAACTACAGTATCTCTTGGCCTTTACCCACGGCAAACATCTGCTATTGATGACTCGGACCTCATATTAAAATATGCCAATGCCATGTTCTGCTACAAAATATAGAGAGAAGTATACTAGAATCTTACTGGAATCCCATATTGTACATGAAATGAAGATACTATCGAATAAGCAACTAAATAGGTTTTTTTTTTATTATTATTATTATTATTATCAATTATTATTATTACGGTATATACAATAACTTTTGGCAAAATCAATGTGCAATCCTAGAGCACATTCTGTATAACTTATTAAGAAGATATGTAAGTTATATTTTGCATCCTGATATAGAAATGTTTCTTATAGTGCCCTAGTAATGGGAGGGAATTTATAGAACCTTATAATTATATGTATACCTTGTGCTATGGTGTGTAACTATGATTATGGAAGAGAAGTTAGAAATGTGTTTAATGGGATCTTTGCAGTTTAATTGGGATTAGCAAGGTCATTCAGATCACCAACCTTCAAATAGACATGTTGACTGGGAAAATTGCTGGAGACCTGATTCTGAACCCAGCAGTCCGTTCTTTGTGACTGTTGATGGATCATTATTTCCAACTAACAAGATTAGATTGCAAGCTTGACTGGAAAGGGAAATTGCAATAAATTATTAGTGTCTGCTATGCTGCATAAAATATATACTCAATATAAAAATTGTTTCATCTTTTGCAAACACCACAGATGTGGAAGCTGTTATGGCACCATAAACAGTTCCCAAGCTGTACCCAGATTCATCTCTGTGGATTTTGTGAAGCAGTCTGATTTTTGTATAAAACACTTGAGACTATTGAAAGCAAAGTGTAATGCCTCAGCTGCCCCAGGATAGGGCCAAGGGTGCTGACCGGTGGGGATCTCAGTGATGAGCTCCCCAAGATGGTCTCAAAGATGAGCTCCCCGAGATGATCGGAGCATCCGGTCGCACATGGCTGAGTGTCGTGATAAACAGGGCATCCCGACCATGCGTAAGGAGCGTTGAGGGGTCCGACAGGGGTACATCGGACCCCTCCATTCTAATGAACTGTGGGGGTCTCATCTGAGCAGCAAGTTAGGCTCTATACTGTGGATAGGGACTAACTTGTTTCGTGAGAAAACCCCATTATGGAATTGCAAAGATGAGGATTCCATCTTCCCCCCTCCCACTTTTTGGGTTTCTAACAGGCAGAGAGAGGGGAGATCAGGGGGGAAGGGAGAGATGTGCTCCTACACAGTGACACTAAAGATTCCTGGATCTGAGTAAGTGCCCCTGTTTTATCATGCTTGATTTTGATGCTAGATTCCATTTAAATAATAAAACAATAATTATATGTGTTTCTGTAAATAAGTTTTTTAGAACCAAGTCAACATGTTTTGAAAGCAATAAAAAGGTTTTTGTTTTACAACACACACAGTTCGTTTGGGATTTGTGAAAATCAGAAGACACATCTTAAATTGTGTCTAAAACACCATGCAGCACATTAATTAAGATTTTTAAGGAGAAAAGCAAAGTGGCCTTCGTAAGGGAATGTGGCCTTTTTTGCATCAAATACTGGTATTTTTTTCTGGGGATAAAGTAAGTCAGCTAATAGGAGTCAAAAAGTTAGACAAGACAGTTTCAAACTACCGCAGATTTATCATTCAGCATCATACATTTCAAATTGGATGTCTTTAACCCCTTGACGACATGTTACATATCTGTACATCATATGTCTGTTAAGGATATATTGGGTGGTCTGACAAACTGAGCCAAACATAGCGGGTGTCTGCTGCATTACCCAGCTAACACCTGCGGGTGACACCTGCGATCAGTGCTGACATTGTGCTATCAAACTGTTTGCCACTATAGTGTCAGTAGGGGACAGCTCAATTCAAAATGTAGTAGCCATCCCTGGAAACTGCAGGAAAAGCTCTTATGACACTGTGCCATAGTGTCACACAACAGATCATTATGGTTGGGCAGGGCGTATCGCACCCCTACCAATCATAAGGATATATCGTTTATAATATTTGTCTTGAAACCCCCTTATAAAAAGTAAGACAATGACTGGTAAATAAAAATTTCAAAGAGTCAAAAATAAATTGATTGTACCACTAATGACAAATAAGGTTTTTTCAATAATGGGTTAAACAAAAATATAAATGAAGGCAAAAAACATTTTTAGTGTTTCATTTCTATTTATCAGCTACTTATAGCAGATGGAAATGTTGCAATTAAATTCCTTTGCTTAATATATTTTCTCAGATCAATTACTGTGTATTCATGTGCTTTTTGGCAGTTCAAATGATGTGCAAGAACAAGAAATCACAGCCATGATAACATTATCATAAAATAAGCATATCCAAAAAGCCATAGGAATATGATGATGTTCTCATGACAGCTAAAGATCTTTCATGTATTTCTGTACATTCCCTTTTCCAGCACATCAATGCCAAAATTTCTGTTGAGTTTCCGTACAAAATCATCTCATGTGTCAAAAACAGTGTAAAATTGCCTCTAGTAACAAACCCGTCCCGTAGCCCACTTGAGTTTCATCATATCAGGGTGACACCATATGACAGGAGACATGACATGTCTCATCAGTTTTAGTTCAACACAGGTTGTCCATTAAAACCTGTTTGGGTTAAAAATGTATTTTTTTTATTATGTTGCTGTCAAAAAACTCTTTTAATGAGATGCTTCTTAGGCTGCATTTACACGAACGTATGCTTGTCCGACCGTAACCATATGGGCATATGTCCTGCGCACTGGAGAGGAGGAGGTCGTACACCCGTACACATGGAGAAAGATAGGGTATGTCCTATCTTTTCCTCGTGAATAGAGCAATCTGTGCACCCATTGGCAGGAGAGGGAGGTGACTTCTCACAAGAGGCATCAATTCAAGCCTCCTCCGTGATAGATACCTCCTTCTCCAAAGTTGGAGAGGGAGGTGGCGTCATAGTATCACAGTTTATATGGTTGAAAAAAGACAGTTGTCCATCACGTTCAACCAAGGAAGGAAAGGGATTGGATGAGGAAGAGATTTAGGTGGAATAATTCTATGTAACATAACCATCAATGGTTTTTAGGTATAAAAAGGCATCTAGACCCTTCTTGAAGCTCTCATTTATTTTTGTATTGACATCTTTTCATAGCCATAACTTTCATATTTTTTGGTTGACAGAGTTGGTTTAGGGCGTATTTTTTGCGTGTTGAGTTGTCCTTTTCAGTGATACCATTTTGTCGCACATAACTTTTTTTGATCACTTTTTCGAACATTTTTGTGAAGGGATTTTATGAAAAATGTACACTTTTGGCAAGTTTTTCGGGTTTTGTTTTTAGGGCGTTCACCAAACACGTCCAATAATGTTACTGAGTGATTGTACAGATTGTTACGGACGTGGCCATACCAAATATGTGTTGGTTTTTTGGTGATTTTGTGTTTTTTTACTTTATTAGATATGTATAGGTAATGTTTGTGTTTAGGGGACTTTAACTTTATTTAATTGTTTTTTTTAATTAAAAAATTTTTTTATTAAGTGTTTTTAACTTTTTTTTTTACATTTACAGGTTGGCTTGAACAAGCGATACTCTGATCGCTTGTTTGAGCTCTTCTTAACCTAATACAGTGTAATACAGTATTACACTGTATTATGTAACACACTGA
Organism: Engystomops pustulosus; assembly: GCA_019512145.1. Classification (NCBI taxonomy): domain Eukaryota; kingdom Metazoa; phylum Chordata; class Amphibia; order Anura; family Leptodactylidae; genus Engystomops; species Engystomops pustulosus. The sequence continues at coordinate 42,111,085 of CM033642.1, read as the reverse complement.
GCATGCTGCGCATGAAGCCACGCAGCCCCAGGGTACTGGAAGGCTCCGGAGATTCAGCGCACAAGAGACACTTGCACGTCGCGGTCACACAAGACTGCAGTGTGTAAGGGGTTAATGCCCGAGATCGGAGGAAACTCCTATCACGGGTGCTAGAAACTGGTGCCAGCTGTAAAATACAGCTGGCACCCCATGCTTCTGGTATCGGCTCCGTTCAGGAGACAGTGCCAGAAGCATGACGTAATAATACTACAAAATGCGTGAACGCACCTCCCGCCATGCAGTACTATTACGTCAAATGTCAGGAAGGGGTTAAAAATTATACCCATGAAATCCAGCTTTATAGAATTGCAAAATAAACATATTCAAAGCAATGAATTATCTCTTAAAACACTGTATATTCCAGGTGAAGGGCATCAAAGCTCTCATCCTAAAGTGCACATTGTGCATTACATGACTTCTTATAAAATGATAGATGACACACATTTTTATCACAACAGAGCAATTTCAATTATGATTATTGTGAATGAAATGTATCACTAGCAAATAACATTAACAGAAAGATTAGGATTGAATAAAAGCGCTATCATACTGCTTTATTTCTAGATAAGGCAAAATGACCAAACATTATACAGAGATAACACTGTATGCAGCTCTCATGCCGCTCATGGAAGGCGACTGTACTTCATCATTTCCTGGAGACTGTAATGGTTTATGGCATTAAATGTGCCATTACACTTACAACAGGCTGCAATGTCTATACAGATACTACATGGAAGAAGTGTTTCATGCCAGTAGAACAGTCGTATAAATAAAATAAAAATTACAACACACGGGGCAGATTTAAAAATCTAAATTTTAAGACAATCTCAGCTTAGACAGCATGTTTGAACATGCAACAAATTTATCCTTATGGGGGTGAATTTATACTCCCCTCTTCCCCTCCGGTGCACCTTGTAGAGACCACAGTGTCTGGATAAATTCTATGCCAGGTCCTGTCTGGCTGTATCAAAATAGGGGCCCCCCACCAGTCTAATTATTTGAACGGTTTGACATTTAATCCCTACATACATACCTCCCAACCGCCCCAGATTCGGCGGGACAGTCACGGTTTTCTACCTCTGTCCTGCTGGTAGTTTGAGAGATTGATCTGCTATGGGACGCATTGTCCCTGATCCTAGGATAGAGTCCCCCATTCCGGTCCTGTCACGATAGCAGCAGAACTACATTGAGCCTTAGTACATACAGTACCAGAACCAAGCTCTTTGGGAAAGGAAAAGACTCATTTCTATTGGCTTTCAGTTCAGTGGTTTGAGAACCTTTGGAGAAGAAAATTATCATGTATACAGGTTTGTCAAGAGCTGGGACACGGATATCCTGGGATTTCAGTACCTGAGGACCTTCTCTTTATTATCTCTAAAGCACAGCATCAAACTTGGTGGGTGGTTTAGGTGGCCATTGCCCCTGGAAGCTTTATGCACTGGGCTGCTGCCATATTATAATTGGCTACTGTCTGTGCTACTTCTCAAGGAAACAAATGATGAGGAAAATGTTTCCTTGAGAGTGGAAACCATCATCCCTGTCCAGACACAGGCACAGTCCAGTGGCACATCGACCTTAGTTATGTGTTTAATTTTTGTGTAACCCATAAGTAAGTGCTTTATATATGTGTTTAACTCGGCATTAGTGTTTTTTTCTTCTTCATTTTTTAAAGCCATGTCTCTTTGACTTATATTTAGCTTCTATGTAGACAAGCCATCTGGATGCTCAGATCTTACAAGCTGTTGTAATGAACAGAAAACATGTTAAGGTTAGGGCTTAGCATTTCAGGGGTCAACTTAATAGATCTAAATGTGCCTCAGCAGTCATAATAGACGCTTCAGACATTGCAGAATGTTAAGTATAGGGTGTAAATATATCTATATCCAATCAACATGTATAATGTGATGTGTGTATTTGGATGGGACGACCATTTCCCTCCTGTTATTGTATTGTTGTGGCTCTGCATTGGAAAGGAATGTGACACTTGGTAAATGCCAGCCATGTCATAAAGGACAATACTCAATAAAGGTGACAAGATCAGCAAACAATTTCTAGCAATAGGATGAATTTCTGGATTCTGTTGAGACTAGACATGATCCACTTTCTATTTTATAATTGTAACCACAGCCAAATTTTTTTGGTCTCTATGAAAATCGAATTTTAAAAATGTTGGATTGTCATAAGAACCAGGATTAACAATGAAGCTTAATTGCAGACACCTGTGATAACTGTTATTTATTGCAATTTGAAGCCCAAAGCAAAAGTAGAGTAAATTACCAACATCAAGAGGTTCGTTTGTAACTAGGGGTCATCTGTAAGTCGGGTGTTCTTAAGTTGAGGACCTAAAATGGATGGTCTTACTGATACAGTAAATCTACATATGCCCTCCATAAAACTGTCCGGACACCTAGAACTGATAGGAAATAGTAGACCTTCCGTTGATTATATGATGTCATTTACATGAACATAAGCAAGTTCCCTACCGGTACCCATCTGTTAATTATAGTGGCAAAATAGAGCTGAAGCCCGCATTATGTATGGCATTAAATGTTTATTGATGGTTGTGTTAAATGAGCCATACTTCCTTATACAATCCCATGCTAGCAAGGTGGGGGCAAAGGACATCATGTGATCTGGCTAAAATAACACCTATTTAGTTTGTACATTGTCAACTTTATATTCTGTGTATAAAGATACCGTATATACTCGAGTATGAGGCGACCCGAGTATAAGCCGAGACCCCTAATTATACCACCAAAACTGGGAAAACCTATTGAGTATAAGCCGAGGGTGTAGCATACAGCCAGCCCCCATTTAGTATACAGCCAGCCAGCCCCCTGTAGTATACAGCAAGCAAGCCCCCAGTAGTATACAGCCAGCCAGCCCCCTATGGTATACAGCCAGCCCCATGTAGTATACAACCAGCCCCACATAGTATACAGCCAGCCCCCTGTAGTATACAGCCAGCCCCATGTAGTACACAGCCAGCCCCATGTAGTATACAGCCAGCCCCCCTGTAGTATACAGCCAGCCCCATGTAGTATACAGCCAGCCAGCTCCCTGTAGTATACAGCCAGCCCCATATAGTATACAGCCAGTCCCATATAGTACACAGCCAGCCCCCTGTATGCCAAGCACATAAAAAATTAAACTTAATACTCACCCTCCGATGATACTAACCCCCCCCCCCTCTCCGATGCTCAGTGCGGCTACCGATACTCGGCGTGGCTCCTCTTCTTTCTTCTCTTTGCTGTAATAGCCGGCAAAGTCGAGTCCATGCAATCTGCCGGCCAGCGCACACTATGATGCGGCGGTGTCTCCGCTGATGACACGGTGAGTATTAAGTTTATTTTTTTTATTGACTCGTGTATAGGCCGAGGTGAGGATTTTCAGCACATTTTTTGTGCTGAATAACTTGGCTTATACACCAGTATATGCAGTATATAAAAATAATTGTAACCACAGACAAATTTTTTTTTGGTCTCATGAAAATTAATTTTAAAAATGATGGATGTCATAAGAACCAGGATTAACAATGAAGCTTAATTGAGACACCTTGATAACTGTTATTTATTGTATTTGAAGCCCAAAGCAAAAGTAGAGTAAATTCCAACATCAAGAGTTCGTTTGTACTAGGTTCATCTGTAAGTCGGGTGTTCTTAAGTTGAGGACCTAAAATGGATGTGTAAATTTACACATGCCCCCATAAAACTGTCCGGACACTAGATCTGATAGAAATGGTAGAACTTCCGTTGATTATATGATGCATTTACATGACATAAGAAAGTTCCTACCGGTATACCCATCTGTTATTTATATTGGCAAAATAGAGTGCTGAAGCCCGCATTATAGGTATGGCATTAATTGTTTATTTTGATGGGTGTGTTAATATGAGGCCATACTTCCTTATACATCCATAGCTCCGTCTGTATGCAACTAGGCACAGACTGACACATGTGCCAAGGCCTGCTTTGGCCCAGTGTTTGGTAAATCTGAGTATATTAGCGTTTCCTATAGACACATACCCCATCTGTCTGATTGCTCACGAAGGTTGCCGCGAATCTGTGCGCCATTCAGGAAGTTCCAAGCACAGATGCTGCCACTCTCGGGCCAGACGCAGCGCCGCCTCCCCAAACTGCCCGCTCACCGAAATGTTGTGCGACGTGCCACGAGGTGGACATTCAACACCTGACATGTATCCGAGTTTACCAGCAGCGCCCGGAGTGATTTTGAGACTGCCAGATGTTCAACTTCCCCCAGAACTGGGAGTCAGTCAGTCAAGCGTCCCAAGTCTACAATGCGGAGATGGACGTGGATGTCTGAGATCTGTCAGGGTGCTGAGGTAGTAACTTTGAGGAGTCAACCACAGATGTCAGTGGCGATGCCGCCATCATCGCCTCCCCATCCACGCTGCTGGCCCCTGTTTTGAAAAACTTCTGTGGTCAGCAGCATGAAGTCGGAAGCTTTGCGCTCCCACAAGAGACGGGGGGAAGAGAAGATTCCCTTGTTGATAGCCAAAGCACCCTTAGGTCTGTTTCTCAGCGGCATAGAGGAGTCGGGGAGGTGGCGGAGGTGAGGAGGAAGAGGAGGAAAAAAGAATGTTGGCGAGAACAAGAGGGGACGTGTTGACGTCCTTCACTCGGTTGAGCGTTTGTATGGGCAGAAGAAAGGAGTTGGAGGAGTTGGAGGAGGAGGAAGAGGAAACAAGACAAAACAAGGACAAAGTAAGGAAAGTGTCGGTGCAAGAGTGAGTGGGACATAGTGAAAGGTACCGTGTGAAAAGGGAAAGAGTGAATGTGACGAGTGGAATTCTTACGCGTTGTGGTTACTATGGCGCATATATTCGGCAGACATATTTCATGCTAGGTTTTTTTGCCTATCCCGTGGACCCTACGCGTTTCAAAAAGAATTTTTCAGAAAGAAGCAAGCACGAATTACGGGGTGTTGTGGGGTTCACCCCCTTTCTTCCTGGACCCACAGGTTTACAATTGGGTCGGTACAAGCAAAATTTTCCACTCTCATGCCTGGGAGATGGAAAGGAGACTCCTCAGATCGTGAGAATCGACGGCGGTTTAGGCCGAGTGGTTGAGGGGCTACAACCCCCTAGGAGGGCGCCCAGCCCTAAAAACGCCACAGCCGGCTGACTTAGGAAAAGGAGTGGAGCGGTTGCGGAGGTGCTGTCCAACGGTGTGAGAATTCAGTGTGGAAAGGAGGAAGAAGGAAAGGAAGTGTGAGTGAGGGAGAGGTGTGAGAATGCATTGTAATACCAGCAGGCCTGGGTGCACAAGCTCGTGAAAACAGTGTATGGAAGTATTGCACTTCTGACAGCGCTTTCGCTTTAGCGGCAGAGTGAGTAGAGTTCTGTGGGACAAGTAGCGAGGGGAGAGTAGAAGTAGGCGAGAGGCAGCGGGTCCAAGCACTGGAAGGGGTTCGCTACAAAGGCTTTGCCGCTTTATGTCAAACAAAGCACAAGAACTGTAACCGTGTCCCACAGTCTCGTGGCAGGAGTCAGAGAGGGTTGTTGATCCTTACAGAAAAGAGGTGGTGAGGGCAGTAGGGAGCGGAGTAGTACGTAGCTGACCATACCATGTCCTAAATGATCACAAGCTCCCGACAACTAATGGGTTTCAAAGCTGGACATGTGGCACGAACGGCGCGTGAAGCCTTGGCCTTAGTGGGGTTCTTGACTGCCCATGCCGCAGCGTCTTGTCCTGAGCGGGGGGGGTTTTGGCGGGTTGGGTTTTTCTTTTTTTTTTGTGAACAGCTGGCATCATCACCGATAAGCGTACAGCCTGTCGACTGACAGCCGCTGGGACAGGCTGAAGGCTTTATTCAAGATGAATAATAAAGCCTGGATTTCTCCTAATTTCCACTCTCCACCCCAGGTGAAGGAAGCTCAACCTGATCTTAATAATTTATTTATACTTCCTCATCCTATTTCCCTCCTTCGCTCCCCTTTTGTACAGCTAAGTTAAAGCAGAGGAAAACTGGCTATTTTTGACCAGGGCCATGGGCTTCTCTCTAGCTATAGTACTTTTATGCAATTTAATTTTTAATGGAGGGCCACCGACCCCGGTCCTATGTTTTAAACAATGTTTGGGGGATGCCACATTTACGGCACTCAACTATTCGATTTTTCTGGAGGGCCACCGACCTGTCTGGTTTGAAAACTTTTTTGGACTTGCCCACTACAGGCATCAATCTATAAAGTTTTCTGGAGGGCCAAATACCTGCTCCTCTGGTTTTGAAAAATTTTTTGGACTGCCAAATAACAGGCACTCCATTTTCCATTTTTCGGGAGGGCCACATACCTGCTCCTTGGTTTTTTGAAAACTTTTTTGGACTGCCACATAAGGCACTCAATCTATTAAATTTTTCTGGAGGGCCCACCTACCTGATCTCTGGTTTGAAAACCTTTTGCTGGGACTGCAACATACAGGCACTCACTCATTATTCCATGTTTTCTGGAGGGCCACCTACCGGCCCCTCTGGTTTTTTTTTTTTGAAAACTTTTTGTGGATGCCAACATACAGGCACTCAATTCTATTACATTTTTTTCTGGACGGGCCACCTACCTGATCCTGCTGGTTTGAAACTTTTGGACTGCCACATACAGCACTCAAACTCTATCCATTTTCTGGAGGGCCACCTACCGCTACTCTCGTTTGAAACTTTTGGACTGCCACATACAGGACTCAATCTATTCCAATTTTTTCTGGAGGGCCACCTACTGCTCCTCTGTTTTTGACAAAATTTTTGGTACTGCCACATACAGGCACTATCCCAATTAATGTCTCCATAGCAGCCAACACACGTTGTCTCATTGCTACCTCCAAAAGTCGTCATTATAGCTGCCTCACCATAGTCCATTTACTCAAAACGAGGTGTTGTCAGGCCGAAATTTGGGTTGTTTCATGGATTCCACATCAAAGTTGGTTAACTTTGTAGCACCTGCGTGTATCCACAAAATACACTGGCAAACTTTTACCATTTACGGATATTATTTCCAGCGCTTCTTGCGAATCTGTTTACTCCACTCACCGCAATATCCTAAAATTATAAGAACGCTCTACCACGATCTTAGAAAAAGGTCTAGAGTACTTTGTTTGGGAGTAGCCTAGGAGACAGGGGCTTGGATTGGCCCCGAAAGCTCGCTGGGCAGCGGAGAAGCGCCAGCCCATTGCCAAGAACACCAAAATAACTAGTTTTAACTGAAGCAACTTTAATCTACAATATAGTTACTGCCTCCATACATGGCCCCCGCCTTATTAAAGTTGCTATTTGTGTCAGGCAGAATTTTGGGTTGTTTTCCTGGATCCAAAACAAACCCGTGTTAACTTTGTCGCCACCCGATGTGTAATCGCAAAATTACTGGCAAAACTTTCCATGTACGGATATTATTTCGCGCTTCTTTGCGCATTGTTGAAATTCCCCTCCACCCGCCTATTCCAAACTATCAAGAAAGTCTACACTAACTTGGTGCAGACTGGGACGGAGTCGACCCTGGGCTGGTCAATACTGCCGACGCAGAGGATGGCGGGGGCCTACCTCGGTTTCCAGGGTTTCAGGACTACCTACCTCCGCCTACTCCCACCCCGCCTCACCTCCTCCTCCTCCGAATTACAGACGTGGGGTGGCGCCATCAGTCGGTAGAGTCTAGGCACGCAGCCACGTGCCTACGATAAGCGACGCAGGCGTGTGGTGCTCAAACTGCTGAGCCTAGGTGATAAAAAGGCACCCGCCAAAGAGTATTACAGGGCATTTTCCACATAAAACTTGTTAAACTTGTCGCCCCGTGCTGTTGTAAGCCACAAAAATATACGGCACACTTTTTTCCATTAAGGTATATTCAGCACTTCATGCGCAGATGTTACATTCCCCTCACCCGCCCAAATATCCCAAACTTATTAAAGAACGACTACACACTGATCTAATACAAAGAATATTAGAAGTGATGTTGTTTGGGGGAGTAGAGTGCCGAGAGGGACAGCGGGCTTGGAGTGGCGACAAAGTCGCCTTGCAGCGGGTGGAGCGCCAGCTCACATGCCAAGAATCCACTAACATAGTTTTTTTACTGACAGCACCTTTTAATCTACTACTAGTTCACGCCTCAATACATGGGCACCTATCAAACGAGCTGGTCAGGCAGAATTTTGGATTGTTTTTCATGCTTCCATGTTAACATTTGTAGCACCCGCTGTGTAATCACAAAATCTTACTGGCCACAAACTTTATCATGTACCCGATATTATTTGAGAGATTCTTGCTCACCTCCTTTGGTTTCCTCTTCTGACACACATGTTTTGAAGACTGAGTCCATTTAGGGTATGTTGCATGACACTCTCTAGGCCTGACGCGCCTGCCGCTGCCGCTGCTCTGCCTTGCATGCCTAACGCTATAGTGTCAGGTGTCCACTATTGGATGTTTTGATGCCTTATCTAGCCTATTCGGTTCAATCTGTTCATGGCCATGAGGTTGCCCATAATTTTGGCATAATGGTGCGTGCGATTTTAAGCAGCTCAGAGGCCATCCATTGCATGCTGCCGATGCTGTTTCCTGGCCATTCCGTGGTTTGTTTCCATCCTTTTCTGAGAGCGTTCCCAGGTGTTTGGCCAAGCTTCCATGTGCAGAGCTTGCGTCCCTGAAAAATGCTCGAGGGCTCCCATTGACTTCAATGGGGCTCGATACTCGAAACGAGCACTCGAGCATCGGGGCAAAACGTTGTCTCGAATAACGAGTACCCGAGCATTTTAGTTGCTCGCTCATCTCTTTCTACTATATATACTAAAAACTGTATATTCAAGGGGAAGGGCCATCAAAGCTCGCATCCTAAAGTGCACATTGTGCATTAAGGACTTCTTATTAAAATGATAGATGACACACATTTCTATCCAACCAGAGCAAATTTCAATTAGCTTATTAGGAATGAATGTATCACTAGAAATACATTAACAGAAAAGATTAGGATTGAAATTAAAAGCGCTATCATATGCTTTCTTTCTAGATAAAGGCAAAATGACACAAACATATGCACAGATAAACACGGTACGCAGCTTCATGCCACTCATGAAGGCGAATGTACTTCATATTTACTCGGACTGTCATGGTTCATGCCATTAAATGTTGCCATTACACTTACCAAACCAGGCTGTGCAATGTCTATACAGATACCGACAGGGGAGAATGTGTAATGCCAATAGAAACCGTTGTAGACTAAAATCCAATATTATACACACGTGGCAGATCTAAATATTAATTAAATATAAATGAATCAAAAATTTTAAGACAATATCAGCTTTAGGAAAGGCAGTTTGAAACATTGCAACCAAATTTATCACTACGGGGGTGAATTGTACTCACCCTTCCCCACAGGTGACCTTGTGAATGGTATATGTAGAGACCCCATTGCCTGGATAAATTCTACGCCAGGTCCTGTCTGGCTGTATCAAAATTGGGGTCCCCCACCGGTCTAATTCTATAAACGATTTGACATTAAATCCCTACATACATACCTCCCAACCGTCCCGGATTCCGAAGGGACAGTCTACCTCAGTCCTGCTGGCAGTTTGAGAGATTGATCTGCTATGGCAGCCATTGTCCTGGATCCTAGGACAGAGGTCCGCCGCCTGGTCCTGTCACAATAGCTGCAGAACCACATCGAGCCTTAATGCATATAGTACCAGAACCAAGCTCCTTGGGAAAGTAAAAGGCTCCTTTTTATTGGCTTTCAGTTAAGTGGTTTGAGAACCTTTGGAGGACCAAATTCTCATGTATACAGGTTTGTCAAGAGTTGGGACATGGATATCTGGGGATTTCAGGAACGCTGAGGAACCTATCTTTTATCTCTACAGCACAGCATCAAACTTGTGGGTGGTTTGGTGGGCCATTTGCCCCTGGAAGCTTTATGCCTAGGCTGCTGCCCTATTACTGTGTAATGGCTCCTCTCTGATACTAATCTCCAGGAAACCAATGATGAGGAAAAATGTGACCTTGAGAGTGGAACCATCATCCTTGCCAGACCAAAGGACAGCAAGCAGCACATCCATCTTCTTTCTCCACATCCTAGTAATGTGTTTTATTTTTGTGTAACTGAGCCCATAAATAAAGTGCTTTATATATGTGTCAAATCGGCATTAGTGTTGGTTTCTATTCATTTTTTAAAGCCTGTCTCTTTGAACTTATATTAGCTTCTATGTAGAACAAGCCATTGGATTGCTCAGATCTTACAAGTGTTGTAAGAACAGAAAACATGGTTAAGGTGAGGGCTTAGCATTTCAGGGGTCAAAATTCTAGATCCCTAAATGTGCTCAGCAGTCATTAATTAGACGCTTTCAGAACATTACAGGTTAATGTAAGTATATGGTGTCAAAATATCTCTTATTCAATCAACATTTATAATGTGATGTGTGTATTTGGATGGGGACGACCCATTTCCCTCTGGATTGTATTGTTGTGGTCTGCATTGGAAAGGAATGTGACACTTTCATAAGGACCAATACTCAATAAAGGTGACAAGAGCAGCAAACAATTTCCTAGACAATAGATGGAATCTCTGGATTTTGTTGAGACCAGACATGATCCACTTTCTATGCTCCTGCTGACAGTTCTGTGTACATCTCAGTTTCCAAGCTACAGCAAGCTGAGACCCAGGTACGCATTTGCCTTGATGCCCTGATCCCACATAAGCATTTGGCCTTGGGCTGGGATAGACCATAACTCCATAACTGGAAATGAGGTTTTGATTGCAACGCCCAGAAATGCATGGGGAAGGTGATAGTTTTGTGAAATAGCGGCAGTTCTCGGGCAGGAGCTGTAGGGGGAAGATCATCTTTAGCCAAGTTTTTCTTCTGGAGAACTGAGTGATTGCAGCAGTAGCCACTGTCTGGCAAGGCAACAGTTAACATTGTGATATGTGACTTGTCCAATTATGTTCTAGTAAACCAAGCTGGAAGGTGATAGGAGGAGTGCTGCCACCTGACCAGGGAGTATATAAACCTCTGCTGGGTGGAAACACATGGTCAGTCAGTCTAGTCAGATCAAGAGCTGCAGACAGGCACAGTACCCTAAGGTCTGTCTGCCACAGTCACTGTCCTAATTCCAGGAACTTCAGGTGCCTAAGGCCTACTGCCTAACACCTAGGGAAAGTCTGGAGACTTAAGCCCAGAACTCAGAACCACCACCACCATATGCACCAGCCAAACCTGAACCTACTACCAGACTGCCTGTAATCTTTTTGTGGTTCAGCTCTCCATGACTCTTCCAGCTTGAGAATCTGCTGTTAACACTTTGGCCATTGCCTGCTGTTCAATAAAGAACTGTAAGTTGATTTGCACCACATGCCTCTGTCTGATCCCTGGATACGGCTGCTTACCACCATGGGCTTCCCCATCCATCACACAGGTATCATATACAGATTGTCAGGGTTGCCCCAGGGAGAAAACCACTGCATCAGCCTCTCCATCAATTCTCTGCACCACACCACCTGCTGGAGCACACTGCCAGGCTGTAGGACAGTCCTCCGGCCGACATACCAAGCAACATGACCACAGTGTGGCCAAGGTGCCATTAGCCAGCCACTCAAGTATTTTGGACCCTGGCTGCCTCTAGTCCATCAAGAAAAGGCTAGGCCCGGTGAGGGATGTTGCATATTTCTGATTCTTTGTCTCTGTGTAAAAAGTGGATGGAACTCTCTAAAAACTGTTGGTGGCAGTACAACCAGTCTACTTCTTTGAAGCTGTACCTCCCAGAGAGTTAATAACGTTATTCAGATAAGGCCGGTTGAGGACATCCGAAACTGTCTGTGTGAAACAGGAAACACTGACAGCCTCTTGCTGTATGTTCTATATTTTCACCACACAGGGTGACACCAATCCCTCCACTAGTATCTAACACTTGTTGGGTGAATTGGTTCTAGCCAATCATTGTTAGGTTTGCTTCCTCATAGAAAATTTGGCCTGATCTGTGAGAGATAGAAAGAGAAATCTCAGGAAAGTAGTGGCGCATGGGACTGGTGTGGCAACGAGGACTAGTCGTCAGTATTACTGCCACAGCCACTGTGCCAGCTAGGCCAGCAGCTCGGCTAACATGTTGGATAACATATAGAATATTAATAATAATATAGAATAATAATGAGTACCACTGTCTAGGACTAACACTTTAACTGTGTCTGTAGTGGTTTACTTTTATTGCTAGTCACAGGCTACTCTATATTAGGACAACTTCCAATAGCATTATCTCAACTACCTCCCTGGTTTTAACCTCTGTACATAAATCTGGACATTAACTAGAGTAATGTAGCTGGGACGCTTGAAACCAGGGGTGGGAATCAACAGATAAACACACCAAGCCTGTGTTAAGTGTACAGCGAGTTCTTTGACCACCAGGACAAGCTGGGCTGCAATCTAGCTCCCTTTCCCCCTTCTCTATGTGTATAAATGTATGTATGACTGTATAAGACTGCAAGTGTGTGTGTATATAAGTACAGAAATGTGTGTATATATGAGTTTATAAATGTGTGTATGAGTGAGTAAGAGGGGGGTATGCATAAGTCTGCCATGGGGCTCATCCTCTTTGAGTTGCATCACTCTCTGTACTGTATATATGAAACTGTCATTGTAATTGGTTGCAGAAATTACATATATAATTATGAGTTTATTTGGAAGGTATTAAACCTGCCTATCAAACCTCTATTTATTCACATCCATGAGTGTACAGGCAGTCCCCAGGTTAAGTACAAGTTCTTAAGTTGAATTTTTATGTAAGTCGGAATTTATATTTTATAATTGTAACCACAGACAAATTTTTTTTGGTCTCTATGAAAAGTAATTGTAAAAATGATGGATGTCATAAGAACCAGGATACCAATGAAGTCTTAATTGACAGACACCTGTTGATAACTGTTATTATTGTTTTGCAGCCCAAAGCAAAAGATAGAGTAAATACCAACTCAAGAGTGTCGTTGTACTAGGTCATCTGTAAGTCGGGTGTTCTTAAGTTGAGGACCTAAAATTGGATTGTAAATTTACCCGATGCCCCATATAAACCCATGTCCGGACACCTAGAATCTGATAGTGAAATGGTAGAACTTCCGTTGAGTTATATGATGCATTACATGACATAAGAAAGTCCATACCGGTAATACCATCTGTTATTTATATTGGCAAAATAGAGTCAGACCCGACATATAGTATGGCTTATTAAATGTTATTGATGGTGTGTTAAAATGAGGCCATACTTCCTTATACAATCCCATAGCTAGCCAGGTGGAGGGCATAAGGACACTCATTGATCTGTTCTGGCTCAAGTAAACCTATTTGTTGTACATTGTCACTTGATATTGTTGTAGTAAAGATACTGTTATACTCAAGTATAAGCCGACCAGTAGAAGCTGAGACCCCTAATTCTATCACCAAAAACTGGGAAAACCTATTGATTCGAGTATAAGCCAGGGTGGTAGAAAGATACCCCAGGCCCCATGTAATATAAAGCCCAGCAGCCAGCCCCCTGTAGTATACAGTTCGAGCAGCCCCCAGTAGAATACAGCACAGCCCCCCCCCTAGTATACAGCCACCCAATTAGATATACAGCCCCTGTAGCCTTTACATACCAGGCCGACCATGTACTATACCGCCAGCGCATTCCCTGTAGTATAACAGCCATCCCCATATGTTATTACATTCCAGCCCCATAATATACAGGCCAGCCCCTGTAAGCCAAGCACATAAAAAAAAAAATAAAACATATCACGCCTCCGTGATACTCCCTCCCCCCGATGTCCCAGTTGCGGCTCCGATACTCTTCGTGGCCCTCTTCTTTCTTCTCTTTGCTGTAATAGCCGCAAAGTCGAGTCCATGCAATCTGCCGGGCCAGCGGGCACATATGATGGCGGCGGTGTTCCGCGGCTGAGACACGCGTTGCAGTATTAAGTTTATTTTTTTTATTGACTCGGTATAGGCCGAGGTGAGGATGTTTCAGCATCATTTTTTGTGTGAATAACTCGGTTATACACCAGTATAGCAGTATATATAAAAAAATTTGACAAGCATGTCCACTATAAGTGGTTAGAAGCTTTGGAAACACTTTGACATATTCAGGTGATTTGATGTTTTCCTGTAACCTTGCACTTTTTTAGTTGAACAATTAGGTGATATATTTAGGTTTCTTATAATCAAATGTACAATTTGGCGAATATCTGGAAAAAATCTAGAATTTTTGAAATTCAACATTTCTACTTTTCTAATACATAAACATTTAATGAATGTTCTGCTTTATGTGAATGGTTTTTTTTTTAGCATCTCTCATTTTGAATGAGGTCTTAATACTTTAGTGGATTTTTCAATTTTCGTTGCAAAACGAAAAATCATCCTTTTATGTGGACCTGCTCAAGTAATTTTGAGAAGGCCTACATGATAGTACCCTGTAAGAGTTGCATTTAGAAATACACCACTCAAGTATGTAAAACAACTTTTATGAAGTATGTTAACCCTTTAAGCGTTCATGGGGTTAAAATGAGGTTTATTTGTGTGCGGTGAATGTACTGTACAAATACTTCAATTTAGATACTTTAGGCTTAGTGATGAAATTTCATAGCTCACTTAATGTGTGCAGAAAAAGAAAATCATCAAATTCGTTTTTTAGATTTTTAGCATTTGTGAGGGGGCGGACTTCATCTGCTACCATAAAAATAATATAGTGGGGCAATTTACTTCCCTGGTCAATTCGCTATCCAGCGATCGTTGCGTTCTCTGCTGCTGGATTGGTCGGCCGGGATTTATTAAGGCAGTCCTCCGACGCCTCACCAGGTGGCGCTGCTGCGCGAAGTTCCCCGAAAGCACTGGAATACACCGCAGACGGGATCGAAGTGAAGGTCAGTGCAAGGCTCCGAACACATTTTTTTTAAATGCGGCGGTTTGTTTACAACCGTCATGGTGTTAGTCGTTCGGCCACGCCCTCGATTCTGCGTCGCGTGCATGCCAGCGCCGATGCGGCCACAATCCGATCGCGTGCCGCCAAATCCCGGGCAATCAGGGGCAAACTCGGTGTCAAATACGGAAATATTCGCTTACACGTCGGTACGGGAATGCGAATCGGGGCATTAGTAAATGACCCCATTATCTTTATTCTAGGGATCACTACTATTACAGTGATAACTCATTTAATAGTTTCTTTCATAAATTTTTTTAATGACTTTAGAACAGCATTTTTTGTGAAGGGACTTGATGACAAATTTACATATTTTTTCTGGGGGGATTTTTGGTCAAATTGTTTGGGTTTTGGACCAATAATGTTTATTGTTAATTGTAAAGATTGTTACAGACGCGGCAATACCAAATATACAGGATTTTTTGTGATTTTTTGGTTTTTGTACTTTATTAGAAGGGTATGAGAAATGATGGTGTTTAGGGAACTTTCACTTTATTTATTTTTTATTTTTTTTTAAAAAAACTTTATTTATTGTTTTAAAACTTTTTTTTAACAGGTTGGCTTGAGCAAGTGATCCTCTAATCCAGTGGTTCTCAACCTTTCTAATGATGTGACCCCACAATACAGTTCCTCATGTTGCGGTGACCCCAAACCATGTACAAGAATATTGTATTCGTGCCAAAAAACGCAGTAAAATCGTGGCTCCGATGGCTTTAGGTGACCCCTGTGTTTTGGTCATTCGACCCCTGCCGGGGTCGCGGCCCACAGTTTGAGAACCACTGCTCTAATCTGACCTGCCATTGGAGGATCGAACCCAATCGTGGGTGTAGCAACAGGATGTCAGCTGCAATATGTATCTGACACCTGCTCTATATGGTTCCGGCTCTGCTTGTGAGTTGGCACGATAACACGCTCCCTAATAGAATGGCACGCAAATGTAGGGAATGGGTTAAATATTGTAATTGTTGATTAGAGTAGGTATCATTATTTCACGCATCACGCTAAAAGACGGACTTCTTGTTCCTAAAGTAGGGAGTGTCAGGAACCAGGGGTAGTGGACCCACTGGACCACCACAAACGATGACGTAAGCCGACACCTCGGACTGGAGTCTAAGTGGTACCCGTTTTTCAACAAGCCAAGGTTGGACTTGTTGAGGCGTGGTACCACCAGGTAATTCCACAGGCGCGACTTTGTCCACGGTGGCGGTCAAGGCGAGGTACAGAATTTTCAGGTAAACTCAAGGTCGGGGACAGGCTGGAGGTAGAGACAGGCAGCACAGGATCAGAGTCGCGACGTAGCGGTAGGTCAGGACAGGCAGCACAGGATCGGAGTCAGGAACGGAATCGATGTCACAGCGGAAAATCAGGAAAATCGCAAAGGGTGTGGAACAACGCCTTCTCTTAAGCATAGAAGCACAAAGATCTGGCAGGGGACACAGAAAGGGACTGGGAATTTATCAGGGAAGGCGGCAGTGCCCTGACCCATTGTAATCAATGTTTTTTTTCAGACTTGCTTTATTTTTCAGGCACACATGCACAGTTTTTTTAAAGCGTGTTTAAATCTCGACATGCTCTACTTGTACAAGTCACACGCGTGAAAAATGCACCAAACAAGTCTATGGAGATGCATTGCACTCTGAGACACTTGCAAGTGCAATGCGTTTTTCACTGATCAATTTCCATAGAAAAGATAGAGCTCAGCCCTGAGTCTTTTTCGAGCACCTTATCTGCGCGTAAAAAACGCATTGAAAATGCATTGAAAATGCATTGAAAACACAGAAAAAACGCGCTTGAAAAACTGAGACAATGAACAAACTCTGACTGAAAACTGATTGAATTCAGATTAAAAAATGTCAGTTTTTCACTGACCAAACCCTGATCGCACCCTGATCAGACTCTGACATGATCTGCAACGCAAGTGTGAAAGAGGCCATAGGCACCTTTGTGAGCTAACTGAGAACAAAATTAAGGAGTCCCTTTAAATCTAGTTCATGTAGCAAACACATTCCCTAAGAGCCAGGAGAAGCTGATTGAGTAGGGTACATCTGCACCCAAGGGAAGGAGCCTGATGCCCTTGGTCGCGGGTGGCCGATATTTTACTGTTTATAGCTGTGGGTGACATATATTACATTGTGTTCATGCTTATTATCTTAAAAAACGTATTTCAAAAGCAACACTGTTGTATATGCTGAACTACAGGAATACCTCATTACCCGCCTGTAGAAGAGGTTATAAGCCCATAAATGTAGTGTAATGAGATATGGAGTGCTATTTTGATTGAGTACCTCTTAGCACTTCCATAAATAACAGGCAGTGAACCATAGAAATAGACCATTTAGAAGAATGCACAGCTCATAAAAACTTGTTCAAATCTATAGAACACCATTCATCATTTTCAGTTGATAAAACCCATTGTTCCCTCCCATTTTAATTTAAATGTGAAACTCCAGGCAAAAAGCCACTTACAACAATAAATCATGTAACTTCTTCTGATAGGAAACTTATATGATGTAAGTTTCAGGTGGAAATTCTACTTCAGAATTTCTTTAAACAAAAGGGCCCCTGTATGTGGACTTTTGTGGGCAGAGGATGTATAGCTCTTTTAATACCCCTGGGTTAAATTCCAGGTGAATATCATCTATCTCCTGCCTATATATCGATCATCTATCCTTCTAGTTATCTATCTCCTATAATTTGTCTATTTCCTATGTATATATATTTTTATCTAACCATTTATCTATTTATCAATGTATCTTCTATCTATCTCTCATATTTATGTATCTTCTATCCTCTATCTATCTCTCATATCTATCTATCTATCTCTCATATCTATCTATCTATCTCATATCTATCTATCTAGCTCTCTATAACCTATCTACTTTATATTTCTGCATCTATCTATATATTTTTTCATATTTGTCTTTTATCGTCAATCTACCTATCATCTATCTCCTATAACCTTCCCCTACAGTCCCATATTACAGATACTTACCATGCTACTGTTTGTGACCTACAAAGTGTTATTATTGTGCAGGGCTAAAGGAACCTCATACTCAGGGTCGGCTCCAGGTTTCAGCAGTCCCCTTTGCAGTGAACTAACATGGTGGCATTAAAAATTCAGAAATTAAATTCCCTTGAAACTAGATTCCCTAGTTTATCATACACCTCATGGATATTTTATGTAAAGACCCCTCACCCCCAATGGATTAATTAGATACAGCCCCCTTCACTTCCATGGATTCTTTATGTACAGTTTTATGTGGGCCCCTCCAGCAGCTCTGGGCCCGCGGCACTTTCCTGGGTATTCCCAGTGGTGGCGCCCTGCCTGCTCTAACTGAATGTGACTGTTCATAAAATAGTTATTTTTGGGGCCCACTTTAAGTTTTGCCCATGGCCCCACTTTGTCTAAAACTGTCCCTGACAGTACGGAGGAGCTATGGTGAGAAGAAGAAAATAGTAAGCAGAGAGAAGGAGATGAGAAAGAGCAAGGCTGGGTATAGTGGAAGCTGTAAAGGGAGCAGGGAGAAATGAGACCTCAGAACATCTAGAATACGTATTATTTTAATAAACCTCAGTCATACCTGACTTCTTCCAAACTCTATAAAAGTTTTAACACTGCACTTACTATTGGCAAATAGTTCTTGATTTTCTCAGTTTCAAATTCGGTACCTCAAGACATTTATAAACTTTAACTGATGTGTAAAATTAGCCAAATGTAAAAACCTAAAAAAAAAAAGTTACATCTGCCACAAACCTACATAAATAGATTCTGCATTTCATTTCAAGGAGCCAGACTAGCATATAGTTTCTCCAACCCCTCGACAGAACGACTTGGTATGTTTTTATAATGAGACAAAATATTTATATTTTGAACCAAATAAACTTACAAGAAGTGCTTTTTTTCCAATAAAGTTTTTTTTAATTTTTTTTTTACAAAGCATTATGCATGTTGCCTATCTACAATTAAAAAAACATTCCCCACAATCACCCTGCAAAAACTTCTTGTTAGGTTACGCAATGTTTCAGGGGGTTAAGAATAAGAGTTATTTGTAGCATAAAGGTTTTCATTTCACTGTTCAGTTTGTATGTGGCTGTTGATATATCTAAGGAGGTGCTGGAGAACAGTTCAAGGAGTAGAAAGTTCTTCAAGTTGAAAGATCCACCCAGAGCACTTGCAGGGGTTGCAAACTTGGATTAGAGTTCCTCTTCTCTGCACCTCCTCTTATTGTACCCCCTACTTTGCTTCCCCTTTCTTTATTGCAGAAAAATAAATGATAAACACTATTTACTTACTTCTCCTCATTCCCCTGCATCAGCACTGCCTCGTCTGTTGTGTCTGTGTGTAGCAACCCCCGGCAGGTGCAATGTGATGACATTATTGCACTGTGAAAGAAGCCGAGACGTTTCGGACCCCTGAGGGTTATGCAACGCCACATAGTTATCCTTTATAGACACTTCCAGAAAGCATGGGTTCTGCTTTCAATACACAACTGTGCCAGATATGGCACAACAATAAATCCCAACCCTGAATGGCTTTCACTAGCCTCAGTGAGACAGTACCTTATTAATCCAATTAAGATGCCACCAGTTCTCCTTTAATATAAGCCCGGTCCATGATGGGATTATATAGGGTGAGGAACCAACCAGGGAGCATGTATGTAAGCGAGACATGAATGTGGGGTTCGTGAACCAAGATAAAAGAGCAACACAGGTTACATTTTATATTTAATTGCCTTAAGGGCACACTAGACAAAACAATATATACAATAGAAATATATACAGTCAAACAGGTAAGTACAAAATACAAAGGTAGAACTACAAGTATCAGCAGTTCAGTAAGTTAGTTACCTTGTGTGTGGGCTGGCTTTCATGTGACAGAAATCGGGGGCGGGCAGTCGAATTATCCGACTGATTAGGACTGAGCGCAGGATTTAACTTTCAAATTGTGTCGCAAGATCAAGCACTTACATGCACCAGGAGGAAGAAGGTGAACTCTGTCGGACCTGAGCGGGGAAGTGACACATGCAGGATATCGGGCGCACAATCTTAGTGAATCGCGGCACAGTGTATTATCGAACAATGCACTTTCTGTGAACTCCTCTGGACGGGTAAGTAAATGTGCGCCATTGTCTCCTGTTTGAAAATCGGGGAAAAATCAGCTCAAGTCTTTGGAGTCACTGTGGCTGTACAAGGTGTTAGTTAATAGCTACCCTCTACCGAGCCAGAGTTCCACTGCAGCCTCTGTAGTGTTAGCTAGCTCCACTAGGCTAATTGGGAAATGGGTGATTTAAGTAGTATAAGGCCTCCCTCCCCCTGGCCATATTTATCACATGCACCTTCCGGGCTCTTCTGTATGCAAACTCTGAAGAGACTCGGTGGTGATCTTTTTGTATCAGCATTGCATTGCATTCAACTCTATCTGCATCCAGATAATGCACATAGAGTTGATGTCCTAAAACAGTGGTGGCGTACCTATGTCACGGGTGCCAGAGGTGGCACTCGGAGCCCTCTCTGTGGGCACCCAGGCCATGACCCAGGTCACCATTTAGGACTCAATACCTTCTCCTGCAGTCACAGGCAGCCCAGTACGTGCCACTTTAAGCGCTATTTTAAAGTGACTAGAAGTGCAGGAGGAGCAATGAGGTGCTGACAGAGCTGGATTATCATTTTAGACCCTTTTCCGGACCTGTGATTGATCCTGTTAAGGGACCTTAGAGGAAACTACAATAATAAACAGAATTTCTTCTTCTTTCTACTGTATTGGTGTCCTCAGGACGCTAATACGTTTGAAACCTGTGAGTTACTTTAAACTGTCATTTGGCACTTTGTGAAAAATATGTGGCTTTTGCTTGAAGTTTCGGCACTCAGTCCCCAAAAGGTTCGCCATCACTGTCCTAGGACATACACCCTGCCAGGACTGTCCAACTGGAGCCAGAATAATTAGAATTAGAATTAATTAATATGCCTTTCATACTTCAAATGACTTGCTGTCAGGCAACTTTTGGAAATGATGCGCTATCTTTCTTGGCCAACTGTATTATTCAGATACAGTGATAGTTTGCTTAATGAATAGGATATTGGTAATAAATATTGGATACCTATTTGATTCCCATACCGAACCCCTGCACGGTATCTAGCCTTATATACAGTAGATAATTGGGACTGTTTAGTGGTGCCAAATGAGGTACAAATATTGATACAGGATGTCAAATGTGAGTTTATTGCATTGCTGTGGGGATTGAGAATTGTAAATAGGCAAGAATATCCCACGGTAAATATTAGTTATAAATGTTACTCTACGCTGTGGTGGTAAAATTCAATTGTCTGATAATACCAGAACTATCACAATTCATAATCACTTTAGTGGTTGTGAATTTAATTCTCGGTGGTTAATACACTTGTATAGCCTGTGGGCTTCAGGACGAACTGAGAGAGAAAGCATCCGGCATTCTACAAAATCATCTATTGTACTCTGAAACAGCACCATAAATATTCGGGTTAATGTACTCTGAAACAGCACCATAAATATTCGGGTTAATCAAGACAGGATTGTATTATAATGAGGGTTTAACCCTTTTTTTCTTTATGGTATACTTTCACAATGGAACAGAATTTTCAGAAAATAAGCTATTTTTTAATAAAATGTTTATGTTGAACCTTTTGCTTATGGATTACTAAAGGTTAAAAAATGTATTCATTTCACAATCTTTAATAAAAGAACAATACCTTGGGAAAAACAAAGAACCAGCTCACTATGTTCTCGCTGCCGGGTGATCAGACGGTGCAAGGAAGACCGGAGGTCCAGGTAGTACAGATAAACAAGGCAAAAAAATCCCAGCGCTTTGCCTTATTTCCTGTTTATTGATCATACAGCTCACAACTATTGGGTAAAACACATGGAGTGACACATGCGTTTCGGAAATAGTCTTAGGGGATTTTTTTCCCCTTCTTTAAGAATTAAAAAAAGTACAAAATCAATTTTTACCCTTGCCACTGGACCTAAGGCTTAATTCAGACGACCGTATGGGGGATATATGTACTGCCGCAAGCTTGCAGCAGTACATACGTCCCCCATAGACGGCAATGGCCGCACAGAGCGATACAGTGCTGCACACTTGCGATACTATAACGCTCCGTACACAGGAAAAAGATGGGAAATGTCCTATCTTTGCCCATGTTATGGGCCGTACCCAATGCTTTCCTTAGTATACGTCAGTGTAAATGCATCCTAAATAGAGATGAGCGAGATTAAGCAGCCTCAGAGGCATCCATGCATGCTGCCCCTGCTGTTTCCTGTCCATTTCCGTGGTGTTTCCATCCTTTTCTGAGGTTTCCAGGTGTTTGGCCAAGCTTCCCTGTGCAGAGCCTTGGTCCCCTTGAAAAATGCTCGAGTCTCCCATTGACTTCAATGGGGCTCGTTATTCGAGACGAGCACTCGAGCATCGGGAAAAGTTCGTCTCGAATAACGAGTACCCGAGCATTTTAGTGCTCGCTCATCTCTACTCACTACCTATTATTAATTGTTCCTGTTTGAACTTGTTTCCTGTATAGAAGACACCTGTCCACACATTCAATCAATCATACTCCAACCTTCCCACCACAAGCAATATCAAAGGACACCAGGAACAAAATTGGCAACTTGCAAAAGGTTTGGATGGGCTACAAGACAATAGACTTAAGCAACCTTCCCTGGACCCAACTAGTACTGTTAACTACCGACCAGTCTTTAAATTCCCTTTCCTCTCCAAACTCCTGTGGAGCCTCTTCTATTCCCAACTAACCCACTCTCTCTCAGGTAACTCTCTCCATGACCTGCTTCTACCCGTTTTTTTCTCACCATGCATTCCACTGAAAAATTCATTATTCTTGATCTCTCAGCAGCACTTGATACTTCGGAACACTGCTCCTCCTTAGGATAATTTGCTCCATTGACCTGAAGAACACTGTACTCTCTTGGTTTTTTTCCAATCTCTCGGACAACACTTTCAGTGTCTCTTTTTCTGAATCTCTCTCTTCTCCTCTTCCTGTTGAGTTTCCATAGGGTTTAATCCTAGGTCTTCTTCTATTTTCCCTCTATACCGTCCCCATTGGAAAAACACATAACATTACTCTTCCCTACGTCAGAATACCAGTGATTGTCTCTCTGCTGTCTCAAACATCATGTCCTCTCTTCTCTCATGTCCTGTCACCTCTTCTTGAAATCTTTCTAAGACTGAATGCTTGTCTTTCAACCATCTACTAAACAACCCAACCCTGACCTCTACATTCTAATCGTTAGGGTCACCTTAAACTTGAGGCAGCAGGTTTCTGTCTCCTTCACACTGTATGTTTTACTCACTGTTCTCACATGCATCTCAGAAACACCTCTAGAATCCGCCAATTTCTCACTTTTGAAACCTCAAAAAAATTTTTGGCAAAAACCCCAAGATTTTCGGCAAAAAACTTTTTCTCTCATAGTTGGGTCTTCCAGTTTGATACTGACCCAAAACAGGGCAACTAAGGAGAATCTTCGTATGAAGCATTTCAAGGTCTGAGAGTGGTTTAGCCAGTCTTCAGATGGAAACCCAATCAAATAATATTGGAGGAAGCTGAAACTCAATGTTGCCCAGTGACAGCCTCGAAACCTGAAAAATCTAGAAAAGATCTGTATGGATGACCAAAATCCCTGCCACAATATTTGCAAACTTAGTCAAGAAATACAGGAAACATCTGGCCTCTGTAATTTGTTTCTGTACAAAATGTTATATTCTGTTTTTCTATGAAATGAAATACTTACTTCATGCGTTAAAAAGGTACTTAATTATTTGAATTATATCTTGTGATTTTCTGTGATTTATTTATTTTTTATTCTTGGGTAACATTTCTTAAGGTCTTTGCACCACTTTTCTGGCTGTCTTTGCACATTCTTTTGTGTGCAAACAGGTGTATTTAAGAATAGCATGCAGCATATATGTCACAATCCTGTAGTTACTAGGTAGTAATCAAAAGAACCCATTGGTCAAATTAAATGTAACCTTTATTAATAAATGTTTGATACACAATTGTATTTGTGCGTCAACTCATTTTAATACAGGGGATATTTACATGTGGTATCAAAACACAGGCAGTAGGAGTGGCTATGAAGAAAATCCAGTACTGTCTCTTCCCTATAATTGAGGCCTTAGTGACAAATCACTTCACATGTTATCGATGGACCATATATAGGGACTTGTGGGCAATCTGTGAGACTGGAGAAGGAAGGGGAGAGATAGGAGAGAAGAGCGTCTGCACAATTTTTCACACAACATAAATTTTGTCACTGAAATGGACGTTCCGGTGCACAGTCGAACCATGCACCACATTTAACTACCACATTTACTACCACATCTAACAACTCTGACATGAATGTGTGGCAAGCAAGAAGTGAATAGGCTTCTTTACAATGACTTCTGTGATAAAGTTGCAAGGGCGGGAATTGCAACTCTTCCCCCTCCCCCCCCTTACACGATCTCCCCAGCAAGTGGGAATAGAAGAGTGTGTAGTGGGCCTTGTCGGGGGTGCATAGTAAGGCATTGCCACCCCATGCTGGCACATTAGCTATAGCCGTTATAGCAAAACTTTCCGGACACCTGGTTGGACACATAAACCAAGACATGATACATCTCTATTTTATTATTAAAGGCATTTACCCTTTTGATACATTTCCTATCATTATATGAAAAATAAGAAGTTGTACAGTATGAGATTAAAAAGAAATATTGTTCCCCCATCTCAGATAAAAAGTACTTTTCTTGTTCTACCTATAGGCAAGTCCATAGCATACTTATGGCATTGCAATTTGGTAAAATGGTTGTGCCACAAAGTGCAAAATTAGTGGGGTCTGTCTGGGGTTAATCAAACATGCACATCTACAAACATCATCCATCTACTGGGATCCCAACGGTCACAAAAAACATGGTGTCCAGAAGTCTACTGAAATGCCACAAGCGAACGGTGTGCTTAACAGGATTCCATCACTTATATGGGTCCTTTTAAATGGTCATGAACAAAGTCTTATTAAAGCGAAAGTAACCCAGCTCATGCATGCACACAAGTAGTGCTTTATCATGGTGCATTTGAGGAGACTTTCAAACTTTGGTTCTTGTTTATCCAACACAACAATGAGTATGATTACAATCGCACACATTAACTAATATTTCAGGGATAACTTGATAGCTTCTATCTATTTTGTAAAACTATTTCATTTTTTTGCAACTCCAGACCTCATATGTTATAATGTCATTTACAATATTTTTTTTAAGATCAAAATGACTTGAACTTTTTGTGTACACCTTTGCAGGACACAGAAAACGTATCTGCTCATATGAATAATTATTCCATAAATTAATATTAATCTTTTGTACTTGCAAACAATTAAATTTTTGACATTTTAGCTCTATTAATTCCTCAAAGTTCTTTAATTTTTGATGTACTTCTATAGATAGGTCAAATGAGACCTGAATATTTCAAATCCAACAGTACATTTACAATGATTGCTCATTAAAGTTTGATTTCTTTGCTCGATGCAGTTCCAACCATTACATTGATATGTGTTTAGAAAATACTATCAATAAATTATTTGGAAAAATATAATCTTGCTTGGCACTGAAGACCTTTGTAATCAAAATATCATCAAAGGGCTAGATTTTCCATTAACTTAATTCAGTTTTTAAAACCCTGCAATAAATAACATTGCAGACATGCATGCCATCTCTACTCCATAGATTTTCATTCTATTATCAATTTTATGAATTACTACTGCGTAATTATTACTGCGTTCATGGGTTGCTGTGTTCCTGTGTCCCGTGTGCCTGTGCTCCCATTCCCATCTGCCTGGACCTCCTGTTGCTGACCTGGACTTGACCTTGCATCTCTGCCGCCTGCCCTGACCTTCTGCCTGGACCTGACCCCGAGACTGTCTACTGCCAAGGTACCTCGGCTGCCACCGCGAGCTACTCGAACCTGTGGAAAGACCTGCTGGTACTCTGCTGCAGCAAGTTCATCCAGCTTTCCGGCGTGCCACTTAGACTGCGGTCCCAGGTGTCGGCTAGTACCATCTCCCGTGGTGGTCTAATGGATCCACGCATACAGAATCCTAACAGTAAGATCCGGCCATGGATCCCACCGAGGTTCCGCTCCCTGAGCTGGCCGATATCACCACTCTTCTGGCTCCACAGTCCCAGCTCAACGTACAAGGTCTGTTGCTCGATCAGATCACCACCATTCTGCAACATCTATGGACTTCCCATCCCCATCCACCACAGCAGCTCCTCCTGTTTCTTCTGTTTGCTTGCCTCCAGCTTAACCCAGTTGAGACCTTCCTTATCGTCCAAATATGACGGACATCCCAAACTGTGCAGGGGCTTAATCACCCAGTGTTCCTTGCATATTGAACTTATGCCGTCACAGTTTGTCTCTAAGCGGTCCAAGGTAGCGTTTATTATCAGTCTTCTATCCAGGAAGGCCCTGGCATGGGCGACACTACTCTGGGACAAAAAGAATCCTATTACGGCTGACATTATCTCCTTCTTCATAGAGTTCCGGTCAGTCTTTAAACAACCTGTCCGTGCATAATCGGCGGAGACGGCACTACAGAATCTGATGCAAGGAGACGCATCTGTTGGTGACTATGCTGTTCATTTTTGCACCCTGGCTTCTGAGTTATCCTGGAACAAAGCTGCTTTGATGGCATCCTTTAAAAAAGGACTTTCTGGTAACATTAAGGACGCTCTGTCTGCCCAGGACTTGCCGTCTACTATGAGTTGTCTCATCTCACTGGCCACTTGGATAGATATGCGTTTTTCAGAGCATTCTGAGGAACTACCTCGGATCCAACACTTACATCGCTTGGCCCCTGTTTTGCAAAGACCTGCTCAGTTTCTAGTCTTCCCTGCGGGGTTGGGTATACCCGCTCTCGTTTCCTGAGACTGCCCATATGTCTCAGTACATCAAAGAGAATCTGCAAAGGGGCTTCATACGCAGATCCTCCTCTCCAGCTGGCGCAGGTTTCTTTATTGTCTCCAAGAAGGATGGTTTTCTCCTCCCCGGTATTGACTATCGCAGTCTTAGCAAGGTTACCATTAAGAATCGCTATTCTCTGCCACTGATCATGGAGCTGTTTACGGGGCATGAGAGTTTTCTCCAAATTGGATCTTCGTGGGGCCTACAAACTCATCCGTATCAGGAAAGGGGACAAGTGGAAGACCGCCTTTAACACCCGTGATGGACATTTTGAATACTTAGTTATGCCTTTTGGACTTTGTAATGCACCAGCCGTTTTTCAGAAGTTTGTTAGTGACTTGTTGTACAGCTGTGTCATTCTGTGGATCTTGAGTCCCGCCAATTTCCCATATGGCAAGTGGTCAGCCGCCTCAGGGTTAACCATCTCTATGGCAAACTGGAGAAATGCCAGTTGCATCAGAAGAGCCTTCCATTCCTCGGCTTCATAATCTCCGGTAAAGGCTTGCAGATGGATCCTGCCAAATTATCTGCGGTTCTTTAGTGGCCACCCCCATGGGACTATGTGCCATTCAAAGATTTCTGGGCTTTGCAAACTATTATACACAATTTATCCCACATTTCTCGTCTTTGGTAGCCCCAATGGTGACGCTTACAAAGAAAGGTATCAATTCTCGTGTCTGGTCTCCAGTGGCTGAGGAGGCCTTCACAAGAGACTGACTTTTCCTCTGCATAAGTTCTTACCCGACCTGATACCGAAAAGCTGGGGCGGTCCTTACCCAGAAAGGATCTAAGGGCCGAACTCTCACCTGTGGCTTCTTCTCCAAAACTTTCTCTTCCGCAGAGAGAAACTATTCTATTGGAGTTTGTGAGCTTCTGGCTATTAGGCTTGCATTGGAAGAGTGACGCTATCTCCCGGAGGGAGCCTCATTTCCAGTTAGTATTAATACAGACTGAAGAACTGTACTGAATCCGTGTCAAGTCCGGTGATCTCTCTTCTTTTCAAGCTTTGACTTCCAGATCCATTTTCGTCCAGCTGAGAAAAACATCAATGCTGATGCCTTGTCCCATGCTTATGATATTATGGGGGAGGACTCTGCTCTGAGACATATGGTTCCTCTAGAGAGACTTGTGCTGTCAGCGCCAGTGGATCTCCGGCAATGACTTATGTGCGACCTGGTCTCCGAAAGAGGTCCTGACCTGGGGAAATTCTTCTTGTGTGGCTGCTCTGTGTGGCCCTCATTTCCCGATTCTATTGTTGGCCTGACTTGGTCAAGGTTTTTTGGGTTCTTGTGCTTCTTGTGCCCGCAATAAACCCTCATGACAAAAACCTGCTGGTCTTCTGTTACCTTTACCAGTGCCTACCTGCCCGTGGTCTCATGTTGCTTTGGATTTTATTACGAATCTGCTGCCATCATCTGGCAACACAATCATCTAGGTGGTGACTGACCACTTTTCCAAAATGTCCCATTTTGTCCCTCTGCCAGGTTTGCCTTCTGCTCCACTTCTTGCCAGTCTATTCTTCCAGCACATCTTCCGGTTTCAAGGCCTTCTCCAGCACATCGTTTTGGATCAAGGTGTTCAGTTCGTCTCCAAGTTCTGGAGGTCTCTGTGTAACCAGCTGCTGGTGATAACATCCTGGACAAGAGCCTGCTCCAGCGATTTCTCAAGCCCAAGAAAAGGAGGAGGCCAACGGGGGGGGGGGGGGTACTGTCACGGGTAATTTCTCGATCCCTGTCTCGGATCGCGGGCGCACCCGTGTCCCTCTGTGTGCCTCCACTCCGCCCATTGCTTCAGACTCACCTGTCCTGGCTCCTGCTCCCATGGGGAATGCTGAGCGTACGTCCTCGACTCCTAGAGCCAGCGCACCCCTGATTGGCATTATATTTATATATAATTTAATTCATAAAATTGTTAGTTTTTACTGAAAACCAATACAGCTCATAGGGGTGATGTTTACTTTTTTGCCCATGTGTGTTTTGGTGCAAAATATTGTTTTGCGACTTTCCTCTGCTCCAAATTAACATAAGACAGCGCATTGTCACTTTCACATAGACTTAAGAACATGAAAATAAATCCAGACTGAAAGGCTGTCCATTTTATAAAAACATCTATCTTTATTCCAACATGATATAAATTATTCCATATCGTAAACGAAAAATGCTTCCTATATAACAAACCGCACTTTACAGGATATATATCATGTTGGAATAAAGTTGGATGTTTTTATTAAATGGACAGCCTTCCACGCTAGATTTATTTTCGTGTTCTTCAGTGATTACGCATTGGTCCATGTGAAATCCATGTCTATGTGTCTATGTGTCTATGTGCTCAGACGCAACTCCAAAATCAGAGATAGAACATAATATTCCAATATGCTAATCTTCCAAAAGACATAACTTTTTTATTTTTTGCATCTACAGAGATATATTAGGGCTTTTTTCTGTGGGGAAAAGTATACCTCCTAATTTAATCATTTATTTTTTACAAATTATTTCCTTCATGTAAGCCCTCATCAGACAATAGTGACTCCAGTAGCCAATAGTTAAGCTGACC
Organism: Engystomops pustulosus; assembly: GCA_019512145.1. NCBI lineage: Eukaryota > Metazoa > Chordata > Amphibia > Anura > Leptodactylidae > Engystomops > Engystomops pustulosus. Next base: position 42,081,592 of record CM033642.1, on the reverse strand, counting down.
CCACTAGCCAATAGCCATAGAACTCCCAGTGGCTAATAGTTACAGTGCCCCTAGCAATTATATTCCAGTCCCGAGCAAGCAAGACAAAAGTTAAGAAGGTGAATGCAGAAGAATTTGCTACTTTTCTGCAATTTTAAAAAAGGTGCAAAAAAACAATGCCTGATATATCACCCTCTAAAATAAGTGAAACAAGTCAAAAACGAAGAAAAGGAACATAAAAAAGACAGACACAAATGTCCTGACTAAAGATAAATGACCCCCAATGTGTTGATTACTTATACAATATACTGCAATACAACTCTTCTAGTGAATAAAGTGAATACCAGAGGCAGACTGTAACAGAGAATGCAAAATGACAGCTAATAGAGCCTCTAACACTTCCCAGCTGTTAATGATCAGCATCCTCTGATGTCACCAGTGGCTCTGACGTAACCAGTGGCATTTCCAGACTGGGGAAGTTCTTTCGTTTTTCATAAATCAATAGCTCTTGATATGTAGAACAACTTTGCCTTTTATCTTTGTTACCTATATCCAGGAGTTTTTTTGCTCAGATTATCTGAGTGCTGCAGGAGCTGCTTCCTCTGCCTGTGCTGAAAAATCCTGAAGTCTGTCTGATAAACTAATTTAAAAATCTACAGTATCACAGGTGGGGAGGAGCTGCTGCTCCCTATTTACAGGTGAGGAGGTCATGTGACTTGAATGTGTTCAAGACATTGGATACAGATTAGAGATGAGCGAGCACTCAAATGCTTGAGTGCTCGTTACTAGAGTCGAACTTTTCCCGATGCTCGAGTGCTCATTTCGAATAACGAACCCCATTGAAGTCAATGGGAGACTCGAGCATTTTTCAAGGGGACCAAGGCTCTGCAATCAAATGTGTCATTTTATTGAGAAATAAGGAAGTCAGTCCTGTTTGTTCATTTTTTTAATTCAATGGAATATTCGGGGAACTTCAAAAAGGAGAATAACCCGTGTTAAACATCTGCAATGTGTTCTTCACACATATTGTTCTTCACATACTATTGTGAAGAACACCGTTCTGCACTCTTGTCTTCTGATAAGTTAGCTGATGTACGGAAACATCTGCAATGTTTCCTTCAGTGAAGAACACATTGCAGATGTTTCCATACATCTGCTAACTTATCAGAAGACATTAGTGCAGAAAGGTGTCACTTTTCTTCACTGTGTTTTCTTAAGTAAAAGCTCGATCTCGAGCAGGTGAAATACTCGTCCGAGCAACGAGCCGTTTCGAGTACGCCAATACTCGAATGAGCATCAAGCTCAGACGAGTATGCTCGCTCATCCCTAAGACAGATCTCTCCTGCACAGAATAGTGAGGTACAAGATCCCTCCTGTTCCCTGTCAGACCCTCCATCCCAGTCTGATTTTACAAAACTTTCTCTGTCTCTCTCTGCACCTCATGCTTCTCCTCTCCCCCACCTTGTACTCAGCAGTATCAGCATAGGTTATACAGTTAATGTACTAATGATTTCTACCCCTTATAACATTTTCCATGTGATGGGAACTGCCAATTTAATCAACAAATCCACCCTGCATGGACTGTGCAGTCTTCAGTGGATTCAGAGAGAAAACAAGGCATCGTGGGATCTATGGGTAAATTGATTAGACTCAGCTTGAGGGCAGATACAGGAAGACCTTCATCCGCCTACTTCACCTCTGGTGAGAAAGATTTTTGTCAAACACTTTCAGAACAAAAAATGTCATAACTTTGGAAAGAAAAAGATTCTTATACTGCCCATTCGGATATTTGTATATTGTACAAGATATCCCAGTAGTCATCTTTTTTCTAAACTAAATAAACCCAAGTAGAGTAATCAGTCATTGTATTCTAAACCCCCCATTCCCTTTATAAACTTGGCTGCTCTTCTCTGCTCTTGTTTCAATTCAACTAAACCAGATATAAGGGCCATATAAGGGATATATGTAGTATGTATTGAAAACAAGCTCAGCAGCATAGATAGAAAAATAAAAGGAAAAGTGATTCCCTCCCCCCAATAAAACAGGCAGGAGCAAGATACTATATTTGGACAATACACAGCCCGAGCAGTGTATTTCAAACAAAAATGGGGATATTTACCCCATAAACAAACCATATAGGTGCAAGATATTATGTATTGATGGAATGAACACAGGCCTAAAATAAACAGCAGTGGCATTGCAGAACATGGTGTTTTGACCCCCACAAGAAGCTCCAGACTTTTATTACAGTACCCTCTTTATAGCCTTATCTTTCCCTGATAGCATTTGGTGCTTATGGGATCAGGAGTCTAAAGGGGCTGTGACATCAAAGGGGGTGGCTAGTTGCTGATTATCTTTGACTACTTACTAGCTTTTTAATATCACTTCCCAATGCATGTTGATTGATTTCAACGAAAACACAGAAAAAAACAGTGTCAATATCATGAATTTAAGTTTGCTCATATCTCCAGGCAACCTTTTTTCATGTCTGTATTATCTTAGCAATACCAAATGCAAATAGTATTTTTACCTCATTTTCCCCCCAATGTGTTAAGCCTTTCATTTACCAAATGTCATGTGATATCTGAGTGCATGATATACCAAACACCAGGGGTTGAGTAATTGTTTGGGAGTAAGCCCAGGGGATGATCAGATGAGATACATATCTGTGGTGTAAGTGGTGAGAAGGGGTTGTGTTCAGTTGGTTTGCAACTATATCTATTAAGTGGCACATTAATTTACTGAAGATAGCAGGTAGGGTTTGTTTAGGATAGAATCTAATATGGTACTTCCCTCATTTGTGGGCATGGTTTGTTTTTGCTGGATATGAAATTTCACCTCCTTACAGGTCGGGTGGAAGGGGATTAAGCTGTCGCTTTCATGTGTGGTACTTTACCCACTTAACTAAGACGGGGGAGTTGGGCTACACATAAGTAACATAGTTCGAATATAATTTATGATATATTACAATGATACACTCTCAGATAGAAGAAGAAGATATGACAAATAGTAGTATATGTGCTGTATATCCTTATGGTTCCATGGAATATTATCCACATACAGATTTACAGGGTAGTTGCCAATAGATGTTTTGAAGCTTTTCAGGGATAACATCAAATATTTGGTCACCCACTTCCTAGATAGGTTTAATAATATAATATGTTTTCTACTATTCTCTTAAAACAGTGTTTTTTTAGAGCCCCCACATTTTCTGATCTTACTAATGTAAGCTATATTTCTTAATTGAGTCAAGCAAATCATATGTTTGAAATCTCAAGATCTTAAAAATGAGTCATGCTGGAATTCTGATACAAATCCAAATTTACAGTATAAACATTATTAGGTCCAAGATTCCATTGTAAATGAGTAATAGACGTTTCAAGTTTCAGTTTTGCAACATTGATCTGTTATATTTGTACCACAGCCTTTAAAATGTTCCAGGGATATAATTCAGAACAGACCAGAGGAGAGGTTTTACACCCAAGCTGTGATGAACATGTGGAATAATCTTGTAAGCAGTCTCATTTGTGTAGGATACAAGAGAACATTTCTTTTATAGAGTACCCTGATGTATTGTTTATCACTGAACTGCTAACTTTCCTAATTATTATGTTTAACATAAATCTGCTTTACTTAGCATACAAATGTTTTATCTTAAGAAAAAAAAACAAAAAATAAACGCATTATGTCATGTCAACATATGTAACGCTTCAAGAAACAAATGCAAACCTTCCTAATAAAATGCATATACTTTTCTTAAAAGCAATTAAAAATATGTAGGCACTGCTATTCAATGTGGCACTGCTATATTTTGTACACTACTGTACTGCAAAACAATACCCTTATATTTAGGAAACTGCATCTTAAAGACCAGTGCTGGTGTTAGCTGTGTATCACTTTGGGCTCCCCCGGAAACAGCGAAGTCACAAACAAGGAAAGGGATTCCAACACAAATCAGTAAAAGAGAAGAAGTTTCTTAATGAGTAACCTTCAATGAGTCCTGGGACTGGGGGCTCTCGGAGAATCCGTTTGCCCCACAACAAGATAGCAGGCACAAAAAAAAACAAAAAAACAAAACAAAACACAATCCTAGTGTTATTAAGTAAATTGTGAAGAAGTGAGTATTTAATGTAAACAGGACTCTCACCTGAAGAATGATGGGTATCAGCATTAAGACAATGGATAGATTAGATAGATAGATATGATAGATTGATAAAATAAATAGATAGTAGATAGAATAGATACATACATAGATAGATAAATGATATAAAGATAGTATAGAATCAATAGAATGGATACATTGGGCTAGTATTGTTGTTGGACCAGAATTATCACAAGCTACAACCATCTGAGACACCCAGAGATCCTAGGGGGAAGGGAGATGTGGTTTATTAATGCTTCTCCTCTCCTCCCAGCATTGTGCTGAAATAGCGTGATATACAGAGGAGCAGAGTCAGGGCTGCTTCCGGCTCTATAGACTCGGCGGTTACATGACAGCCAGGTCTAAAGGGGTTAACCAGAACTGCTGGGTCTAATCAGATCAGATAATAGCAAGGGCTCACAATATGAGGAAGATATTGGGGCACTTAGGGGAGGGCATTTTACTTTGTTAGAATTCCATATGCTGGGGGAAAAAAAATCCTGTCTATCCCTTTTTGTCCTTCACAAAAATTTGTAGGTATGGAAAAGAAAACCTCGAGGCAGCCCTGTTGTAGAACTCTAGATGTTGCCAAACTTTTAAGACCGTTATTCGTATTCTTACAGTGAAGCATATTTGTTATTATAACAGATATGTATGTTGTTCTAGGAAGCCACAAAGCCACATAATGCGGCAAAAGGAGCTCTCAATGGAAGTGAAACAGACCATCATTTTGGACAAAAAAAAAGAGGAACTTGATCAGAGATAAATGTTATGAGCAGTCAAATAAACAGTACAGTCTAGGAAAAAAGCATACTGGTCAACTCAAGAACTTTAAAAGACCTGAATGTTCATGGAAGACTACAGTGGTGGGTGATTGCAAAATCCTTTAAGTTGGTAAAAAAGAACCCAGGATCCCAACATCCATCTAAGTACAGAAGTAGATAAATTAGTATCTATCTTCCATAAAGTCAATAAAAGATGATAATGCTCCATGTGTGGTATAGTGTAAACAAGGTCAACAATGGAAGACTCACCTTCTTTCCTTAGTCACAAACACAAAATCATTGAGACCATTGAGCCAAAAACAATTTTTTTTAAATAAATATATAGCCATAGTAATCATGTTTTGGTACGTCACCAATCTTAACTTGTAGTACAAGTCCATAGTCACAACTAGTGTCTACACAGACATTATGGTTTCACCGAGACTGTGAACGCTCAAGCCACTACATACTGAGGGTTTACCATAAGGTGCAAGCCATTGATCAGCCAAAACCACTGTTTGGACAGCATTCTTTGGGCAGATGAGACTTAGATGAATCTGTGCCAGAATAAAGGGGAAGCATGAAGAAGGATTGGAACATTCTGTGATCCAAAGAACACCATATCCTCTGTAAAATGTTGTGGAGGCAGTTCCATGACATTAGCATGCATGGTTATGAATTACACCAGGTCAAATTGTAGAGCAGGTATTATTCCAGCCCTCATGGCCTGGCATTTTTAATGGACATTGGTGGGGTGAGCGGGCCTCACTTGCTGATGTCCTACGGAATGCAAACAATGGCATACTGCATTCTGGAAACAACACATGGTCATGTGCATGAGGCCTTACTCAGTATGTCAGGGAAAAAAGTATATTTAATTGTTAAATGCAAGACACCTACGGTAGTATAATAATATGCAATATTAACAACTCATGAAATCTTTTTAGACCAAAATGTTGTAAAGCCTGATGTTCACTAGATAAAACCCCTGGTTTTCCGTGTTTGCTGGCTTTATTGGATAACTATAACTGCCTACTGAAATAAATTGACAATGAATTTGATGACAATTCCCTTTTATATTATTCACTGCAGCTAAATCCACCAGAAAGTTTTATTCCAGGCAGAACAATAATACAAGCTAATAAACACAAATGTGTATTTCTTCAAAACATTTAATGAAGTAAATGATAGAAATTAAAAATCACATCCACACAATTAATGCCTTTAGTTTAGCAGTTACAAATCCCAGTGCCATTATCTGGCTGTGGAAATCTTTATGCATTTTCTAATTAAATGCCATAGGGCTAATATATTATAATCACACAGAGATTGCTGACTTTTTGTAACTCAATTGCAATTTCATTAAGGCAAAAAAATCTAAATGTGTACTTTTAAGATGACATGTTGCCTCTAATTGTTGCAGTTTAATGTGTCTTTAGGAGTTAGGAAATTAAATCCTGCAAATAATTGGGAAACAATTGCTCTTTTGATGCCCTGCACAGATTGCTGTTCTACATCCATTAGATGCTGAAGCAAGTAGGCCTAGGAGAATGACAACTCAGAAAATCAACAAGCATGACACAAAGATACAACATGTGCAACTACTGCAAAATATAAATTCTGCAAATTACAGATTAACAACCATTAACTATTCTAGACGGCAATATATCCCTAATACTAAACAATGTGTAGTTCTCCTTATACCACCACAGCTCTATGATATATGCATCTTACATCTTCATCATTTTTTCCATCACATGCATACATTTGGGGGTATTTATTAAGACTGGCATTTTGCAAACTGGACTTGAAACCCAAAAGCATTGGTGCAGGATGCACACAGTTTATTACAGGAACATGACTATTCATGGATTATTTACATTGTTTCAGCAGACAATACTATCTAAACAATAGATTTTTGTCATCTTTTACTCTAGGAACCAATCCCCTGCCCTCAATACGCCTCTCCGGCAAGGTCGTCAGACAACCCATGATTTGTGCCCTTTCTTTATGTCAATTTCATCACTTAATGCCCTATGTGTGGGTGTATATATATATATATATATATATATATATATATATATATATATACAGACATTGGCCCACCTTTATTTATGCCTCTTTTATTAAAGCCAGTTTTCTTCCAGACTTTGCAAAGCTTGCACATTTATTTGAGAATTTGTGTTGCGGCTGCATCATACCCAACGTGCCTCAATGAGTCTGGCACACCCTGAACACTACACATTTAATGAAATTTCCACCCCAGATGCCCCCTTTTAATAAAATGTCTACCCCAGATGCCCCCTTCTACATAACCCCCTTTCTCCCATCATTAATGCAATATCCACGGCAGGGCCCTCTTGAAACAGAAAAAAACTATGCTCACCTACGGCTTCTTCTCCCCAGCCCGCGACTCATTTTCTCCTCTTCCGGCCCAGGCACATACACTATGAGGCGCCAGTGTCACAACTGTGTGACGTCATAATGTAAGGGCCCACGTGGTGTATATACTATGACTTCATGTAGTCGCAACACTGCCGCATCATGGTGAATGCGCCTTTACCAGAAAAGGAGAAGACTGAGCCGAAAGGTGAGTATAGATTTTTTTTTTTCATACTAGTGGTCCAGTGTTGGGGGGAAGTTGTGGGTACTGTGAGTCCCCCTTAAAGTTGGAAAATAGGGGGGCCCTTGAACAAAGTCCCATTAGACCCCCTAGGAAGGCGGCCCTGGCCATGAGCTAGCCCCTGTTTCAGCGGCTAGCTGGCGGCACACATTTACAAACTGAAGTTGTAAAACAAGGTGCGCCGTATAGTCCAGTGCGCCTTATATATGAACCATACTTATAGACAACAGCTTTCTTGACTTGTGCACAGGTCTGCCACCTGCTGGTCATTCATCCTTTTAATCAGGGGCGCCTTATAATCCGGTATGCCTTATAGTCAGAAAAATACGGTAACTTAAAACCTAATAACTAGATAACTCAAAATCAGCATTTAGACCTTTAGGGACTAATGTTTCAAATTCATACATTTTTCTTGATTCAGCCCTAGGCATTTGTGCTATATAGTCCCCTCCACACCAATTTCTTGTAACATTATGAACAGTGTTTTTATTTTTATTAAAAACACTACAACCATTAAAATGAAGGGAACACTACTGACTGGTCAGTTGGTCTCATGTTGACATTACATATGCCTCTTTGGGAGCATTGTAATCAACAAACTGTTTGCTTCTCATAAAGAACTGCTGTATGTTACCTTTTGATTAACAACTATTTAAAATTAAGAATCTGAAGAAAACTTTTTCTTAAAGAACTGTCAATGATAAACTTAATTAAAGAACTCTTTGAAAGGGATTAAATGCATTTTAATGATAAAAAATCCAATTACTTTCCTAAATTAGTTTGGAGTTCTTTTCCTTCCATTTATACTACTACAATAGAGACTATACCCCTGTGATATAAATTAGATACATCTCTGATTATTTTGCTAAAACACAAATGCAAATGGAAATAAAGGTTCAAATTTAAAAAGAAAAAAACATTATGGTAAAGGAATATTTTTTTCAAGTGCTTCTTAAAACAAAGGCACAAAAAAAATCATCATTTTCTTAAATCATCATTTAAAACATGCACATACATGTTTTATCCACAAATATAAATATTTGTTGAAAAGTTATGCAGCTCATTGTATGTCTAAGTATACAATATTTTGTTCATCTAAAATTAAGTAAAAGATGAAAAACCATACAACCAGAAATGTTTAATCATGTAAAAGGTGTATGATTTAATTATAAGTACTTTTTTGCCATTTTGCCATAAATCTTTTTATAAATATTGACAAAAAGGACATACAGTTGCCAAAATAGTAGCAATGAAAAATTTGTCACTCAGTTCTTTACAAAATGATACCATACACAGCTCTGTACAATGCAATTATACATGTAAGTGACTTTATAAATCAATAACGCAGATAGTAGTATATTTAGTTTAAATATACTTCATTAAAGAAATAAGTTCCAAGCTTCCCCCCACCTTTCTTCCTTATTTAAGCTGTTTGTAAAAATAAGATTTCTGTCCTGTATATCACTGACACCTGAGAAATACAGAAACCTGATAAAGCGTCTGTACATACAGTCACTGGATAGTCGAATTACATCAGAGAGGTCTTCTAGGTCTATAAAAAAAATAATCACTTATTTGTCTGAGGTATAGGTCCTCCTTCTTTGAGGTTTAAAAAATAAATAACAAAGAGTAGAGCAGCACTGTAATATCAAGGGTTAAAACTGATTGTGTAGGGGTCAGGCCTCAATGAACCTGACTCTCCAATAAAGAATAGTAGATTCAAATAATAAAGACTAAAACTGCAGTTCTGGAAGAGTTGAAGTTTATTCACCCAAAATAATGTTGAAATAAATGTTGAAAAAATGATACAAGGCAGCCCAGAGTGTACAACACTACAACCATTGAGTGTATTGTACAAACATGAGTGTATTGTTCAATACACTTACCAGTCAAGGTTGACTTGGATAATTTTTTTTCAACATTTATTTACTTTTCTGTAATTCCATAATAATTGTATAAGTGCTTGATTTCTACCACTGAATTATGTGTACGGTACAGAGGAGATCCTAGTTCAGTGTTGGCGAACCTTTTAGAGGCAGAGTGCCCAAACTACAACAAAGACTCGCTTATTTATCGCAAAGTGCCAACACAGAAATTTAATTTGTGATTTATACTCCCTGCTCTGTCACAGCTTTCATTGATACCAGCTCCGGAGGACACCAATAAAGCAGAAAATAGTCCCAGGTAGCACTGTCACTTTAAAATACCTCTGTGCACAGCAAGTCCTGGGCTGTCTGGGACTGCAGGAAGATACCTGGAGTCATCTCTGGTGATGGCCTGAGTGCCCACGGAAAGGGCTCTGAGTGCCACCTCTGGCACCAGTGCCATAGGTTAGCCATCACTGTCCTAGTTGATATTTGCACATTACCATAGTCCATATGACAAACAAGTAGACCTCTGATAGCACAAACAATGGCTTCACTATTAATTCAATATCGGTAATATATTGCTATATTGTTGCCAATTATAAAGAACCCAAACATATCTTACCTTAACAATACCTCATACAAGATAATGGTTGGTCTATAGACATTTTTGCTAGTGCTTTATATACTGACATCTTTTGGAAAACATCTGTATATCTGGCACCTATACTTACACATTATGACCAACATTGTGACATGTGATTGGATGAAGTCATTTCGCTGCGCTGAACCCACAGACTTGGCAATAGACGTGGATGGTATTACTTCCAAAGATTACTTTTCCCAATAGGACTGAATTCAGTTATAGCAACTTTCCGTTTAGGCCAAAAATTTGGCACAAACTGAAGCCAGTCCCCATCCTGGTCTGATGTTTTTCAACTGCTTCAAGCAACCCTTATTGCATAAGACACTTGCAACAGATTTATCAAGGGCCAAAGCCACTTTAATGAATCTGAAGGCAGAGGAGTTCCTAAGACAGACATGGAATTGACATAAGGGACAGCTCTTACGATAAATTACCCCCATTGAGCTCTGTTAAGTAGGAAACTGAGAAGATAACCTCTGTCTACAGACAATCATTGTGAAAAAAATATATAGAACTGCCACTAGATGTCTCATACAGTCGGAAGGTGGGTATTTTTAATTTACATCACATATTAATAAGTTGCCTTGTCACATTTTATAGTGGCCAATTTTATATGCAAGACCTTTATTTTCATATGCGTGTTATGATGAACAGCCAGCAGGACTCTGCTTCTGTCCCACTCTTTATGTTGCCTTATAATCATTGGAGCACATTTATCACAGCTTGAATCCCTGAAAACAGGCGTACAAGTTGTGATTTTTGTTCAATTCCAGGAATTGCAACCTGTACGCAAGGTAGGTTGGGAGGGGGCAGTGTCGTGCCATGCAATAGGCATAGGCTGTTCAGATGCAGGCTATGGTGCATTTCTATGCCATGTCAGATCTGGTGTAGAAGAGCATCAGTGGTTCCAGAACCTCCTGATAGAACCGTCAGGTGCAGAGGCCCAGAGCAATTATATATTTTTGTGGCCCATCCTCAAACCAGTTATTGAGTTACTCCGTTTTTAAATTCGGATAAAGGAGAATAACAGAGGACTGAAAGTCCCTAGAGGCGTAAGAAAAGAGTGTGAAACATTACCAAAATGAGATGTGATTTACAATATTAGATAGCATCAATTATGTCCCTAATTAATGTTGCCCTAAATTCAATAAGAAGAAAATATACGGCAAATTCTTGTCCTAAAAGTGACAGATTAATGGACTCAGCAATCTTGTGAGGTTTCTTGAACTGTGGAAAACATTCAATGTTCACATGAAAGGCTTCTAAGTTTAACACTGTCATTCTTTTAATCCATAAAATAGAATTTTAGCCACAGTGAAGTAAAAAAGACATTTTCTGTGTATTCAAGAATATTGAAAACATAATTGTGCTGGTAGGAACCATGCTTTTAGCAATCATTTTCCAATGCAGAAAGAGAGTTCATAAAAGCTTGTGGCCGTAAGAAGATTTTCTAAGGCAACTCAAACCTCCTGCATGCTGTGCTGCCCATTAGAACTGCATTAATCTTCCTTTCATGCATAGGACTTTTAAAATTCAACTGTATCAATATTCTAAGCGTGAAGATAACATGTCCATGATATGCATTTTTATATACATTAATTCACATAAGCATATTTTTCCTTTGAGCCACATTCAAAACATGTCATTGCACACAGGATTTCCATACTATTAGCAAAATCAAGAGTAAGCCTTTGTTTTTATGCATTGCATTAGTAGTTAAATGATGCCTCAGAAGACCCCATTTGCTTTTGGAAAGCAGCTAAGATATAATTTAGTTTAGTTTTTGTTCAGCTTTCAGAAAATTCCCATTTCCTCCATGAAATATCTTTTGTCTCAACATACTGTCTTGGCAGAATCATATATTTGCATATTATATATGCAGCAAGTATAGAACTTCTTCCATTTGCATAATGAGGCTGTAGAGAATAAATTCTTTCAAAGAATCATAATTTAAATGTTCAGCACAGGCAATTATATTAGTGTTTACATATCTTTTTTTTTTACAGTCAGACCCCAACAGAATTTAGTATAGTTGTATATTTAGGACTAAATAAATGTTTTGTTTTTACTGTATGCCATACATTTTGCCTGTCCATTAATAGAAAATTGTTGCCTATTTAACATATTTCTATACAGAGTTTTACAGGGGTTATAGAAGCTAAAAACAATGATAACTTATAGGCTTTAGAATAGGTTATTAAAGGAAATCTACCATAAAAATCAAGCAGGGACACCTGTTTATAGATCCATACATCAAAAATGTAGAAGGGCGCTGGGGGTGTTATTACAGTGTAACAGCCTGTGAAGCAAGAGCAAAGAGGGCCCACACCAGGGCCATCTTGACTCATTAGCATAATTGTAAAAGTTGATTATAGAAGTAAGGAAGCCATGGATAACAAGTATAAGATTACCAAAGTCATGATGCCTGGATCTAGGAGTACATATCCCTGATTTATCATGCTTGATTTTAATGGTATATTTTCTTCAATCTGTACATGTTCAGGAAATGATAAAGGCGAAATACCCACTTGATGCAGTGCAGCACATTTACTTACCCGGCCGTCGGAGTTCCTGAAATACGGAGTTTCCGAATCCAATGCACTCCGGAGCAATTCACAAAGATCGTGCGCTCGATTTCCTGCATCTGTCGCTTCCCCGATCAGGTCAGCCGGAGTTCACCATCTTCTTCCTGGTGTATGTAAGTGCATTGGTTGCCACACAATTTGAATATTAAATCCCACGCTCAGTCCGAATCAGTCAGATCGTCCGACGGTGTGCCCCCCCCCCCATTTCTGTCACATGAAAGCCAGCGCTAATGCGCCAAAATCCGATCATGTGCGACACAATCCCTTTTTAAATAGCAGTCCCAGTGGCACAATCCCCCAAAATTTCTAAAATATGACAATAGTGTGATCCATGGGACCCTTAGTGGGGCATGCAATATTATTCAGCCCCTTTACTTTCAGTGCAGCAAATTCACTCCAAAAGTTCAGTGAGGATCTCTGAATGATCCAATGTTGTCCTAAATGACTGATAATGATAAATATAATCCACCTGTGTGTAATCCAGTCTCCATATAAATACACCTGCTCTGTGATAGTCTCGGGGTTCTGTTTAAAGCTCAGAGAGCATCATGAAGACCAAGGAACAAACCAGGCAGGTCCGTGATACTGTTGTGAAGAAGCTTAAAGCCAGATTTGGATACAAAAACATTTCACAAACTTTAAACATCCCAAGGAGCACTGTGCAAGAGATCACATTGAAATGGAAAGAGTATCAGACCACTGCAAATCTACCAATATCTGACCGTCCCTCTAAAATTAATCTCAAACAAGGAGAAGACATATCAGAGATTCAGCCAAGAGACCCATGATCACTCTGGATGAACTGGAGGTGGGAGAGTCTGTCCATTCGACAACAATCAGTCGTACACTTCACAAATCTGGCCTTTATGGAAGATTGGCAATATCCATAAAAGTATTGTTTAAAGTTTGACACAAGTCACCTGGGAGACACCAAACATGTGAAAGAAGGTGCACTGGTCAGATGAAACCAAAATCAAACTTATTGGCCACAATGCCAATCAATGTGTTTGGCGTAAAAGCAACACAGCCCATTACCCTGAACACACCATTCCCACTGTCAAACATGTTAGTGGAAGCATCATGGTTTGGGCCTGTTTTTCTTCAGCAGGGATAGGGAAGTTGATTAAAATTGATGGGAAGATGGATTGATCCAAATATAGAACCATTCTGGAAGAAAACCTGTTTGAGTGTGCAAAAAACCTGAGACTGGGACGGATATTTATCTACCAACAAGACAATTATCCCAAACATAAACCAAAATCTACACTGAAATAGTTCACAAATAACTGTATCCAGGTCTTAGAATGGCCAAGTCAAAGTTCAGACATGAATCCAATTGAGAATCTGAAAGAGCTGAAAACTGCTGTTCACAACTGCTCTCCATCCAATCTCACTGAGCTCAAGCCGTTTTCCAAGGAAGAATGTGCAAGAATTTCAGTCTCTTAATGTGCAAAACTAATAGACATACCCCAAGTGACTTGCAGGTGTAATCACAGCAAAATGGGGCACTACAAAGTATTAACTTAAAGGGGTTTTCCCATGAAAGAAAATTCTCAATGCCCTGGTGATGTTTACACAATAAAGGTCATTTTAACCCTTTATTATAAAATTTTACACAGTTTTATTGCTGTTTAGCTCCTATACTGAGGGATGGTCAGTGTAAAATTCCAGGGTTTTGGCAGGGGCTTCTCTTAGAAGACACTTCATGATCCATCTAGTTCTGTGAGCTGGTTAGATTATCAGGGTACCATGTTTATATATGTTTTCTTTACCTTTTGCAAATTGTACTAGTATCTGACACATAGAAAGAGAGATGAGACAAATGAGAGATAAGAGATGATGTGATGTTTGAGATGCATATTACACACTGTAAGCACATATCTGCTCTTGGAAAGTATGCAAAAACATTTTCCAAGGTGTTAAATGGAAAACAATACTCCCAACTGTAGATAGCACTGTTTCGACCCAGTTGGGTCTACTCAGTACAGCATAGGGAACTGGTTTGGCTGTGTGAGAGGCTTTTGACTAGGATCAGAAAGTAAGAGATCTCCTTAAGGAGATCTCTTACCTTTTGACCGCTATCAACTTATGAGCCTCTCTCCCTCTCCCTGGATAAAGAACTTATCTGCCTGTAGCTTGCAGCTTTTCCAGCCTCACAATGTGATGTGTTGTTTGCCAGCAGAAAGTGAGTGTCAGGGAGCAGAAAATATCCCATGCAGCGTCAAACAGAAAAGCAAGATGGCTACCATCCCTAAGTCAGAAGATACTGGGTCAGAAAGAAGAGGCAACTGAAATTGTGAACAACAGGACTGATAAAGGCAGGTTTTAATTATATCTATGTAATACTGCATTTCTGTTAATAATAGTGAATTAGCAAATGTGTTATTTTGTTATCCTGAGTACATTTAAGAAACTTGTCTTCGTGGGAAAACCCCTTTAAGGCGGCCGAATAATATTGCACGGCCTTCTCTAGTTTTAAATATCCAATAAATTTTGTTACACTTCACAGTTGTGTACCACTTACAATTTTATATCTTTATTGTTGAATCCTGAAATATAGCAAAAGGTAGAAAAGTTCAAGGGGGACAAAAACTTTCACAAGACACTGTATGTGATTGCTAAGGACATATTTAGACCCAGATACATCAAGAATATCCCACCATTTTTCATTTTACCTACAAATAATCTGATATAATAATAATAATAATAATTATCCCCTTACCGACATGTGACGTAGTATTATGTCACATGCCAGGTGCAGGTGCATGGAGAGGGCTCACGAGCTGAGCCCTCTCCATAGCCGGTAAATCTTTGCTGCACATTGCAGCAAAGGCTTACCGGTAACACCCGCAAATGGTGCCAGCAGCAATCGCGGGTGTTTTCCCGCTGATAGCCGCCGGCAACGCCGCCATCTTTCTGAGAATCGCTGCTCCCCATGACATCATCTGGGAGCGGCGATCCATCGTCATGCTAGCCTCAGGTCTTCCAAAGACCCAAGGCTACTTCGGCTTAACCCATGCATTACAATGTGCTATCAGCACATTGTAATGAATGAGGAGTAAAATCCCCATATACTGCCATACTCTAGTATGGAAGTATATTGTAGGGTCTTACAGACAACCTAGGGTTAAAGTACCCTAGGGATTCTGAAAAATAGTAAAAATAAAAAAAAATATAATAACGGTTTTTCACTGTGTTTAACCCCGTAACAGAAAATAGTGCCCAAAGTCAAAAATGTGATTTAAAAAAAAAATAAAAAATTCTATAAAAAGTGATCAAAAGATTGCACAGTCCTAAAAATGATAACATTATAAACATCATCAAAATCCGCAAAAAATTACACACAGTTCCGTATACCAAAGTATAAAAAAGTTATTCGCACCAGAAGATGGCAAAGTGCAAAAAAAAATTTTGTACAGGAGTTTTTAATTTTTTTAAATGTATGAAAACATTATAAAACCTATACAAATTTGGTATCCCTGTATTTGTTCCGACCTAAAGAATAAAGTAGACATGTCATTTGGGGCATACAGTGAAATCCGTAAAATCCAAGCCGACAAGAATATGGCACAAATGCGTTTTTTTTACCAATTTCACCTCATTTGGATTTTTTTTCCTGCTTCCCAGTACACGGCATGGAATATTAAATACCACCATCTTGAAGTGTAATTTGTTATGCAGAAAATAAGCCATCACACAGCTCTGTACATGGAAAAATAAAAAAGTTTTAGATTTTTGAAGGTGTGGAGTGAAAAATTAAGGCGTTAAGGGGTTATTATTATTATTATTATTATTATTATTATTATTATAATATTGAATCCATATACATTATCAATTTTATATTTTAAATTTGCTTTATTTTTTACTTTATATTTTTTATGGGCCACAAGCAAAGCAAATGACCTGTTGCTTATGTCCCAACTGACATTAGGGAAATTATAGAATATGGCCCTGCGTTCCAACATCATTTTCAATGATTTCACCTTCTCCTGGTCTTACCATCAATAATTTCTCTCATCCACAGGTATGTCTGCTTTATTTGGCACCAAAAGTCCCAGCATCTCTTGTTTTCTTTTTTATCTGCATCTCTAATGTTTATAGGTGTGTATGAATGCATCTGTTTCCCTTTTCATCCTCTGGACTTCCTAAACCCTTTCTATGCCTCCCCGCCCCCTTGGTTAACTCCTGGTAGTTGTAACTAATTTGTTATGGTGTATAAATCGGAGACTACAGGTCATACCTTACTGGGGTCATACCCAGTGTATCTTTCTCTAAGTGCAGCTATTTTTAAGTGTAAAAGCATTATACCAGAATTGAGAGACGAGAAGAGAACAAAGGGACTTTATCTGTAAGAACATGTCTAAAATGCCCTTAGAAAAAGATGCACTACCAAGATAGTGGTGCTGTAGGGCACCGCCTGTGCATTGGCTCCGGCTTTTGATCCCCCCTACCCCTAACCCTCTCCTGCAGCTCCCACATGACCTATCACCAACACCCACACCCCCCCCCCCCCCCCCCCCCCCTTAAACTGATCAGCAGCAGGGGCTTCATGTTGTACAAGTGGTTGCAACAGAGTGCTGGAACCGGATCCTGCCAGCCAAGATCACCAGTAGCAGCTTCATTGGAGCACCTGAAATGTAAGTGATTCGTGCAGGGGAAATACTCGTCCGAGCAACGAGCCGTCTCGAGTACCCTAATGCTCGACCGAGCATCAAGCTCGGACGAGCATGTTCGCTCATCTCTAATCCTAAACCTTTCTCTAGCAGTTTCTTTGAAGCAGTGACTCAAATACATCAACAAAACAAGATAGCACCCAAAACCCAATCATCACATCCACTACAACAGATGATGTCAAAGCTTATATACTCCCCCTCCTTGCACAGAGCATGTCCAAAAATACTCCAATAAACCTCAATGATTGCGATACTGCCAATAAGTATGGCCGTGAGGCTGCTGTAAAGAAAATCACTTAATTCAGTAAACTGGGCTCACACATGATTGCAACCCCCATCATCAGGAAAGGAAAATAATAGAAAAAAAACAGGTTTAAAAAAGTTATTGAGAATTTTAAAATCTTATTAAATAATTCTCTTATACAATACCTTCCCTTTAACAGTTTTGTTTTTGTGAAAACTGTGTAATGGTCTGTTTTGTGCAGAATCATTTTGGTCCCCAATCAGTTTAATGATATGTAGATTGCGATGCCAGAAATGCTATCTCTGTGCTTTTATACATACAATAACATATTGATTACTGCACACATCCACCTTTAGAGATGTTTTGCAGGAAATCAGAGGAGTTTTGCATAATTATTAAAAAGAAGATCTATCTTTCATATGTCAGATGTGTTCAAAACCCAGCAACCCCAGAATCAGCTTTTTAAAATTGCTTAGATCAACTCATCATAGAGAGTAGCATACAATGCAAAAAAGGAAGCCTACTAGGAAAGCTTCGATGGCAGAGGCCAGGGAGAGCCATTGTCAGCGTTAAATAACGTTCCAAAGTGAATACAGGCAGTCCCCGGGTTACCTACAGTGTAGGTTTTTGGGGTTGCTCGTGCTCGTTACTCGAGTCAAACTTTTCCCGATGCTCGAGTGCTCATTTCGAATAACGAACCCCATTGAAGTCAATGGGAGACTCGAGCATTTTTCAAGGGGACCAAAACTCTGCAATAAAATGTGTCTGATAAGTTAGCAGATGTACGGAAACATTGCATACATCTGCAATGTGTTCTTCACACATATTGTTCTCCGCATACTATTGTGAAGAACACCGTTCGGCATTTGTGTCTTCGGATAAGTTAGCAGATGTACGGAAACATCTGCAATGTGTTCTTCACTGTGTTCTTCACTGTATTCTACTGTGTTCACTGTTTTCACTGTGTTCTTCACTGTGTTTCGTTAATTGAAAGCTCGTTATCGAGCAGGCAAAATACTTGTCCGAGCAACGAGCCGCTTCGAGCCGAATGAGCATCAAGCTCGGACGAGTATACTCGCTCATCTCTATTACAGACACCTTACAGCTGATCATTGCAGTCTGGGATTAAAGTGAAGCATCCAGGGAGCTTCACCAGAGGTCACACTGACCTGAGAGGTCCGTCTGTAACTAGGGGTCTTTTGTAAGTTGGGTGTCCTTAAATAGGGGATCACCTGTATATATCACAGCAGGTGCAGTGTACAATTTGTGACCAATTCCACTGGCAAAGCATATCAGCCTAAAGAACAAGAGGATCAGTAATGTTGTCATCTAACTGCGAGATTATTCTCTTCCCCCAACATTTGCAGCAGAGGAGAGTTGGGAGAGCACTATACCCACTACATGGTTCGATGATCCTGCCAAAATTGGTTGGTTGAACTGAAATTTTTCTGGCTTACATGGGTTGCATACCCTGTCAGCAACTCTACGGCTCACATGTATCAAAAACTGCACTAGTTACAGTTTGCCTGTGAAGTGTGCAGTGTGTGACAGGTTCATGATTTGTGGCTCCAAAAGCGTGGTACTCCTTTAACACAATTCTGTTAGACACTGCATGATAAATGTGGCGCATGGTCAGACTTTTGTGCGTAACGCCCCTTTCGGTGCAGAATTTTGTGTCACATTTGGTATAGTGCAGCCGTGACACAAATGTGTTGCAGACACTTTATAAATACAGTTGCACTGAAAATAGTATGCAAAGTCATGCTAGTCTGGACTATATTTTCACCAATAAAAAAGCAATGAAAAAATCTGGAGCAGCACAGCTAATGCAATGGTGGTCATTTACTAAGGGCCCAAATCACTATTTGTCGTCGCGCTTCCCGAAAATTACCGCTTTGTGCCGAATTGCCCTGGGTTTTTGGCACACGCGATCGGAATGTGGCGCATTGGCGCCGGCATGCTCGCGACGGAAATCGCGTGACCGTGGAAATCGGGGGCGTGACCGTCGGAAAACCTTACAGATTCGGAAAAAACACCGTATTTTTAAGCGCTCGACACGCGCTTACTTGCACCCAGCAACGGATGGTGAACTCCAGTGAACTCCAATGGACCTCAGCGCAGCAGTGACACCTGGTGGACATCAGGCGCACTACCTTAGTGAATCGCCGAAAGACGCGAATCCTCAACAGAGAACCCGCCGCTGGATCGCAAATGGACCGGGTAAGTAAATCTACCCCAATGGATCAAAGCCCAGTATGGGTGCAAGCCTCCAACAATCCCGTTCCAAAGGAATGTAACGGATGAAAATCCAAAAAGTGTTTTATCACCCATGGCAAAAGGTGCCAATAGAGTATGCCAATAGAGTATGCTTAAAAATAGCTCTATTGATGAGCTGCAACATTGCATATAGCATTGGCTATTTTCCTCTCTACCTTATTATCTGAATGGAGAGTGGCCTTGCATGCTTGGCAAACTCTGTATTTGGCCTGGCTACACTACCAAAGGGGGTCAGTGGAGATTTTAGAGTAAGATGTGGGTGTCAGAAAATCCATCAGATTGCTGGGCAACAGTAAAATGAGCACATTCAATGAAACATTGAATATACATTAAAAGCTTCTCAGATATATTATCATTCCAGTAAATAAAACACAATAGATTTATGCGTGAAATAGTATCATAGTAATCTATTGTGGATGCCTCAGCTCACCGTAAAAATATTTCAAAACATTGAATTTATCGCCAAACATTACCGCCACAGCTGTCTGCCTGACAAGGACAATGTGCTGGATAGGAGTTTATATTCCGAAGATAATGAATGAAAACATACGGAAGAGGAAAGCAAACAGAGGCGCTCATTCCATTTGTAATCCCTGCTATTGTGAAGTGTATGAGGAGCATTCATCTATTGCCATTGTCCAATGTACTGTACTGCGTGGAGCATACACATCTCTGATTGTTATTATAGCAGGCTTGCTGGAAAGCAATGTATGGCAAATCTTTAATGACTTGTCTTTAGTTCACTGCTCCCATGCATGAATTCTCATCAGTAGTATATGCTTGACTTGATCTGCAATAGCTTAGGAGCTGCAGCATAGAAGAATGAAGTGCTACACCGTAATAAATAATTATTATATAATACATTATAGGCAGAACACATTTCTGTTGTGATGCATTTCATGATCATCAGCCCATATTTACAACTATTAAGGTTTTAGTTTCTGAAGTGATATTCTGGGTATGTAATGTTATTGAACTACTAAAATGCTATTCACACAGTGCATTAATACCTGTGTATGTGTGTTGTACAGCCCAGACTCCGGGCAACTGAATACGGTATCATGACTTTAACAGGTAAATTATTATGGATAAAGGTTGTCCCTGATCATAGGGAACATATTGAAGCTCCAATATTCTCTCTCATAGAGCCACAATCAGTGGCGTAACTGTACAGGTCTCCGATAAGCCCATAAATCCGGTGGGGACACAAATCTCTGTACAACACTTGAATTCCAACAATTGAATTATCGTAAAACCTTCAATCTTACATTGTACACATATATTTCTGACAGCAAGTTGCCATTTGTATTAACCCCCAACCCTAAGGAGAACATCAACCTTTAATGTCAGAAGTAGCAGTAAATTAGTAAATAGTCAGTTAACTGCGGCCGTAGAGAAATATGCAGCTGCAAGGGTTGCAGTCTTCTCCTTTTATTCCCTTCTCACCAGATTCAGAAAAGACATCAGAGGATGTACTGTAACTGGAGGGTAAACACTTCTTACATCGTACCGCTAGTATGCAAACAATATTGTAGAGGCGTCTATTATACATGGAGCTAAGCCACTACATCTAAGCTGCTATAATGGGATAGTAATGATGATGCTCCCTATCTAGCCTCTAAAATTAACTAATCTAAAAGGGACTCTTGTCACCTCCCTTGCATTTGGAGGTAATCTTATTATAGGTAAGCATTATTTTAAAAATAATAAACTTATATACTCACCCTCCGGTGGCCCCGTCGTGCAGCGCTGCTCCCCCGATGTCCGCGTTGGTCCTCTTCTGGCTTCCGCGCCCGTCTTCTGTCTTCTCTAACTTCACCCTGAGAACAATGTGTCTCATGCCCTGTGTGTTTATTGTGATTTCCCGTTTGACCCGGTTCATCCGACATAGCTCCTCTGCTGCCTGCCTGAACCTATTTGATACGTCCCCAACTCGCCGATCCCGTTGATGCCCGTCTGGCTCTCCTCAATGCCCCCGACTACGATTCTGCTCAAGCACTGTACCGAGACTGGCTGCCACCACGGACAAATTCGACGCTGTGGAACGCCTGGTGGTATCACACCGCAGCAAGTCCAACCCACTTTGGGTGGGCTGTTGGTTGAAAAAAGGGTACAGCTTAGTCATCATCAGCGGGTGGTCTAGTGGGTCCACTAACCCTGAAGCTGACACACAGGTCCTTTTGCCTTCTTAACATTAGCAAAACTGTACACCATGCACATATTGGACACATAAAGAATTCACAGGAAGGCTGCAGATGGTCACCTGATCACATAACGTTAAGCTGCATGCAGAGATGGCAACGGCGGAGGAAGCTGTCGGATTCAGCGCCGAGAGGGCCAGTCCATCTCGATGCTAATACAATAGAAAAAATACGTATTAAAAAAATGCTATATACATACGTGACACCAGCTAAAATATAAAGTTAAATATGTGGGAATCTGAGGAGAACCATTTTTAGCTAAAAGAAGAGGACGTCAGTTAGCTATAGTGGAACCTGCTGTATTGTGAAAATGGTGGTGACAGTTCCCTTTAACATTACTCAATGTCATGAGTTAAGGGCATGGGATGTCCTAGGCAGGTTTGACGTCAGCCCCTTGAATGCAACACACGGAACCCAATGAAGTCCCATTGTACATGGACGGTGTTGGTCATGAACCCCATAGCTGTACAAACAAGGGAGAAATGTATTCAGAATAGTACCACTAGGTGACCCTATAGGTGTGGTTAGTACCCCCGGTAAACTTTAGGTTGCATCAATAGAGAAGCTGTGTAATCAATCTTAATGTATGCATGTAGATGTAGATTGTAGTTTTATAAACTGGCTGGGGGCATGTCTTCACAACCCGTGTCTTAGCTCTCTGACATTGGAACTCTCCACAGCTTGCAGACGTCAACTCCAAAGTTGTTAAAATACTTCTTTTACTGTAGCATGTGCAAGAGGATATGCACACGGAATAACGATCTTACGTTTACTAATGATTTGTAAGTTTTGGTCTGAAACAAGACGTATTTTCCAGTGTTTTATATATTCATTATATGTTTTTATATGTTTTCGTTTTTCTCGCGGCAATACTGGCAGTTAATGCTTAGTATTGTCACTATTCAAGAAGCATTCATGACCATCTTATTTTGGTTTTATTGGTGTCATACATAATTTTATGCCGTAATATACATTGATACAGAGGTATAAACCATGCATACATTTAGACAGACTTTTTGATTGTAAGAAAGACATCAGTACTCTTCCATCTGTCCTCCGTTGTGTGAACCGGTGGCCAACGATCATAGCAGACCGTTGCCGGACGTTCTGGTCAACATGTGATGAGAAAGTTGATTAAACGATACGAGCTTCGTCATATAAAAATTTTGAATCCTTATTCATCCAAAATTTTAAACCAATGGACGTCAGTTAAGGTGCTATGATACGGGACCTGATCCATAAAGAAAAAAAATTGAAATGACCTACGCGTTTTGGACACATATGATTGATGTCCGGGGCCATAGGGGCGAAGAATCAATAATGAGGATGCTGAAATAGGTCAGTCCAGCTGTACATTAATAGGATACCAGTCGTGTATTCATTGCACCTTAACTGACGTGATTATGTTTGTAAAATTTTTGTGTGATGAAATAAGGATTCATAAAATACTTGTGACTGCGTTCGTTGATACAATTCTAAACTCTTCTATGGCCTGGGACATATTGGGATTATTTAACTAAGGGTCGGGACCGACAACATCGAAATGTTTGCCGGTTTTTAGGGGACCTTGACAATTTGACCGGTATTAACATGGGTCTGCACGGGTTTGTGTTGCAACAATCGGTTTTGTCACAGCCGCGCTGGCTTTTATGGAGACCAGAATAGAAATTGGGGGCGGGCCGTCAGATGATCCGACCTGATTATGGACTGAGGCGGGATTTAAGTTCAAATTGTGTCACAAGGACATGCACTTACATGCAGGGGGAGAAAAAGAAGAAGGGTGAACTCCCGCGGACCTGAACGGGGAAGCGACACATGCCAGGATATCGGGCGGCACAGTGCATTCTTGTCGCGACAATGCATTTCTTGAACTCCGACGACCGGGGAAGGGGAGGTGACCGGCCATGGTGTTATGTGTTATGCGCATGTGTGCATTCATAAGGTTCTTGTTGTGGACCTGGATTGCAGAGATGCGTTGCTGCCGTTTTTGAGCGATTTGCATTACAGATATATGTGCGTTTGACACTGTTCCCCTCCCTACAGAATCTGTTTGAGCTCCAGGTTATTTTGGTTTGGATGCCTTAGAAAAAAAACACTTTACTGTCTGTGCTGCTACCCATCAGCATAAACCCCCACCTTTGTCAACGATGCCTACTTTGTGCTGCTAGCCCTTTTCTTCAAGTATGGAATTTTCTGTGATTTCGAGCGCGTTTAACTTGCCTATGCCCTCAGGCGAGACCAAGTATCCTTGCCAACAGATGCCATGATGCCTGGCTGTGTCATATCAAAGTAATTTAGTGTTTAAACCTTTTAGTTCCCCACCAAGTAAAATCCATGTGAACATGCACACTGCATATTTAGGATGTAATGGTGACAGCCTGGCCAGCATTCCATTCACAGGAGGAGCAGGGAGCATGCACAGAGAACAAACAGGTGTATATGGGACAGCCTGGCAGCTGTCACGACAGGGACAGGGCCGGGTTCTCGACCACAGTGGGGCCCTGGGCAAAACTAAAAGTGGGGCCCCAAAATAAAACTATTTATGGACCGTCACAGTCAGCAAAGATGGCTCCTTTGAGTATGGTAAAACAAACTGTAATATGGGAGAATTTTATAGGAGATAGATAAATGAAGAGGAGATTTATGGGACAGCATGGTGGCTCAGTGATAGAACTACAGCCCTTGCCAGCGCTGGTAAACATATGCAAAGATTTTGTTTTTCTCTCGTGTCTGTGGGGAGTTTCCTACGGGTCCTCCGGTTCTCCCACACTCCAAAAAAATAATGGTAGGTTGATTTTAGACGGTGAGGCCTAGGGGAGACGGGAACGATATTTTCATGAAAGCAGACACTGCCCATTTTCAAAATTGCATCAAAGATTTATAGACATCGGGCCTTCATGCATTTGATTCAATTGAAACATTTTATTAAAAAAATACTTAAAATTTGACTTTGACTGGCAAAAAAATTTGAATCCTCCCAAACAGAAATGTTTACCTTCACATCTCCTAAAGGTAATACAGGACATTTGTGAGTTCACAAATGACCTCAATTATATGTTTCACATAAAATAAATCCAATAATATCACTCTTAAAACTGTAGATAACTAGAATTGCTTTTCGCTAGACATTTTATAGGACAGTCACAACCTGCAAAAATACAATTATATAAAAAACAGAATTAAAAGCCAAGGCGCCAAAAAACTATAGAAATTTGAAAGCAGACAACACAGGCGATGCTTTGGCGCTTAACTCAAATTTCCTCTAAAAATATGTACAAATCCGTACTTTATAAAGAAATTATACTTTCAAAACAGTAGATGTGAGGAGAGGCATACATACCCCAAACAATACTGCTGTATCAACAAATAGATGCCGCAAAGGGAACTGCCAGAAATCCACAACAGATGTATCATTGTTCTGTTCCTACACAATGGTATACCAAATAAATAACTATATATCCATAACCTTCTCTAATGAGATAGAACTAAAGTCACTTTTAGATGTGACGCAATTGTATTAGCGCACATAAACAGACCCTCAGTGCTCATAACGAATGAGAGTGAGAACGGTCATAACATAGGTGTAATAATGGAGGCTGATAGGAAATAAAAACGCTTATTCCAGGAAGTGGTGTTTTGGTGTCACATTATAACTTTATGGACATGGTTGGTCGCGGTTTGTTGTAGTTCAAATTAGGCGAGAGGAATTGACGTTTCATCGTTATAAGTGATATCCCACAAAAAAAAATAATCACAAAATAAAAGGGAAATTAAGAGAGAAAGGGCCACATTTATCACTTTTGATGCGCTAAGTTAGTAGTTGCGCCTACATTGGTTGCACTGTTTGGCAGAATTTTATCACAACTCAAACCAGCTGTGATAAGTAATTTTCGCCTCTTATTAATCACTTACTTAACAAATTTTAGGCGCAATTTTGGCGCAGTTTTAGGCGCTCAATGTTAGATTCAGGCCAGTACATGGATCAGCTACAGCTACCTCTGACTTCTCCCAATCCAGACATGAAGATAACACTACACAGCGCACCCAGTGTTGGTGACACCATGCACCCAGTGAACATCCTAGCGGGGCTGACCTGGAGGGGAACCCCCAGTGCTGATCTTTGCCTGACACCCGGTAATTCGCGCACGTATCCCCCTCAGACACACTGGTGATACTGTGAAAAATCTTACATGGGGGAGACATTGTCAGTAATATGTGCAACATTCTGAAAGTTCTCTTCTTTCTGCTTTGAGATCAGGAGTTTGCAGATGTTTTGTAATAGAAGGTGAGGAAGTAACTAGCAGTCTGCGCTCATGGTCTGTTATGATCGTGTTTAGGTACATTCACACGCGGTCTGACGCCGTGAGGGCATTACCCGCGTACCGTGCTGGAGGTGAGGGGAGGTGATCTCCTCCCTCATAGGAAACTAGCGGCAACGGCCGCACATCCGCCGAAAAGATAGAGTTGCTCTACTTTTTGCGAGTGATGTCGGCCACGGATCGGTTGCCCACAATGTGTGGCAACGGATCCCCGCCGTGCGATATTGCCGTTCTATGGGGACGTACATGCGGCCGCAAATTGCGGCGCAGTGTACGGGCCCCGCAGATGGTCAGCGTGAATGAGCCCATTAGTGCCTGGCTGAGCTTTGCTGCATAGAAATTAGCTGTTCGCAAAGGGGGGGCTCAGTGCTTCTTCTCAGTTAACACCACCTCGGGTGGAGTGTTTTGCGCCCGTTTTGCGCCTAAATGAAAAGTCGCAAGTGATGAATAATTGGGCAGCACAACCTCTGGATTGCTAGGATAACTGAGGGAAGCTGGTATTTTTGCTGCACAGCTAGTTTTGGCGTTTAGCGCAAAAATGGCACAAAAACGGGTGCGCCGATGTGAAAAGGCGCAAAAACACAGAAAAAAACAATTAATACATGGGGCCCAAAGTGTGTTCTTAGATACGTCTGCATAGAGGAAGGTTAAAACAGAATATTAGTTGAATTATGCTGTCTCAAAATTGTAGTAACATATAAACGAGAATATTTCCATTATCTGTGAGGTTGCAAGCAGCTCTGTGTGCAGCAATTATCCCTGCGCTGATGGCTAAGAATCTGGATTGGGAAGGGGTAAGTTAAAGTCACGGGGCTGTAATCTTGCTCTTGACACATAAGAACCTACTTCTTTTTTCCTATGAAAAGAAGAGAGTCTTCCTTTTATATGAATCTAAATTTGTGTTTCTAAAATGTACGGAGATATTAAAAAAAAAAAAAAAAATTGTCTAAACTGCAGTGGGAGTGATAGGAGTGATTTTTATTATAAAAATGGCACCTGATATTATCACTTTAAACTATATATATCTGGATCATAGCACCTAGAAACAAAAATTCAAGATTCATTTGAAAGAAGAGATTCTCCCGTTGCCCACCTTTGCCTACCCAAGAATGGCCCTGGAGCGGAGGGAACCATGTAAAGTGACATCCAGATGTATATGGGAAGCATAGGCAAGCATTCCATCACATGGAGGGTGCAGGGATATGTTACAGTACTACAGGATGTGTATGGTGACAGCCTGGCAGCTTACATCAACATGGAGGAAGCGAAGGGAACATGCACAGGACAAAAGGATGAATTGCGTGACAGCCTGAAAGCTTCATCACATGGAGGAGCAGGGGATATGTACAGTACATACAGGATGTATATGGTGACAGCCTGGCAGCTTCTATTCGAGTATTGTAATAATGTTATGAAGGAATTACTAAAAATGCTATTCAACACAGTGCATTAATACCTGTGATGTGCGTTGTAAGCCCAGACTCCGGCATCTGCATACCGTATCAGACTTTAAAGGGTAAATTATTTGGAAAAGGTTGTCCCTGATATAGGGAAACATATTGGCTGTTATCTGAAGTCCAAGATTCTCTCTCATAGAGCAGCATCAGTGGCGTAACTGTACAGGTCTACGATAAGCCCATTAAGCCATTAAATCGCGGTGGGGACAAAATCTGTACAACATTGAATTTACCAAACAATTGAATTATCGTTAAAACATTCAATCTACATGGTACACAATATAGTTCTGCCAGCAAGTTGCCATTTGTATAACCCAACCCTACGGAGAACATCGACCTTTAATGTCAAAGTGCAGTAAATAGTAAATAGTCAGTTAAATGACTGGTGCCATAGAGAAATAGCAGCTTGCAAGGGTTACAGTCGTCTACTTTCATTCCCTTCTCACCAGATTTCAGAAAAGACCATCAGAAGATAAAACTGTAACTGGAGGGTAAACAATTCTTACATTGTACGCTAGTATGCAAACATATTGTAGAGGCGTCATTATACATGGAGGAAGCCACTAATCTAAGATAAGGATGATGCTCCTTATCTAGCTCTAAAATTAAACTAATCTAAAAAGCTAACATTTTTATAGGTTAGCAGGCAGATTTAATAAAAAAAGAAAACTTGGTTACATAAAATTGATGATGATAATATGGGGATTAATTATCTGCAGCGTAAGGACCAGCGCCATTTTTTGTTGTGTTTCTATTTTCACTTGCTCTTTTCATAATCTGTATATTTGTTATTTTGCGCATTACAGATGTTGATGACTTGAGTTGACATTTATGATACATTGGGGATTTTAGAAAAAGGTATTTAGGCTTTTCACTGTGCACTTAATGACTACCGGAATACAGATTTATAAAGGTATATGATTTCTTAATTTTGTCCTATTCTAATGCCAATAACTTTTTCAACTTCAGTTTACGGAGCTGAGCGTTGTAAAAGGGTAATGTTTGTTGGATGAGATGACTGCTAATAACCGTTTTTTATTATTTTTATAGATGTGGTTCTTTTTGGGACATGGTTATTACCTGACAGGTCATGATTTATTTGTTTAGTTGTATTATTAGTTGATAGGGAAAGGGGGAGATGTGAAATTTTTAGTTATTAGTTTTCTTTAAACTTTTTTCTTTTATTTTTTTCGGCCGCCT
Source organism: Engystomops pustulosus (assembly GCA_019512145.1). Taxonomy (NCBI): domain Eukaryota; kingdom Metazoa; phylum Chordata; class Amphibia; order Anura; family Leptodactylidae; genus Engystomops; species Engystomops pustulosus. The sequence continues at coordinate 42,052,618 of CM033642.1, read as the reverse complement.
AGGGTACTTTAGGCCAGGGGTTCGGTTTTGATGCTCCTACCATAGACATTTGCGGCAAAAGAGATATGCTAAGGATCTAAAACTCCAGCAGGACTTTGATAGTTCTCACTAAATGATAGGAATAGGAACATAGAAAGACTCAGGCTGTCATGGGAATGGACGAATGACTCATCAGGAAGCAACAATTCTATCAAAAATTTGGTGATCCCTAGTGCCGTGACAAAGCCTCCCACACTTAATTAAATGGTTTTTGCACACATTTGCAGGCAAACAACCTATAAAGGCTTAGCCCGGAAGCCCTGTCATACATCCTAAATGGCTTATGACAATATCTAGAATAATGCATTGTTATGCTGTGGATCACTGTGGGTAATGCTGTGGATCACTGATTGTACGAATCATCACCCAGCCAATTGTTCTTGGTTTCGATACTTGAGATGGCTGCAGGAGTACCCTGATATAATCTGACAACATGTGCAGATACTTTAAGGAATCTTATTTTTTAAACCTTAACCCCTACCAGGCAGTATGAGCTTGTGCCGTTGAAATCCCATAATGATCTCAGTTATAAGCAGTAGAAATAGATTTTCCGAATTGAAAAAAAAGGCACCTTTGTATAGAAGAAATTTAAACCGCACATAGTCAGTACCCAGACGTAGATGAAGTCTTTTTATACCTTAAACTTTTCATTTTCTACAAGGGTTTTTAATGTGTAAACTTTCGAGTTTATTTGTCTTTGTCTTTGAGAATTTCTTTCTGCATATTTTGTGCCATAAAGAAAAACATATTAAAATGCTCCCCCTAACACTAAAGAACAATCTAACCAGGGGGCATCGTTTCCCCCTTTTATGGAAGCTGCCGTCTTTGATCTCCAAAATCACTGCGGCTTTAAATATTCATCATATTCTCCTTCCAGCACTGTTGCATTGCATTAAACATTTCTGCGTCTGGCTTATAGAAATAAGACAATTTGATACAGTTTACATACATAAATGTAGCAAACTATTACAGAAGAAGTCACACAGAAAATTACAGCATAAAAGTGTGAATCGTGTATCTATGCTTATAATGAATGACGGAAATACTAAAAATCAAGATTTGGTTATGAGGTTGTTTGAACATTTAGTATTTCCTACCGGTCATAGATAAACAGAAAAGGAGATTTTGTTGCCGCCTGAACTTGTTATGGGAGTGGTCAGACAGCTATAATTAGACCGCCAGTATAGGTGAGCACTTCCGAGTCAAGTTTAGTGGAAAAGTCCCTGGATCTATGGACGACTCTGCATCCCTGTTTATTCTCTTGCTGCCTATAGAATTTAGAGTTGCATGTTGGTATTGCTCCATACAACTTCACTGTCATGTAGATTCCGGGGGGTTCATCTTTTTACTAGGCCCGATTGCGTTTTTCCGGGGGGTTACCCGAATTTTTACGTTTTTTGTCACGATTTTCCCTGAATTGCCCCGGGTTTTGGCGCACACAATCGGATTGTGGCGCATCGGCGCTGGCGTGCCCGCAATGGCAAAAATTGGGGGGTCGTGGACATTCAAAAACGAAATTCGGAAAAAAAAAAAAGCTGCTTTTAAAATAAAAGTGTCGCTTTGACCGCCACTTACCTGCCACGGCCTGCCTTGGTGAAACGTCAGTGCAATCCGACGACTTCAGCGCAGGCAGCGACACCTAGTGGACATCGGGGGGGAAGGGAACTACCTTAGTGAATCGCCGGAAGACCCGAATCCCCACACAGAAGAGCGCCGTGGATTGCGAATGACCGGGTAAGTTAAATATGCCCCTCAATCTTCTTATAGATATGGATTTCATTGGTTGATCATACTATTCAGTTTTAGGGTATAAACGTTAATGGTCAGAATACACTAGTTTCCCACAGATTCCCAAAAAAAAGAGGAGATATAAACGTGAACTGATATTTAGAGTTGAGTCGAGGCATGGTCTAAATATGTGACCAGTGAGACCCATAACAGTGTCACAGGTGCCCCATATTTCGGGTCGCGGGCTCACCCGTGCCCCTCTGAACACCAATAGCATGGCGCTTCCGCTTCTTCCAGGCTTACTGCTGCCTGATCCCAGTCTTGGGCCCGTGCACGCGAGTCCCCGACTCCTAGAGCCCATGCGCGCCGGTTCAGAAAAAATGTTAAGGGCAAGCAAACCGTTAATTGCCGCTGGCCATTTCCCAGAATTTCTATTAAATCTGAATTTCCCTGCCACAACCCTGCCGGATCTTGTGCATCTGCCTTAGAGAAAGTTGGTACTCATCGCACCTGTGCTGTTCTGTATTGTGATTTCCCGTTCTGACCACGGTTCCATCCTGACATAGCTCCTCTGCTGCCTGCCTGAACCTATTTGATACGTCCCCAACTCGATCCCGTGATGCCCGTTCCTGGCCTCTGCATTGCCCCCGACTACGATTCTGCTCAACGTCACTGTACCGGACTGGCGTGCACCACGGACAAATTCGCCACGGTGGAACGACCTGGTGTATCACACCGCAGCAAGTCCAACCACTTTGGGTGGGCTGTTGTGAAAAACAGGGTACAGCTTAGTATCATCATCCGCGGTGGTCTAGTGGGTCCACTACCCCTGAAGCTGACACACAGGTCCTTTTGCCTCTTAACATTAGCAAAAACTGTCACCATGCACATATTGACACATAAGAATTCACAGACATGGACCTGCATGGGTCACCACTGATCACATAACAGTTACAGCTGCATGCAGAGATGCAAGGGCGGAGGAGCTCGATGTTCAGGCCGAGTGAGGCCACGTCCATCTCGAACTGCTAATAACATATAAAAAATACGTATTAAAAAAAATTGCTATATACATAGTGGACACAAGCTAAAATATAAAGTTAAATATGTTGGGAATTGAGGAGAACCATTTTGTAGCTAAAGAAAGGGCAGTTAGCTACTAGTGGAACCTGCTGTATTGTGAAAAGTGTGGTGACAGTCCCTTAACATTACCAATGTCACTGAGTATAGGGCATGTGGATTCCTAGGCAGGTTTGACGCTCAAGCCCCTTGAATGCAACACACGGAACCACAATGAAGTCCCATTGTACATGGCGGTGTGTCACTGGACCCCATAGCTGTAAAACAAGGGGAAAATGTATTCAGATAGTACCCTCAGGTGACCCTATAGGTGCATGGTTACGTACCCCCGGTAAACTTTAGGTTGCATCAATAGAGAAGCGTGTTGTAATCAATCTTTAATGTATGACTTGTAGATTGTAGATTGTAGTTCTTTATAATGGCGGGGGCATGTCTTCACAACCCGTGCTTTAGCTCTCTGCATTGGAATCTCCACAGCTTGCAGACTCACTCCAAAGTTGTTAAATCTTCTTTATACTGTGAGCATGTGCAAGGAGGATATGCACACTGGAATAACGATCTTACAGTTTACTAATGAGTTGAAGTTTGTCCTGAAACAAGACCGTTATTTCCAGTGTTATTATATATCATTATATGTTTTTATATGTTTTGTTTTCTCCGGCAATACTGCCAGTTAATGCTTAAGTATTGTCACTAGTTCAAAAGCATCATGACCATCTTATTTTGTGTTTATTGGGGTTCATACATAATTTTATGCCGATATATACATTGATACAGAGGTATAAACATGCATACATTTAGACAGACTTTTTGATTTGTAAGAAAGACATCAGTATCTTCCATCTGTCCTCCGTTGTTGTGAACGGGTGCGCCGGAGATCAATAGCAGACGTGCACGATTCTGGTACATCAGTGCGAGAAAGTTGATTAAACGATAGAGCATGTCATATAAAAAATTTTGAATCCTTTATTTCATCCAAAAATTTTAAACACAATGGACGTCAGGTTAAGGTGCTGATCCGGATCCCTGTATCCATAAAGAAAAAAAACTATGAAATGACCTAAGCGTTTGGACCAATATGATTGATGTCCGGCGGCATGGGGCGTAAGAGCATAATAATCAGTGCGAAAGTAATGTCATCCAGTGTCATTAATAGGATACAGCTTGTATTCATTGCACCTGAACTGACGTGATTATGTTCTTAAAATTTTGTGTGATGAATAAGGGATTTAAATAACTTGTGCTGGATTCGTTTGATACAATTCTAACACTCTTTATGGCCTGGGACATATTGGGGTTCTTTATAAGGGTCGCGGACCGCACTGACATCGAATGTTTGCCGTTTTTAGGGGCACCTTGAAAGATTGACGGCTCTATTTAACATGGGTTCTGCACTGGGTTTGTGTTGCACACAATCGGTTTCTGTCACAGCCTGCGCTGGCTTTTATGAGACCAAAAAAGAAATTGGGGGCGGGCCGTCAGATGATCCGACTGATTATGGGACTGAGGCGGGGGATTTTTAAGTTCAAAATTGTGTCACAAGGACCATGCACTACATGCAGGGGAGAAAAGAGAAGAAGGTGAACTCCCGCGGACCTGAACGGGGAGCGACACATGCCAGGATTATCGGGCGGCACAGTGCATTCTGTCGCGACAAATGCACTTTACTGTGAACGCCAGACGGACCGGGGAAGGGGTAGGTGACCAGGGTGCCATGGGTTATGTGTTATGCGCATGTGTGCATTCTAAGGTTCTTGTTGGGACCAGTGGATGCAGAGATGGTTCTGCCTTTTCTGAGAGATTTTGCATTACAATTAACTTGTGCGTTGAATTTCCCCTCCCTACAGAATCTGTTTTGAGCTCCAGGTTTATTTTGGTTTGGATGCCTTTAAGAAAAAACACTTTACTGTCTGTGCTGCTACCTCATGCAATAAACCCCCACCTTTGTCACACGATGCTATTTGTGCTGATGCCCTTTTCTTTCAAGGTATGGATTTTCTGTTGTGAGAGCGTTTACTTGCCTATGCACCTCAGGCGAGACCAGTATCTTGCCAACAGATGCCATGACTGCCGCTGTGATCATATCAAAGTAATTTAGTGTTTAAACCTTTAGTTCCCCACCAAGTAAATACCATGTGAAACAGTGCACACTGCTATATTTAGGATGTAATGGTGACAGCCTGGCCAGATTCCATTCACAGGAGGACGCAGGGAGCATGCACAGAGAAACAAACAGGCTGTATCTGGGACAGCCTGGCAGCTGTCCAGACAGGGACAGGGCCGGGTTCTAGACACAAGTGGGGCCCTGGGCAAAACTAAAAGTGGGGCCCCAAAATAAAACATTTTATGGACCGTCACAGTCAGCAAAGAGGCTCCTTGAGTATGGTAAAACAAACTGTAATATGGGAGAATTTTAAGGAGATAGATAAATGATAGGAGATTTATGGGCAGCATGGTGGCTAGCCTGATTAGACTACAGCCTTGCAGCGCTGGTAAACAATGCAAAGATCTTTGTATTGGTTTTCTGTGTCTGTGTGGAGTTCCTCGGGTCCTCCGGTTCCTCCCACACTCCAAAAATAATGTATGGAGGATTTATAGACGGTGAGGCCTAGGGGAGCAGGGAACGATATTTTCTGAAAGCAGAACTGCCCATTTTCAAAAATGCATCAAAGATTTATAGACATATGGGCCTTCATGCATTTGATTCAAATTGAAACATTTTATTAAAAAATACTTAAAATTGACTTGATGGCAAAAAAATTTGAATCCCAAACAGAAATGTTGTACCTTCCATCTCCTTAAATGTAATACAGGACATTTGTAGAGTTCACAAATGACCCTAATTATATGTTCACATAAAATAAATCCATAATATCACTCTTAAAACTGTAATAACTAGAATCTGCTTTCAGCTAGACCTTTTTAGACAGTCACAACCTGCAAAAATATATCATTAATAAAAACAGAATTTAAAAGCAAGGCGCCAAAAACTCGATAGAAATTGAAAGCAGACAACAGGCGATGCTTTGGCGTTACAACTCAAATTTTCCTCAAAAATATGTACAAATCCGATACTTATAAAGAAATTATACTTTCCTAAAACAGTAGATGTAGGAGGGCATACATACCCCAACACAATACTGCTGTATTCAACAAATAGAATGCGCAAAGGGAAACTGCCAGAAATTCACACAGATGTATCATTGTTCTGTGTCGACTACAATGGTTAACCAAATAAATAACTGATATATCCATAACCTTCTCTAATGAGATAACGAAAAAGTCACTTTATAGATGTGCGCAAACTTGTATTAGCGCACAGATACAGACCCTCAGTGCTCATAACGAATGAGAGTGAGAACGGTCATAACATAGGTGTAAATAATGGAGGATCATGAGGAAATAAAAAACTTATTCCAGAAGATGTGTGTGATTTTTGGTGTCACATATAAACTTTATGACATGGTTTGGTCGCGGTGTTGTGTAGTCACATTACGGCGAGAGGAAGTTGATGTTCAATCGTTATAAGTGAATATCACCAACAAAAATAATAATCACAAAAAAAAGGGAACATTAAGGAGAAAGGGCCACATTGTTCACTTTGTGAGCCTAATTTGAGTAGTTGCGCTAAATTGGTTGCACTGTTTTGCGCAGAATTATACAACTAAACCATGCTGTGATAAGTATATTTTCGCCTCTTATTAATCACTTTACTTAACAAGTTTTAGGCGCATTTGGCGCAGTTTAGGCCTCATGTTAGATTCAGGCACGTACATGGATCATGCTACAGCTCCTATCTGCATTCTCCACATCCCAGCATGAAGATAACACTACAGGCACCCAGGTGTGTGGACACCTGCACCCAGTGAACTCCTAGCAGGGGCATCGATCCTGGAGGGGAACCCCCAGTGCTGATCTTCTGCTGCACCCGGAATTCTGCACAGTTTATCCCCTCAGACACACTGGTGATACTGTGCAAAATTTACATGGGGGAATTGTAGTAATAGTGCAACATTCTGGCAAATTCTCTTCCTTTCTTGCTTTGAGATCAGGAGTTTGCAGATGTTTGTAATAGAAGGTGAGAACTGTAAATAGCGTCTGCAGCGCAGGTCTGTATGATCGGTTTAGGTACATTCACACGCGGTATGCAGCCGTAGCGGGCATACCGCAGTCCGTGGCTGGAGGTGAGGAGGAGGTGCATCTCCTCCCTCCATAGGAACTAGCGGCAACACGCCGCAAATCCGCCGAAAGATAGAGTGCTCTACTTTTTGGGTATGTGCGGCCCAGGATCGGTTGCCCACACAATGTGTGGCACACGGATCCCCGCCGTGCCTATTGCGTCTTATGGGGACGTACATGCGGCCGCAAATTTGCGGCGCAGTACGGGCCCCGCAGATGGCAGCGTGAATGAGCCCATTAGTGCCTGGCTGAGCTTTTTGCTGACTAGAAATAGCTGTTCGCAAAGGGGGGTGCTCAGTGCTTTCTTCTCAGTTACACCACCTTCGGGTGGAGTGTTTTGCGCCCGTTTTCGCCTAAATGAAAAGTCGCAAGTGATGAATAATTAGGCGCAGCAAAACCTTCTGGATTGCTAGGATAACTGAGGGAACGCTGGTGTATTTTTGCTGCACAGCTAGTTTGCGTTTTAGCGCAAAATGGCACAAAAACGGTGCGCCGAGATGTGAAAAGGCGCAAAACAACAGAAAAAAAACAATTAATACATGGTTGGCCCAAAGTGTGTTCTTACGATCGTCTGCCATAGAGAAGGGTTAAAACATGAATATTAGTTGTATTATGCGTCATCAAAATGTAGTAAACTATAAAGAGAATTTCAACCTTATCTGTGAGGTTGCAAGCAGCTCATGTGTGCAGCAAATATCTCCTGCACGCTGATGGCTAAGAATCTGGATTGGGAGGGGTTAAAGTTAAAGTACGGGGCTGTAATCTTGCTCGTGACACATAGAACCTACTTCTTTTTTCCTATGAAAAGAAGAGAGTCTTCTCGTGTTATATGAATCTAAATTTGTGTTTCTAAAATGTACGGAGATATTAAAAAAAAAAATAACTGTCTAAACTGCAGGTGGGGTGGGAGTGATTTTTTATCATAAAAAATGGCACTGATATTACTCACTTACAACCTAATTATCTCTGGATCCATAAGCACCTAGAACAAAATTCAAGATTCATTAAGAGGATCTCTCCACTTGCCTACCCAAGAATCAGGGAGCATTACGTGCCTCCAGAGGTGGTAAGATCCGCACTGGGCAGGTTTTCACCAGAGTTTCACTGGCAGCTACACACAGAGAGAGAGATGCACAGACGGATATTGCGGACCCTAAAGTTCCACTGGGACAGGGGATTACAGATATCGGAATGTGAAAGCTGCAGTCTATCACTAGAGGACATACAGAAGCAGATGTATATGGGACAACATACAGCTTCCATCACATGGAGGAAGCAGGGACTATGTACAGTACTTATCAGGATAGCTATGGTGAAGCCGGACAGCTCTCATCACATGGAGGAGCCGGGATACGGTGAACGTGCACATACAGGATGTATATGCGTGACAGCTGGACGCTTCATCCATGGAGAGAGCAGGGGATATTACAGTAATACAGGTGTAATGGTGACAGCCGATGGCAGCTTCATCTCCATAGGGGAGGAGCAGGGGACATGTCACAGTACATCAGGATGGATATGGTGACACCTGACAATTCACAGCTTCCATCACATGGAGGAGCAGGGGACATGTACAGTACATACAGGATGTATATGGTGACAGCCTGTGTCTCATGCCCTGTGTGTTTATTGTGATTTCCCGTTCTGACCACGGTTCCATTCCTGACAAGCTCCTCGCTGCCTTGCCTTGAACCTATTGATACGTCCCCAACTCGCGAATCCCGTTGTGCCCGTCTCTGGCCTGCCTCATGCCCCCGACTACGATTCTGCTCAAGCACTGTACCGCGACTTGGCTGCACCACGGACAAATTCGACGCCGTGGAACGACCTGGTGTATCACACCGCAGCAAGTCCAACCCACTTTGCGGTGGGCCTGTTGGTGAAAAAGGGTACAGCTACGTTATCATCGCGGTGGTCTAGTGGTCCACTAACCCTGAAGCTGACACACAGGTCCTTTTGCCTTTAACATTAGCAAAAACTGTCACCATGCACATATTGACCACATAAGAAATCACAGCAGGCCTGCAGGAGGTCACCCTGATCACATAACGATTACAAGCTGCATGCAGAGATGCAACGACGGAGGAGCTGCGATTCAGCGCCGAGAGGGCCAGTCCATCTCGACTATGCTATATAAGCATAGTAAAAAAACGTATTAAAACAAATGCTATATACATACGTGGACACAGCTAAAATATAAAGTTAAATATGTTGGGAATCTGAGGAGAACCATTTTTAGCTAAAGAAGGGGTCAGTTAGCACTAGTGAACCTGCTGTATTGGTGAAAAATGTGGTGACAGCTCCCTTAACATTACCAAATGTCACTGAGTTAGGGCATGTGGATGTCCTAGGCAGGTTTGACGTACAGCCCCTTGAATGCAACACACGGAACACCAATGAAGTCCCATTGGTACATGGCGGTGTTGTCATGGACCCATAGGCTGTACAAACAAGGGAGAAATGTATTCAGAATGTACCTACTAGGTGACCCTATAGGGTGGTTAGTACCCCGGTAAACTTTAGGTTGCATCAATAGAGAGCGTGATGTAATCAATCTTATGTATGTTGTAGATGTAGATTGTAGTCTTTATAAATGCGCTGGGGGCATGTCTTCACAACCCGTGTCTTAGCTCTCTGACATTGGACTCTCCACAGCTTGCAGGACGTCACTCCAAGTTGTTAAAATTTCTTTTACTGTGAGCATGTGCAAGGAGGATATGCACACGGAATAACGATCTTACATGTTTACTAATGAGAAGTTTGTCCTGAAACAGACGTTTTCCAGTGTGTTATATATTCATTATAATGTTTTATATGTTTTCGTTTTCTCGGCAATACTGCAGTTATGCTTAGTATTGTCCAACTATGTCATAAGCATTCATGACCATCTTATTATTGGTTTTATTGGGGTCATACATAATTTTATGCCGTAAATATACATGATACAGAGGTATAAACCATGCATACATTTAGACAGACTTTTTGATTGTAAGAAAGACATCATATCTTCCATCTGTCCTCCGTTGTGTGAACCGGGTGCCAGGACTGAATCAATAGCAGACGTGCACGAGCTCGGTAACATAGTGACTGAGAAAGTTGTATTAAACGATGAGCATTAGTCATATAAAAATTTTGAATCCTTATTCATCACAAAATTTTAAACTAATGACGTCAGGTTAGGTGCTGATCCGGACCTGATCCATAAAGAAAAAAAAATTGAAATGACCTACGCGTTTGGACCATATGATGATGTCCGGGGCATGAGGGGCGTAAGGACAAATAAATCAGGAAATGTGAAATAGGTGCATCCAGCTGTACATTAATAGGATACCAGTCGTGTATTCATGCACCTAACTGACGTGATTATGTTCTTAAATTTTTGGTGGATGAAATAAGGGATTATAAATTATAATTGTGCGCTGCGATTCGTTTGATACAACTTTCTAAAACTCTTTATGGCCTGGGGAATATTGGGGATTACTTTACTAAGGGTCGGGACCGACATACATCGAAATGTTTGCCTGTTTTTAGGGGACTTGCAAACTTGACAGGCTATGTAACATGGGTTCTGCACGGGTTTGTGTTGCAACAATCGGTTTTGTCACAGCCGCGCTGGCTTTTATGGAGACCGATAGAAATTGGGGGCGGGCCGTCAGATGATCCGGACTGATTTGGGACTGATGGCGGGGATTTAAGTTTCAAATTGTGTCACAAGGACCAATGCCACTTACATGCACGGGGAGAAGAAAGAAGAAGGTGAAACTTCCGCGGACCTGAACGGGGAGCGACACATGCAGGATATCGGGCGGCACAGTGCATTCTGTCGGACAATGCACATTTATGTGAACGCCGCGGACCGGGGAAGGAGGTGACCAGGGGCCATGGCGTTATGTGTTATGCGCATGTGTGCATTCATAAGGTTCATTGTTTGTGGACACATGGATGCAGAGATGGATTGCGCCTTTTTGAGACGATTTGCATTACAGATTATATGTGCGTTGTACACTTTCCCCTCCCTACAGAATCCTGTTTTGAGCTCCAGGTTATTTTGGTTTGGATGCCTTAAGAAAAAAAACACTTACTGTCTGTGCTGCTACTCCTCCAGCATAAACCCCCACCTTTGTCACACGATGCCTACTTTGTGCTGCTCGCCTTTTCTTCAAGGTATGGGCATTTTTCTGTGACTGAGGCGTTTAACTTGCCTATGCCCTCAGGCGAGACCAAGTTATCCTTGCCAACAGATGCCATGATGCTTCGTGTGTATCTATCAAAGTAATTTAGTGTTGAACCTTTTAGTTCCCCACAAGTAAATCCAGTGTGAACATGCACACTGCATATTTAGGATGTAATGGTGACAGCCTGGCAGCATTCCATTCACATGGAGGACGCAGGGAGCATGCACAGAAACAAACAGGCTGTATCATGGGACAGCCTGGCAGCTGTCCGACAGGGACAGGGCGGTTCTAGACACAAGTGGGGCCCTGGGCAAAACTAAAAGTGGGGCCCCAAAATAAAACATATTTATGACCAGTCACCAGTCAGCAAGAGGCTCCTTGAGTATGGTAAAACAAACTGTAATATGGGAGAATTTTAAGGAGATAGATAAATGAATAGGAGATTTAGGGACAGCATGGTGGCTCATGATTAGACTACAGCCTTGCCAGCGCTGGTAAACAATGCAAAGATCTTTGTTTGTTACTTCGTGTCTGTGGGGAGTTTCCTCCGGGTCCTCCGGTTCCTCCCACACTCCAAAAAATAATGGTAGGTTGGATTTTAGACGGTGAGGCCTAGGGGAGACGGGACACGATATTCTCATGAAAGCAGAACTGCCCATTTTCAAAATGCATCAAAGATTTATAGAATGGACGCCTTCATGCAATTTGATTCAAATTGAAACATTTTATTAATAAAAATACTTTAAAATTTGACTTTGACTGGCAAAAAATTTGAATCCTCCAAACAGAAATGTTGACCTTCACATCTCCTTAAAGTAATACAGGACATTTGTGAGTTCACAAATGACCTAATTGATATGTTTCACATAAATAAATCCACATTAATATCACCTCTAAAAACTGTTAGATAACTAGAATGCTTTTCGCTAGACCATTTTATAGGACAGTCACAACCTGCAAATATACAAATATCAAAAACAGAATTTAAAAGCAAGGCGCCAAAAAACTCGATAGAAATTTGAAAGCAGACACACAGGCGATGCTTTGGCGTTAAACCTTCAAATATTTCCTCTAAAAATAGTACAATCCAGATACTTATATAAAGAAATATACTTTCTAAAACAGTAGATTGAGGAGGGCATAACATACCCAACACAATACTGCTGTATTCAACAAAAGGACCAGCAAAGGGAAACTGCCAGAAATCACACAGATGTATCATTGTTCTGTGTCCTGCACCAATGGTAATACCAAATAAATAACTATATATCCATAACCTTCTCTAATGAGATAGAATAAAGTACTTTTAGAGTGACGCAAATTGTATTAGCTGCACAAAAGATCAGAACCTCAGTGCCTCATAAGAATGAGAGTGAGAACGTCATAACATAGGTGTAAATAATGGAGGCATGATAGGAAATAAAAAACTTATTCCAGGAGGTGGGATTTTGGTGTCACATATATAACTTATGGACATGGTTGGTCGCGGTTTGTGTAGTTCACATTGGCGAAGAGGATGACAGTTATCGTTATAAGTGATATCACAAAAAAAAATAATCACAAATAAAAGGGAACATTAAGAGAGAAAGGGCCACATTTATTCACTTTGGCCTAATGTAGTAGTTGCGCTAATCATGGTGCACTGTTTGCCAGAATATATACACAACTACAAACATCTGTGATAAGTAATTTTCTGCCTCTTATTAATCACTTTACTTTAACAAATTTTAGGCGCAATTTGGCGCAGTTTAGGCCTCAATGTTAGATTCAGGCACTACATGTGATCTGCTACAAGCTCTCTATCTGATTCTCCCAATCCAGCATGAAGATACACTCACAGCAAGCACCCAGGGTGTTGGGACACCATGCACCAGTGAACTCCTAGACAGGGGCTCGATCCTGGAGGGGACCCCCAGTGCTGATCTTTGCCTGCACCCTGGTAATTCGGCACAGTATCCCCTCAGACACACTGGTGATACTGTGCAAAATTACATGGGGGAACTTGTCAGTAATATGTGCAACATTTGGCAAATTCCTTCTTTCTGCTTTGAGATCAGGAGTTTGCAGAATGTTTTGTAATAGAAGGTGATGGAATCGTAATTAGCGGTCTGCAGCTGCAGGTCTGTTATGATCGTTTTAGGTAACATTCACACGCGGTTGCACGCCGTGCAGGGGCATACCCGCGTACGTGCTGGAGGTGAGGGGAGGTGCTCTCCTCCCTCATGGAACTAGCGGCAAACGCCGCACATCCGCCGAAAAGATAGAGTTGCTCTATCTTTTTGCGAGTAATGCGGCCGGATCGGTGCCACACAAATGTGTGGCACCGGATCCCCGCCGTGCCGATATTGCGTCTATGGGGACGTAACATGCGGCCGCAAATTTGCCGGCGCATGTACGGGCCCCGCAGATGGCAGCTGTGAATGAGCCCTAGTGCCTGGGCTGATGCTTTGCTGTAGAAATTAGCTGTTCTGCAAAGGGGGCTGCTCAGTGCTTTCTTCCAGTTACACCACCTTCGGCTGGAGTGTTTGCGCCCGTTTTGCGCCTAATGAAAAGTCGCAAGTGATGAATAATTAGGCGCAGCAAACATCGGATTGCTAGGCATAAATGAGGAAGCTGGGTTATTTTTGCTGCACAGCTAGTTTGCGTTTAGGTCGCAAAAAATGGCACAAAAACGTGTGCGCCGGATGAATGAAAAGGCGCAAAAACACAGAAAAAAAACAATAATACATGTGGCCCAAAGTGTGTTCTTCGATACGTCTGCTAGAGAAGGTTAAAACAGAATATTAGTTGATTATGCAGTTCAAAATGTTAGTAACATATAAACGAGATATTTCATTATCTGTGAGGTGCAGCAGCTCATGTGTGCAGCAAATATCTCCTGCAGCTGATGGCTAAGAATCTGGATTGGAGAGGGAGTAAGTTAAAGTCACGGGGCTGTATCTCTGCTCTTGACACATAAGAACCTTATTCTTTTTTCCTATGAAAAGAAGAGAGTCTTCCTCGTTATATGAACTAAATTTGTGTTTCTAAAATGTACGGAGATATTAAAAAAAAAAATAACTGCTAAACTGCAGTGGGATGAGGAGTGATTTTTATATAAAAATGGCACTGATATTCATCACTTCAACTATATATTCTGGATCCATAGCACCTAGAAACAAAATTCAAGATTCATTTGAAAGAAGAGATTCTCTCCGGTTGCCCACCTTTGCCTACCCGAGAACGGCAGGAACCATTGGCACATCATGAGTAGACAGCTGGCAGCTTACAGAGGAAGGAATGTCGTATTAGATGCATGGTGAGCAGACTGGACGGAACTCACAGGAAAGAGTATATGGTGACAGCATGACAAGCAGTTCCATCCACATGGAGGGTCAGGGGATATGTTACAGTACTACAGATTGTAATGGTGACAGCACTGGCAGCTTACATTCACATGGAGGAAGGAGAGGGAACATGCACAGAAAACAGGATGAATGCGTGACAGCCTGACAACTTCAATCACATGGAGGAGCAGGGGACATGTACAGTATATGACAGGAGGATATGTGACAGCCTGGCAGGCGTCCATCACATGGAGGAAGCAGGGGAAGCTAACAGTACATAGCAGGATGGTTATATTGGGACAACCTGACAGTTCCATCACATGGAGGAAGCAGGGGACATGTACAGAATAAAGGGATGATATGGTGACAGCCTGGCAGCTCCCTCACATGGAGGAGCCGGGGATACGGTACGTGCAATACAGGAGTGTATATGCGTGACAGCTGGCCGCTTCATCACATGGAGGAGCAGGGGACATGTACAGTACATACAGGATGTATATGGTGACAGCCTGGCAGCTTCCCTCACATGGAGGAGCAGGGGACATGTACAGTACATACAGGATGTATATTACCATGTACACTCTGATCAGCTCCTTCTGCTCTATAACATGCTGCCTGCTGTAATTATACCATGTACACTCTGCTCAGCTTCTCCTGCTCTATAACATGCTGCCTGCTGTGATTATACCATGTACACTCTGCTCAGCTCCTCCTGCTCTATAACATGCTGCCTGCTGTGATTATACCATGTACACTCTGCTCAGCTCCTCCTGCTCTATAACATGCTGCCTGCTTAAATTTATACTTTTTAAAATGTACCATCTGCTCAGCTCCTTCTGCTCTATAACATGCTGCCTGCTGTAAGTTATACTATGTACAATCTGCTCATCTCCTTTGCTCTATACATACTTACCTGCTTGTATTATACTCATGTACACTCTTGCTCAGCTCATCATGCTTTAAATAACATGATTCCCTGCCTGCTGTAATATATATCATATACACTCTGCTCAGCTCATCCTGCTTATAACATGCTGCCTGCTGTAATTATACAATGTACACTCTGCTCAGCTCCTTCTTCTATATAACATGCTTCCTGCCTGCTGTATTATACTATGTACACTCGCTCAGCTCCTCCTGCTCTATAACATGCTGCCTGCTGTGATATACCATGTACACTTCTGCTCAGTCTCCTCTGCTCTATCATGCTGCCTGCTGTAATTATGCAATGTAATTCTGCTCAGCTCCTCCTGCTCCATAACATGCTGCCTGCTGTAATTATACTATGTACACTCTGCTCAGCTCCTCTTGCTTTATAAACATGCTGCCTGCTTGTAATTATACAATGTACCTGCTCGCTCCTTCTTCTTATAAACATGGCTCTGCCCTTCCTGCTGTAATTATCCTATGTACACTCTGCTCAGCTCCTCCTGCTCTATAACATGCTCGCTGCTGTACATTATGCAATGTAAATTCGCTCAGCTCCTCCTGCTCCATAACATGCTGCCTGCTGTAATTAATACTATGTACACTTGCTCAGCTCCTCTTGCTTTATAACATGCTGCCTGCTGTAATTATACAAGTACACTATGCTCAGCTCCTCTTCTATATAACATGCTGCCTGCCTGCTGTAATTATACTATGTACACTCTGCTCAGCTCTCCTCTCTATAACATGCTGCCTGCTGTGATTATGACCATGTACACTCTGCTCGCTCCTCTGCTCTAAACATGCTCTGCTTTAACTTATGCAATGTAAATTCTGCTCAGCTCCTCCTGCTCCATAACATGCTGCCTGCTGTAATTATACTTGTACACTTGCTCAGCTCCTCCTGCTCTATAAATATGCTGCTGCTGTTTTATACCATGTAACACTCTGCTCAGCTCCTCCTGCTCTATAACATGCTGCCTGCTTGATTATACTATGTCACACTCTGCTCAGCTCCCTGCTCTGATAACATGCTGCCTGCGGTAATTTACCATGTACACTCTGCTAGCTCCTCCTGCTCTATAACATGCTGCTGCTGTGATTATACCATGTACACTCTGATCAGCTCCTTCTGATTCTATAACTGCTGCCTGCTGTAATTATACCATGTACACTCTGCTCAGCTTCTCCTGCTTATAAAATGCTGACTGCGTGATTATCATGTACACTCTGCTCAGCTCCTCCCTGCGCTATAACATGCTGTCTCTGTAATTTAACCATGTACACTGCTCAGCTCTCCTGCTCAGATAACATGCTGTCTGTCTGTAATTATACATCCTGTACACTCTGCTCCGCTCCTTCTGCTCTATAACATGTGCCTGCTGTGATTATACCATGTCCACTACTCGCTCAGCTCCTCGCTGCCTATAAAGGCTGCCTGCGTAATTCTACATGTACACCTGCTCAGCTCCTCCTGCTCTATAACATGCTGTCCTGCGTAATTATACCATGTACACTCTGATCAGCTCCTTCTGCTCTATAACATGCTTCCTGCTGTGATTATACATGTACACTCATCTCAGTCCTCCTGCTCTATAACATGCTGTCTCTGTAATATACAATGTACACTTGCCCAGCTCCTTCTTCTATATAACATGCTGCCTGCTCTGTAATTATACTATGTACAACTGCTCAGCTCCTCCTGCTCTATAACATGCTGCCTGCTGTGATTATACCATGTACACTCTGCTCAGCTCTCCTGCTCCTATAAATGCTGCTCTGCTGTGATTTACTATTACACGCTGCTAGCTCCTCTGCTCTATAACATGCTGCCTGCTGTAATTATAAACCATGTACACTCTGCTCAGCTCCTCCTGCTCTATACATGCTGCCTGCTTTGATTATAAACAATGTACACTTGATCAGCTCCTTCTGTCTACTAACATGCTGCCTGCGTGTAATTACCCATGTACAATCTGCTCAGCTTCTCCTGCTCTATACTGCTGGCCTGTGATTATCCATAGTACACTCTGCCTCAGCTCCTCCTGCTCTATAAACTGCTCCTGCTGTAATTATACCATGTACACTCTGCTCAGTTCCTCCCTCTGCTCTATAACATGCGCTGCTGTATTACTATGTACACTCTGCTCATTTCCTCCCGCTCTATAACATACATGCTGCCTGCTGTGATTATACATGTACACTTGCTCAGGTCGCCTCCTGCTCTATAAATGCGCCTGCTGTGGATTATACTATGTACCCTCTGTCAGCTCCTCTGCTCTATAACATGCTGCCTGCTGTAATTATAACAATGTACACTCTGCTCCAGCTCCTCCTGCTCTATAACTTGCTGCTGCAGAGTGCACTGCTTTTCCATGGTTGCAGGCTGGCTTTGTGGTCCATCATTGATCAGCGATGTATACATAACGTGCCAGGTCCTGGAGATGCCAGCAGGGTATGGTGAGGCACGCCCGGGGCCGGTTACACCGGAGCAGAAGCCCCTGCAGACCCCGGGCAGGGGGTGGGGCATGGTGGTACCCCCCCCCTCCCTGCCTCCTCCCGCTCTCCTGCCCACACATCCTCTCTCTCTGTCTCCCTCTCCAGCCATTCCCCTTCTCATTAATAACACTGCTGGATTCTCATCATCAGGGGGGACACCCTGCCAGGAGAAGCCGAGGAGCAGGACTGCATGCCCCCTCACCTGGTGCCCCCTCACTGCGGCTGATTCACATAGCAGCAGGACGTGGAGGAGGGAGACACCAGGGACCCCCACCTCCCTCCCGGAGCCCCCCGCTAGTGCCGGGCCCCACAATGCCGCCCCTCAGGACGATGTGCCCGTGCTCCTGGGATTGCTGTGCTGTGCCCTGCACGTCCATGCCACCTCGTCAGCGATGGTGAGTGCCACCTTGGTCATATGCCGCTACATGGGGGAGAGGGGATGCGTTTCTTTTCTTGCACCTTTATACTGCAGGCCTGCAGATATTGCAACTGAGCAATGTGTATAACATGGCTCCAGCACACATGTTCCCCATAGGGAATGGCTCTCTCCAGCATTTCAGGGGCCCAGGGCATGCAGGAAAGGGTGCTCAGGGGATGGTATGCAGGAAAGGGGTGCCCAGTCTATGGCAAGCAGGACAGTGGTGCCCAGGTGCAGGACAGGAGTACCCAGTCTATGGCGAGCAGGACAGGGGTGCCCAGTCTATGGCGAGCAGGACAGGGGTGCCCATCTATGGCGTGCAGACAGGGGTCCCAGTCTATGGCGACAGGACGGGTGCCCAGGGTGTCAGGACAGGGGTGCCCAGTCTATGGCGTGCAGACGAGGGGTGCCCGTCTATGGCGAGCAGGACAGTGGTGCCCAGGGGTGCAGGACAGGGGTGCCCAGTCTATGGCGTGCAGGACAGAGGGTGCCCAGTCTATGCGTACAGGACAGGCCCAGTCCTATGGCGCAGGACAGGGGTGCCCAGTTATGGCTGCAGGACAGTGTGCCCAGGGTGCAGGACAGGGTGCCCAGGCTTGGCGAGCAGGACAGGGAGTGCCCAGGCTATGCGCAGCAGGACAGGGTGCCACGGCTATGGCGAGCAGGACAGGGGTGCCCGGCTGAGCAGCGACAGGGGTCCCAGGCTATGGCGAGCAGGGACAGGGGTGCCCAGGCTATGGCGAGCAGGACAGGGGTGCCCAGTGCTATGGCGAGCAGGACAGGGGTGCCCAGGCTATGGCGAGCAGGATCGGGGTGCCAGGCTATGGCAGCAGACAGGCATGGATCTGACAATATGTCCATAGCTCATGCTGTGTTCCATTACCCCATCATTCCTATTACGTTTTGGAAGTGACCCTGAAATAAGGCCCCCGCTGTGCCCCTGAATTTGAGCAGGCATCAGGTCTATTGTGGTAACAATGAGATGTGATGTCTTAGGAAGGTGCCCCATCATGGGGGATGGTGAGCCTTTTCTAGAGAATCCACCATTCAATCAAAGCCATTTTATGCAGGGACCTTCATTCACAATCATTGTCACAAATGATGAACCCTTCTGCTGATGTAGGGCAATGTATGTGTCTCCTGGTGGTGAGGTCCTTGTACCCTCTCTCTGAGACGGATGTATATGTGTCCTAGAGATGAAGATCCTCGTACACCTCATCGATGGTAGGGACATTGATGTTCCTAGTGACGGAGGTCCTTGTACTCTGATTGTAGGGCCTTTGTAGATGTTTCCTGGTTGGGATCATTGTTTCCTCTTATAGGGATATTTTATAGAGGTCCCTGTTCCCTCTTGTGATTGTAGGTATGCTGTATATGTCTCCTGTGTATGGGATCATTGTTCTCCTCTTCTGATGTAGGGACTTTGTTATGTTTCCTAATGATGGAGGCTTGTATATACATACTTGGTGGGTAGGGTCTTTGTATATATCTTGTGGTGATGTATATACTGATGGTGGGATCATTGTGTATACCTCCCAGTGATGGGGTCATCATCTCCCAGACAGTCTCCAGGTTCCCTTTAACCTTCTGCAGATCGCAGTATTATACATATATGTTTGTTATTTGATATCCATTCGGTGCAGATGTTTTGTCTATTGTGTTGAATTCATATGATGGAAGTGATGTTTTTGTTCTTGCTCCTATGGAAGGCCTTGATGTCAGCCTGGATCGCAACCATATGTACTTCTCCCCTTGGTATTTTATACTCCTCTTCCAATGGTGTGATCTCCAGATGTAAAATCTATGAATACAGATGGACCTTTGAGCGATCATTGAATGGGTAGTGCCTATGGGAAGTGCATGTATAAACGCTGTGTTTTTTTTCTATCTATTATTGACTCTAAGGCTGGAAGGCTGGAGGACAAGGTTGACTTTGTGAGGGCATCTCATTGCATTTCCCAGGCTTAATCTGCAGGCAGAGCAGCGGCTTCCTCCATAGAGCGAGGCTGCAGTGCGCCTTCAGTGCGTGACATGGCATTTAACACTGGCAGGAAGAGAAAGGGAGATTCATGGGAGAGGGACGTGTTTGCAAACCAGATGTGAGGGGAACCACTGTGAAGCTCCTGCGCGAAGGGATTGTGTAAGCAATGATACGTTGGAGCTATGTATTATGACTCTTAGTCAGTCCAGCAGGGAAAACCCTCTGTCATGTTATATTTCTGTTATCTGATAATACCAGTCTGGCAGAAAGGGCGATCACAAGATGCAACAAGTTTCTAAAGTGACTGCAATATACAGAAAGGCTTTGGGGTAAATCACTCTAGTTACTGTTTTGTAAAATTTCAGCAGAGCCAAATAAAACTTCAGGCGACATAGACATAAACGTGTTATGATGTATGTGCCACCAGTTGCCGAGCTCAGTGTCCACAACAATGCTCCGTTTCACATTTTTGCGCATTGACAAAAAAGAAACATACAGAAGGTTTCAAATAATATCACTGGTCTGTCCAACCTCGTGAAGGCCTCCCAGTGTGTTGCCTTAAAGTGTTCTGCATCTATTGATGCCGCACAGATGACAACCCATTTTTCACGTACCCATAAACGTCATGTGAAGGCCCATGCCACGCAAACTGGGCAGCAAAGTTCTGCTCTGAGTTTTCTCAGCTGCCACATGGATCTGTGAAAAACATATTCATGTGTCCATTGAAATGAATGTCAGTGTGCCATCTGTAAAAAGTGCATAGGACATGGAGGGAAATAAACATTAAGTTATAGGATTGAAATGGACTCCAAGGAGTAAGACTGGACAATCAAGTACATAGCAACTCATGGTAGGAATATGACCTTCCAAACCAAACCATTGAGCACAGGCAATTGGAGATCCACACCCGCTGTGGTTGATGCTCTTGGTATCCTAAGGTTTAGATGCCATTGAATGGGCACTGGAGATTGGGAGAACTTCGACCAGCTCCATTTACCAACGACTCTTTTCTAAATGTTTCAATTAAAAAAAAAAAATAATAGAAACTGATTTAATAATATTTTTTTTATATGAAAAGAATGGAACAGGAGGTTTTTGCTAAGACTGGTTAAGTCTTAGGTCAAATGGTTGCCTTCCTCCTTAGGCCACGTGCCACGAGCGAGCGCATCAGAGAAAAGCACACTGTGCGCTGGAGGGATTTCCTGACTGAACTGACATGTTGAGTTCAGTCTAGTGATACGAGGGTCAGTTCTGGAAATCCCTCCAGCCACGGTGCGGTTATAGTGGGCAAGTGGCGCTTAGTGTGGTGGATACTACTGACCATTCAGTTATTGGTTCTAGATAAAAACAAGGATTAGGCGTGCCAAAACCTTTTTTTTTATGCCAGCTGATAAGCCACTGCCAGAATGTCTCCTACTTCTCTGGATAAACATGGCTTCTCTGCTGTGGTAGGATATCCTTGGGTCAAACAGTGTTCAGCCAACAATACAAGAGCAGTAATGGGTTGTTAAGTTTATAACAGTTATACAGGAGATACAGAATTAACAATTCAACATTTCTGACACTTATACATTGATGGTTTCAGGATACATTCTCAGTCTGCCATCAATTACTGAGAACGGCATCCTGTTCCCTGGATTGCGGGTTCCATTCTCTTGAGCATTGCAGGTTTCCAGTACATGGTACCTCACTATAGTCTGTATCCGCAGGATAGGGGATAACTCCAAGGGGTTGTCTATAGGTTGAAAACTTACTTTCTTACAAAAACATGACATGGTAGTGCCCGTTATTAAAACTAAGCTCCATTCATGTCTTTAACAGCAACCAGCACAACCATGGTCAGGTTTGGCGCTATTTTTGGAAGAAAGCAGCCACGTTTTTGAAACTCCAGACACCCTTTGAATAGTTGGTACACACACCTTTGAATAGTTGGTGTACAACCCCTTTGAATAGTTGGTACACCCCTTTGGATAGTTGGTAAAACCCCTTTAAGGTTATTAATGAGCCAAGTCTACCCTGGTTTCCATTTCTATTTTTAAATTCTGTACCTGTCAAAAAGTTAAGTGGATTCTCCATCACTGTACAATGACGCCATTCATTTATCACTATGCCAGAAAAAGGATAGAAAAGCAGACCTATGGTTCCACCCGTTTTGACTGTAGTAAAGTTGGTAAGGAAATTGCGCGCCAATCTTGCGCAACGCTGTGAACCCAGGGGATGCAAGTGTTTCATACACGTTTCAGCATGTAACAAATAAAAGGAACTTCATTCAAAAAATGGGTTTGACACAGATGTGTAAACTGCAGATGTGAATAAC
Source organism: Engystomops pustulosus (assembly GCA_019512145.1). Classification (NCBI taxonomy): domain Eukaryota; kingdom Metazoa; phylum Chordata; class Amphibia; order Anura; family Leptodactylidae; genus Engystomops; species Engystomops pustulosus. The sequence goes on along the minus strand of CM033642.1, from coordinate 42,029,949 downwards.
ACTTTCTGTGCGAAGACCTGCATTATTAATTTTATACCCCTGTGGACCAATTTATTCCAGTTTAATTACAGCTTTTTACCAGGAGGAGACGGATAATGAAGGAGGGTAATACCTTATGTCTTTCTCTGACTCTCTGTTCTAGGATTTTGGTTCCTTTAAAAACACGTTAGAAAATGATAACCCCCAACATCACTGCCCTAAACATAGAATTGTATTCCCATCCGGCCACACATACTGTTTATGATATGAGTATTGAGGCTTAATCTCTGTATTTCTGAATTATTATTTCCGTATGGGATTCTCTGGGGTTGGGATGAGCGCTCAAGTAAATGTTTTTCTGTAATAGTATATATAAAATACTTACCGTAATAAGCGAGTTATGACCTGAATAGAGATTCCAAATTAATTCAATAGGGGAAGGTCTTGGTTTTGAAAATAGAAACAATTACAGGACATCCCCGGTTACGTCACGAGACAGGTTCTGGAGGTTTGTTCTTAAGTTGAATTTGTATGTAAGTCGGAACTGTATATTTTAGAATTGTAAACCCCTGCCAGAATTTTTTTGGTCTCAATTTAGATTTTAAAATATTGGATGTCATAAGAACCAGGATAAACAATAAATCTTAATTGCAACACCTTTAAAACTGTTATAGCGTTTATTGTAGCCTTGGACTAAAGTTCAATAAATTAACATCCAGTGGTCCGTTTGTAACTAGGATTGTCTGTAAGTCGTGTTGTTCTTAAGTAGGGGACGCGTCTGTATTCAGTTAATTTTTCACATATGTTACGGTTGGGGAAAGGGTTCATGAGCGTGAGCCCAGATGTCAAGTTAGGATTAATGAAGTACTTGACTTGTCTTACATATTGAAGAGCTGCTTGTTTTGAATTTTGAATCTACTTATATATTCAAAGAATATTTGCCATCAGCCATAGTTTACTGGAAGGAGCTAAAATCAGACCTTAAGCAACAATAATTGTCATCCGATGACCACAGGTTTCTTTCCAACAAAGGTGGATTCCTTAGCACAACATAACATCGGATGTGAGACTTGCTTCTTTTCATTTGGTCAAACCAAGCAAAATCTTCAAGTATAGAGCAATAAATATTCTTAACTCTCCAGTAGACTGGGAGAAATGACTGAGGTGTATGGTCTGTCTAATGTGTCTTTTTAAAGGTTTGTACTGCCATCGAAACTTCATTTTCCTGGAAAACCCCTTTAGTAAAATTTTGCTAAGCAGGTTATAACCAAAATTTCTGCTCCCTCAACGATTCTCTCACCAGCCATAGCAATGTTGTCCTGTTAATGCAGATTGGCATAGCGGAGGTTGTTCCTTGCTAGTCTCTGGCACTGATTGGCTGTGGTTTGGTGTAATATAAGCAGGGAGGACCAATCACTTTTCAATGGAGAAAACCTTTAGTCGTTACGATTCGCCTGCCATGTATACATATTTTTTACATTTATATATGTTTCACATTGTGAAACTGGGTGCAGAACATCTTACCAGTGAATGAGTTTTTTATTCCCTCAGTTTCACAATGTTCGATGAATGGTTTCTTTCATCGGAATGGAATAATAAATATTTATGGAGACTGCCACATGGAAAGTTAACCCCTTTACTTTCCTGTAATTAGTTGTTGTTGATATACTATGTATAATATTGTGGTCCTAATGCCCAGCTTCCTCGACTGTAGTGTAATTTCCTTGGATTTGGCTAAGATTTCCCTGTGTACAGTCAACAATGAACTATAGTCATTTGGTAATGTTTCTGGTCCTAGACATCTAGTAGTGTGACTGGGGGTCATTTAAAGGGAAAATGAACCGTACTTACAGACAACAGCTGCCTTGAACTGTGCACAGGTCTGCCACCTGCTGGTCATCAGGTGCGCCTTATAATCTGGTGCACCTTATATATAAACCTAGAGGTTTAGCAGGCATTTATGATGGTGCACCTTATAATCCGGTGCGCCTTATTCCTAAAAACTATACCGTATATTCTATTCTGTGGATACATGATAATTGGTTGGAGTCCAATTTTCTGGAATTGAGAACGAGGTCTCTCAATAGACATGGAGTTGTGGTTGAGATCCATCGGGATAATTGTTGGTAATCTTGGAATATCTTTTAAAAATACAGTAAACAAAATTATTCCTAAATTGGAATCTGTATACTGTAGAAGTATGTGGTAAATTGGAAGCAAAAACATCTAGATTATTGATTTTGGACCACCTTGGTATATGTACGTGTCTGATACCAGTCATACAGAATCTGTCAGACCTCCCCTCCTCCCAATGGCTGTTTAAAAAAAGGGGGGCATTTGGAGATAATAATGGAGAGAAGAGGGTTCTCACTAATTCAATGACTCTTAATATCGTCAGGCAGTTTTAAAACACCCTCCGCATGCCTTCAGAAAACCACCGCATGGATCCTGTCATCTGGAACACAGCAAATTTATCAACGGTCTTTTAGAAAGTCTTTGTTGCCCTTAGCAACCCATTAGGGTTAATTGTAAGGTAAGTAAGAAATACAATCTGTGCTGTGATTGGTTGCTGCGACAAAAAGGGGAGTTTTCTCAGAATGTCTGAGGTAAAACTGTTCTAGTTGCCATGGTAACCAAATCAAGACTCATCTTTAGTTTTATAAACAAATGGGGGGGAAATGGAATGCTGAGCTCTGATGGTTTCCATGGGCAACAGAACATGCCTGGATAAAATCTTCCCCAATTTGTTTCATACATCCATATGAACTTTTTTTTCTTAAGGAAAACCCGTCACAAAGCATCCTCCCACTAAACCACAAACAGTAACTATGATGTGGATGTTCAGAACACAGTGGGGCTCATTTACTAGGGTCTAACCGCAGAACGCCGCATGTTTCGTCGGTTCGCGATTTATTTTTCCGGTTCTGTGCCTGAAGTTGCCGCAGGGATTTTAGGACCCACACAGATCGGGACACTTTTGGCGCACGAAGGCGCGCTGCGATGCGTCACAAATCGACTGATTCGTACAAACCGTGCAATTTAAAAAGCAAATTGTGTCGCAAGATCACACGACTCACATGCACGAAGAGAAGAAGACGGAAGAACGCAGGTGAATATCCGGTGGAACCTCACCTGTGTATAAAGCGACACAGTGCGAATTGATGGACGGCGGCTAATCTATAGTGAATACGCGCAGACGGTCCCGAATACCTACGGCGACTCAACACCGGGGAGGCGGAGGATCCGTGACAGGTGGCTCGGTTAAAAGTACATAGGGCTATACTCGCCAATCATATGGTAGTGTTTTGTGTTCATGGTGGGATCTCTGAGGTGCCACAGGTTTCTTTTTAAACCGTTTGCTCCTTTCCTATTACTTGGATGGGGGGGTTTATATGTTAAAAGAGTGTCTGTTGTCCATAAGCACACAATAACTTCATAATGACGTGCTCTGCTTTCATTGGTTGCACTGTTGGTCGTATTTTGCTTGTTGTTGGTCCACAGTAAAACAGCTATCTGGTAAACCGGTTATAAAATGATAAGTGTAATAGTTTAGGCACCCTGGTTCTGTGTGGGCCTGACCGTGTGGTGGTGATGATATCTCTAACGTGATCCCGCAGGCGGGTCCTGGTTGTGAGCCGTATGCAGTTGTTTTTCAGCTGGGCACCAAGCTTGACACTGGCTATGCTCATGTCTCTAGATGACTTTCATGGCCTTTAGAAATCCTGTATGTATTTTCTGTTTCCGTCAAAACCTCCAGTTTTTAATAAGAATTGTTTGTCTCCTGTTTTTAAATACAGCCGATAGTATGGCCGTGAGGCTGCTGTAAAGAAAATCACTTAATTCGGAAACTGGGCTCCACATGTTGCAACCCCCATCATCAGGAAAGGAAATAATAGAAAAAACAGGTTAAAAAAGTATAGAGAATTTTAAAATTATTAAAATAATTCCTCTTATACCAATACCTTCCCTTTAACAGTTTGTTTTTGTGGAAAACTGTGTAATGGTCTGTTTTGTGCAGATCATTTTGGTCCCCAATCCAGTTAATGATATGTAGACTTGCGATGCCAGAAATGCTATCTCTGTGCGTTATACATACATAACATCTGATTACTGCCACAATCCACCTTTAGAGATGTTTGCAGGAAAATCAGAGGAGTTTTGACATAATTATTAAAAAGAAGATCTATCTTTCTAGTCAGATGTGTTCAAACCCAGCAACCCCAGAATCAGCTTTTTAAAATGCTTAGATCAACTCATATAGAGAGTAGCATACAATGCAAAAAAGGAAAGCTACTAGGAAAGTTCGATGCAGGGCCAGGGAGAGCCCATTGTCAGCGCTTAAATACGTTCCAAAGTGAATACAGGCAGTCCCGTGTTACCACGGTGTAGGTTTTTTGGGTTTGTTATAAGTTGAATTTGCTCAGTAAGTCGGCTTACCTCATTGGTTGCTGTAATGGGAAGAAGGATTTCTCAATAAGCTCATTTATAGAATAGAGATGAGTGAGGGCACTAAAATGCTTGAGGGCTTGATTACTCGAGTTAAAACTTTTTCCCGATGCTCGAGTGCTCATTTCGAATAACGAACCATTGGAAGTCAATGGAGACTAAGCATTTTCAAGGGGACCAAAAAACTCTGCAAAAAATGTGTTTGATAGTTAGCAGATGTACGGAAAATTGCATACATCTGCATGTGTTCTTCACACATATGTCTCCGCATACTATTGGAAGAACCACCCGTTCGCGCATTTGTGTATTCGGATAAGTTAGAGATGACGGAAACATATGCAATGGTTCTTCACTTGTTCGTCACGGTATTTAGTGTTCACGTTTCACTGTGTTTCTTCCACTGTGTTTAGTTAATTGGAAAGCTCGTATCGAGCAGGCAAAATACTTGTCCGAGCAACGAGCCGCTTCGAGCAATGGCATCAAGCTCGGAAGAGTATACTCGCTCATCTCTATTACAGACACCTTACAGCTGATCATTGCAGTCTGGGATTAAAGTGAAGCATCCAGGGAGATTCACAGAGGTCATCACTGGACCTGAGAGGTCAGTATGTAACTAGGGTCTTTGTAAGTTGGGTGTACTTAAATAGGGGGATAACCTGTATATTATCACAGGCAGTGCGTGTACACATTGGTGACCAATTCCATGCAAAGAATATTAAGACTAAAGAACAAGAGAATCAGTAATGTTGTCATTCTACTGCGAGATGATTCATTCCCCCAACATTTTGCATCAGGGCGAGTTGGGAGAGCACTATACACACTACATGGTTCGATGATCCTGCCAAAATTGGTTGACTTATTGTTGAACTGGAAATTTTTCTGGCTACATGGGTTGCATACCCTGTCAGCAACTCTACGGCTCACATGTATCAAACAATGCATAGTTACAAGTTTGCATGGAAGGGTGAAGTGTGTGACAGGGTCATTGATTGTGGCACCCTGTGTGCTCAAAACCGTGGTATCCTTAAAACACAATTCTGATTGCATGATAAATGTGGAGATGGTCGACTTTTGGGTAACCCCCCTTTTTTTTGGTGCAGAATTGTGTGTCACATGTGGTATAGTGCAGCCGTGACACAAATGTGTGCAGGACACTTTATAAATACAGTTGCAACTGAAAATAGCATGCAAGTCGAAGTCAAAAAAAGGTGCATAGCCTTTATTACTCTTGGCACATCTCTATATTTCACCAAAAAAAAGCAATGAAAAAATCTGGAGCAGCACAGCTAAGGGACAATGGTGGTCATTACTAAGGGCCAAAATCACTATTTGTCGTCGCGCTTCCGAAAAATAACAGATTGTGAGGAATGGCCGCAGACACGGAATGTTGCGCATCGGCAGCCGGCATGCCGTACGGGGAAATCGTCGTGGACCGTGGAAATCTTGGGGCGTGACCGTCGGGAAAACTTACCAGATTCGGAAAAAAACACCCGTATTTTAAGACGCTCGACACGCGATTACTTGCCAACCCAGCAACGGATGGTGACTACAGTGAACTCCAATGGACCTCAGCGCAGCAGTGACACCGGTGGACATCGGCGCACTTACCTTAGTAAATCGCCGGAGGAAGCGAATCCTCGACAGAGAAACCACGCAGATGGATGCAACATGGACAGGGTAAGTAAATCTACCCCAATGGATAAAGCCCCAGATGGGTGCAAGCCTCCAACAATCCCGTTCCCAAGGAATTAAATGGATAAAAATCCAGAAGTGTTTATCACCATGGCAAAAGGTGCAACGTTTCAGATCATCCAATAGAGTATGCCTTAAAAATAGATCTATGGATGAAGCGCAACATTGCCATATAGCATTGGCTATTTCCTCTCTACCTTATTATCGGAATGGAGAGTGGCCTTGCATGATTGGCAAACTCTGTATTTGGCCTGGCGACACTACCAAAGGGGGTCAGGGGAGATTTAGGTAAGATGGGGGTGTCAGAAATCCTCCAGAATGCGGGCAAAGTTAAAATGAGCACATTCAATGAAAAATTGAATATACATTAAAAGCTCCAGATAATTATCATTCCAGTAAAATAAAAACACAAAGGATTTATGCGTGACATAGTATCAAGCCAAAAAAAAACAAAATAAAAAATAATTATTGTGGATGCCCAGCTCCCGTAAAATATTCAACACATTGAATTTATGCCAAACATTACCGCCACAGCTGTCTGCTGACAAGGACAATGTGCTGGAAGGAGTTTATATTCCGAAGATAATGAATCGAAAAAATAAGGAAGAGGCAAGCAAACAAGAGGCGCTAGCATTCCATTTGTAATCCCTGCTATTGTGAAGTGTATGAGGAGACTTCATCTATTGCCATTGTCCAAGTACTGTACTGCGTGGAGATACACATATCTTGATTGTTATTATAGCAGCTTGCTGGAAAGCAATGTCTGCAAATCTTTAATGAGGGTATTTTAGTTTCACGACTCCATGCATGAATTATCATCAGTCGTATATGCTTGACTTGATCTGCAATAGCTTAGGAGCTGCAGCAAGAAGAATGAAGTGCTACACGGTAATAAATAATTATTATAAATACATTCTAGGCAGAAAACAAATTCTGTTGTGATGCATTCATGATCATCAGCCCATATTTACAATATTAAGGTTTAGTTTCTGAGTGCATTCTGCGTATGTAATGTTATTGAAGGGAAATTACTAAATGTATTCCACACAGTGCATTAAACCTGTGTATGTGCGTTTGTACAGCCAGATCTCAGGGCAATCTGCAACAGTATCATGACCTTTAAACAGGTACAATTATTATGGATAAAGGTTGTCCCGGATCATAGGGAACATATTGGCTGTTATCTGAAGCTCCAATATTTCTCTCTCATGAGCCCAGAATAGGGCGTAATGTAGGATCCGATAAGCCCATAAATCCGGTGGGGACACAAATCTCTGGACAACACTTGAATTCCAACAATTGAATTATCGAAAACCTTCAATCTTACATTGTACACATATATTTGTCTGACAGCAAGTTGCCATTTGTATGAACCCCAACCTAAGGAGAAAACATAACCTTAATGTCAAAAGTAGCAGTAAAATTAGTAAATAGTCAGTTAACGATGGATGCCATAGAGAAAATATGCAGCGCAAGGGTTACAGTCTTCTCCTTCATTCCCTTCTCACAGATTCAGAAAAAGACATCAGAAGATAAACTGTAACTGGAGGGTAAAAACTTCTTACATTGGTACCGCTAGATGCAAACAATTTGTAGAGCGCTATTATACATGGAGCTAAGCCACATATCAAGAAAGATGATGCTCCTTAATCTAGCTCTAAAATTACCTAATCTAAAAGTAACATTTTTATAGGTTAGCAGGGCAGGATTTCCTAAAAAAGAAAAAATGTTTACATAAAATATGATGCATAATCTGGATTAACTATATCTGCAGGTTAAGGACCAGGACATTTTTTTGGTGTTTCTATTTTTCACTTGCTCTCTTTAATAATCTGTATATTTTTATTTTGTCGCAGACAGAGTTGATGGACTGAGTTGACATTTGCATTGATACCAATTTTTGGGGATTTTAGAAAAATGTATTTAAGGCTTTCACTGTGCAACTAATACTACAGGAATACCAGATTATAAAGGTATATGATTCTTAATTGTCCTATCTAATGCCCAATAACGTTTTCATACGTTCAAGTGTACGGAGCTTTGTAAAAGGTAATTTTTGTTGGATGAGCTGACTGCTAATAACCAGTTTTTATATTTTATAGATTTGGTCTTTTTGGGACATGGGATACCTGCATGTTCATGATTTATTTGTTATTTGATATAGTATAGGGAAAGGGGGAGATTTGCATTTTTAGTTATTTCTATTTTTTTCTTTTAACTTTTTTTTCTTTTATTTTTTCGGCCTCTAGGGTACTTAGGCCTAGGGGTTCGGGTTCGATTGCTCCTACCATATAAATTTGCCGCAAAAGGAGAATATGCTAAGGATCATAAAAATCAGCAGGACTTTTATAGTTCTCACTAATGAATAGGCATAGGAAAAATATATAAGACTCCAGGATGTCATGGGAATGGACAAACATGACCTCATCAGGAAGCAACAATTCTATTCAAAAATTTGGATCCTAGTGCCGCTGGCAAAAGCCTCCCACACTAATTAAATGGTTGCGCACACATTGCAGCAAAACACCCTATTAAAGGCTTAGCCACGTAAGCCCTCGTCAGACATCCTAAAGGCATTATGGACATATACTCTACCGTATAATGCATTGTTATGCTGTGGATCACTGTGGGTAAGTGCTGTGGATCCCACTGCATTGTACGAAATCATACACCGCCAATTGTTCTTGGTTTCTTATACTTGTCGATTGGTGCAGGGATACCCTGATCTAAATCTGCACACATGTGCATATACTTAAGGAATCTTATTTTTCTTAAACCTTAACCCCTACAAGGCAGTATGGACTTTTTTGCCAGTTGAAATCCCAAATATGTCCTCAGTATAAGCATGTAGAAATAGATTTTCCGACATTAGAAAAAAAAGGGTTCACCTTTGGATAGAAGAAATAAAACCGCACATAGTCAGCTACTCCAGACGTAGATGCACAGTCTTTTTATACCTCAATTTTCATTTTCTACAAGGGTTTTTAATGTGTAAACTTTCGAGGTTTATTTTCTTGGCTTTGAGAATTGTTCTTCTTCTGCATATTTTGTGCCATAACGAAAAACATATTTAAAATGCTTCCCCAAACACTAAAAATCAATCATACCAGGGGAGCATCTGTTCCCCTTTTAGGAAGCTGCCGTCTTGAATCTCCAAAGTCACTGGGCTTTAAATATATCCATTCTTCTTAGCCACTGTTGCATTGCATTAAACATTTCGGCGTCTGGCTGATAGGAAAAGACAAATTTGATACAGTTTTACTAAATAAAATGTAGCAAACTATTACAGAAGAAGTCAGCAACATAAAAATACAGAATAAAGGTTGAATCGCTTTATCTATTGCTTAAATGAATGAATGGAAATACTATAAATCAAGATTTGTGCTTCTGAGGTTGTTTGACATTTGTATGTCCTCCCGGGTTCATAGATTAAACGAAAGGAGATTTGTTGCCGCCTGAAAACTGTTATGGGAGTGGTACAGGACGATATCATAGACCGCCAAGTTAAGGTGAGCACTTCCGAGTCAAGTTTATGTGGAAAAGTGCCCCTGATCTATGAGACTCTGAATTCATGTGGATTTCCTCTGATGCCTATGAGAATTTATATATTGCAGTTTGGTATTGCCTCATACAAACGTCATGTCCATGAGATTCCGGGGGTCATTTAATAAGGGCCGAATGCGTTTTTCCGGCGGGTTACCCGAATTTTTCCGTTTGCAAGATTTACTGAATTGCCCCAGGGTTTGGCGCCACACAATCGGATTGTGCAGCTCTGCGGCTGGGTGACGCAATGGAAATTGGGGGTCGTGGCCATACAAAAACGAATTCGGAAAAAAAAAAAGCTGCTTTAAAAATAAAAGGTCGCTTGACAGCACTAACTGCACACGGCCTGGCTTGTGAACTCAGTGCACTCCGACGAACTTCCGGCCGCAGCAGCGACAACCTAGTGGACATCGGGGGAACACCTAGTGAATCGCCGGAAGACCCGAATCTCCACACAGAAGAGCGCCGCTGATGCGGAATGGGACCGGGTAAGTAAATCTGCCCCTCCATCTTTTCTAGATATGGATGTTCATTGGTTAGATCATTACTATTCAGTTTTAGGGTAATAAAAGTTAATTGTCATAATAACTAGTTTCCCAAGATTCCCACAAAATCGCGATATAAACTTGCCTGATCCTTTAGAGTGAGTCGAGGGGCATGGTCATATCATGTGACAGTGAGACACCATCCACAGGTAACAGGTGCCACATTATTTCGGTCGCGGGCTCACCCGTGCCGTTGAACACACTGCATGGCGCTTCCGCTTCTGTCCCGTTTATGCTCCTGATCCCAGTCTTGGCCCGTGCACGCGATGTCCCCCGACTCCTAGAGCCCATGCGCGCCGGTTTAGAAAAATGTAAGGGCAAGCACACGTTAATTGCCGTGGCCATTTCCCATGGAATTCTATATAAATCTACTTTCCATGCAAAACCTTGCCGGATCGTTGTGCCTCCTGCATTAGAATCAAAGTTGGTCTCATGCCCTGTGCTGTTTATTGTGATTTCCCGTTCTGACCCCGGTTCCATTCATGACTACGCCTCCTCTGCTGCTGCCTTGACTATTGCTACGTCCCAACTCGCATCCCGTGCTGCCCCGTCCTGGCCTCATGCCTGGCCCCCGACTACGATTCTGCTCAACGTCACTGTACCTCGACTTGGCGCCACCACGGACAAAATCGCACCTGTGGAACGGGACATGGTGGTATCACACGCCAGCAAGTCCAACCCACTTTGCGTGGGCTGTTAGTGAAAAAGGGTACAGCTTACGTCTCATCCGCGGTGGTCTGTGGGTCACTACCCCCTGAAGCCTGACACACAGGTCCTTTTGCTCTTAACAGTAGCAAACTTGTTTACACCATGCACCTATCTGACCACATTAAAGGAAATCACAGGCATGCCGCATGATGTCACCCTGAATCAATAAAGGACAGCTGCATGCAGAGATGGCAACGGGAGGAGCTGCTGGATTCAGGCCGAGGAGGCCACGTTCCATTCTCGATTGCTATATACATATATAAAAATACGTATAAAAAAAAAATGACTATATACATACGTGGACACCAGCTTAAAATATAAAGGTAAATATGTGGGAATCTGAGGAGAACCATTTTAGCTAAAAGAAGGGAGTCAGTTAGCTACTAGTGAACCTGCTGTATTTGTGGATAATGGGTGACAGGCTTCCCTTAACATACTCACATGTCACTGATTATAGGGGCATGTGGCTGTCCTAGGCAGGTTTGCGCTAAGCCCCTTGAATTGCAACAAACGGAACATCAAATGGAAGTCCATTGAGTAATGGCGGTGTGTCACTTGACCATAGCTCGTACAACAAGGGGAAAATTAGTCAGATATGTACCCTTATAGGTGACCCTATAGGTGATTGTAATTACCCCGGTAAATTTAGTTGCATCCAATAAGAGACGAGTGTCAATCAATCTGTATGTATGATTGTAGATTGTAAGATTGTAGTATTATAAATGCGCGGGGGCATGTCTTACAACACTGTGCTCTTAGCTCTCGCATGGACTTCTCACAGCCTTGAGGACTTCAACTCCAAAAGTGTTAAAATCTTCTTATTACTGTAGCTGTGCAAAGGATATGAACACTGGAATAAACGATTACTGTTACTAATGATGTAAGTTGTGGTCCGAAACAATTGACGTATTCCAGTGTGTATATATTCATTAAATGTTTTTTATATGTTTTAGTTTTTCTCGGCAATACTGCCAGTTTACTGCTTAGTTATTGTCACTATTCAATAAGAAATTCATGACCATCTTGTATTTTGGTTTATTGGGTCATACATAATTATGCCGTAATTATAATTGATACCAGAGGTATAAAACATGCCATACATTTAGACAGACTTTTTGATGTAGAAAGACCTCATTACTCTTCATCGTCCTCCGTTGGTGTGGACGGTGCCCGAGATCCTCGCAGACCGTGCCGACTCTGGTAACATAGTGATGAGAAGTTGTATTAAACGATCGAGCACTCGTCATATAAAAAAGTTTAGAATCCTTTTATTCCTCCAAAAATTTTAAAAACATTAAGAACGTCAGGTTAAGGTGCATGATACGGGCCTGTATCCATAAGAAAAAAAAATGAAATGACCTACGCCTGTTTTGGACAATATGATTATGTCTTGGCCATGAGTAAGGACATCAATCATATGACTGAAATATGTCATTCCAGTGTTTAACTATTTTTTTTTTTTTTTTGTGTTTTTTTTTTTTTGTTTTCTTTTTTTTTCTTTTTTTTTTTTTTTTTTTTTTTTTGTTTTTGTTTTTTTTTTTTTTTTTTTTTTTTTTTTTTTTTTTTTTTTTTTTTTTTTTTTTTTTTTTTTTTTTTTTTTTTTTTTTTTTTTTTTTTTTTTTTTTTTTTTTTTTTTTTTTTATGGATACAGTCTTGGTATCATGCACCTTAACCTGACGTGATTAGTTTAAATTTTTGGATGAAATAAAGGGATTCTAAAATTAATAGGTGCTGGATTCGTGTGATACAACTTTCTTAACACTAGTTCTAGTGGCCTGGAATATGGGGCTATTACTAAGGGTAGCGGACCGCACTTACATCAGAAATGTTGCCGTTTAGGGGATTGCCAAGCTTTGACAGGTATTTAAAACAGGTGTCTGCACTGGGTTTGTGTTGACACAATCGGTTTCATGTCACAGCTGCGCTGGCTTTTATGAGACAGAAAAATTGGGGCGGGCCGTCAGATGATCCCGACTGATTTGGATGAGAGCGGGGATTAAGTTTCAAATTGTGTCACAAGGACAATGCACTTCCTGCAGGCAAGAAGAAGGTGAACTCAGCGGACCTCGAACGTGGAAGCGACACATGCAGGATATCGGGCGGCACAAGTGCATTCTTGTCGGACAATGCACTTTCTGTGAACTCCAGAGGACCGGGGAAGTAGGTGTGCCCCATGGGCCTGTTATGGGTTATGCGCAGTGTGCATTCTAAGGGTTCATTGTTGTGACAGCTGGATTGCAGAGAGTCTTTCTGCCTTTTCTGAGCATTTGCATTACAATATAATTTGCGTTTTAACTGTTCCCCTCCCTAAGAATCCTGTTTTGAGCTCCAGGTTTATTTGGTTTGGATGCCTTTAAGAAACAACAACATTCACTTGTCTGTTGCTACCTCCTCAGCATTAACCCCCACCTTTGTCAACGATGCCTATTTGTGATGCTCGCCCTTTTCTTTCCAAAGTTATGGCATTTTCTGTTCGAGAGCGTTTAACTTGCTATGCCCTCAGCTGAGACCAGTTATCTGCAACAGATCCATGATGCATTTGTCTCTATCAAAGTATTTAGTGTTAAACCCTTTGTTCCCACAAGTAAATCCAGTGAAAACAGTGCACAATGACATATTTAGGATGTATATGGTGACGCCTGGCAGCTTCCATCACATGGAGGAGCAGGAGCATGCACGAACAAACAGGGATGTATATGGTGACAGCAATGGCAGCGGTCAGGCAGGAAAAAAATGGGGACAGGGCCGGTTCTAGACAAAGTGGGGCCCTGGGCAAAAACTAAAAGTGGGGCCCAAATAAAACTATTTATGACCAGGCACAGTAGCCAGAGGCTCCTTTAGTATGGTAAAACAAACTGTATATGGGAGAATTGATAGGAGTAGATAAATGATAGGGAGATTTATGGCGCATGGTGGCTCCGTGATTAGACACTACAGCATTCAGCGCTGGTAAACATCTGCAAGATTTGATGTTCTCTCTGTGTCTGTTGAGGTTTCTCAGGTCCTCGTTTCCTCCCACACTCCAAAAAAATTACTGGTAGGTTGGATTGACTGTGAGGCCAGGGAGAGGACCGATATTTTCTGAAAGCAGACACTTGCCCCATTTTCAATTGCATCAAAGATTTTATAGACATAGCCGCCTTCATGCAATTTTGATTCAAATTGATTTTAACATTTTATTAAAAATACTTAAAATTTGACTTTGATGGCAAAAATTTGATCCAAAACAGAAATGTTTACCTTCACATCTCCTAAAGTAAACAGGACAGTGTAGAGTTCACAATGCCTCATATTTGATATGTTCAATAAATAAATCACAGAATATCATAAAAATTATACTAGATATCGCTTTTAGCTAGAACATTTTTAGGACAGTACAACCTGCCAAAATATATCAATAAAACAGAATAAAAGCAAAGGCGCCAAAAACCTATAGAAATTGAAAGCAGACCAACCCAGGCGATGAATTTGGCGATTAACATTCAAAATTTCCTCTACAAATGTACCAATCCAGAGACTTATATAAAGAAAAGATACTTTCCTAAAACAGTAAGATGTGAGGAGGCATACATACCCCCCCCACCAAATGCTGTATTCAACAAAATATGCAGCAAAGGGAACTGCAGAAAATTCACACAGATGTATCAGTCTGTTCCTTACCACAATGGTAACCACAGAAAATAACTATATATTCCATAAACTCTGAACGAGATAATAAACGGTCACTTGTAGATGGGCGCCATTGTATTAGCGGCACAATAACCGAAACCCTCAGTGCTTCATAAGAATGAGAGTGAGAACGTCATAAAACATAGGTGTAAATAAGTGGAGGATGATGGGAAATAATAAATTTATTCCAGGACAGTGTGTGTTTTTGGTGTCACGTATAACCTTTTGGACATGTCTGGTCGCGGTGTAGTCAATAGAGCGAAGAGGATGGAATGTTCAGTATAAGTGAATATCCCAACAAAAATAATTATCACAAAATGAAAAGGGAATAAGAGAGAAAGGGCCACATTTATCCCTTTTGTGCGCCTAGTGTAGTAGTTCGCCTAAATTCTGTGCACTGTGTTTGACAGAATATCACAAACTACAACCATCTGTGATAAGTATATTTTCGCCTCTTATTAATACTGTACTTAAACACAGTTTAGGCGCAATTTTGGCGCAGTTTAGGCGCAATGTTAGATCAGGCACTACATGTGATCCTGCTACAAGTCTCTCTGCTTCCCCACATCCCCAGCATGAAGATAAACACTCACAGCAGCACCCAGGGGTGACACCCTGCACCAGTACTCATCAGCAGGGGATTCTCCTGGAGGGGATCCCCCAGTGCTGATCTTCTGCTGCACCCCTGTCATTCTGCCCACAGTATCCCCCTCAGACACACTGGTGAGACTGTGCCAAAACTTACATGGGGGACCACTTGTCAGTAATATGTGCAACATTCTGCAAAGTTCTCTTCTTTCGTGCTTTGGAGATCAGGAGTTGCCAGAATGTTTTGTAAATAGAGTGATGAACTGTAAATAGGTATGCAGCTCATGTCGTATGATCTGTTTTAGGGTACATTTCACAGACGGTATGCCGCGTGCGGGCATTACCGCCGTGTGCTGGAGGTGAGGAGGAGGTGACTCCTCCTCCTCATAGGAAATAGCGCACACGGCCGCACATCCGCCGAAAGATAGACTTGCTCTTCTTTTTGCGGGTGGGCCCGATCGGTGCCACACATGTGTGGCACCGGATCCCCGCCGTGCCGCTATGCCGTCATGGGACGTACATGCGGCCGCAAATTGCGGCGCATGTACGGCCCCCGCAGATGGCAGTGTGAAGAGCCCTTAGTGCCTGGCTGAGCTTTGATTGCGAGAAATTCGTGTTTCTGACCAAAGGGGCCCAGTGCTTTCTTCTCAGTTAACACCACATTCGGCTGGAGTTGTTTTTGCGGCCCGTTTTTGCGCCGAAAGAAAGTCGCAAGTGATGACTTTATAGGCGCGCAAAAAAAATCTGGATTGCTAGGATAAATGATGGGCAAGCTGGTTATTTTGCATGCAACAGCTAGTTTGGCGTTTAGTAGCAAAAATGGCACAAAAACGGTGCGCCTGAATGAAAAAGTCGCAAAAACAACAGAAAAAAAACAATTAATACATGTGGCCAAAGTGTGTTCTTAGATAGTTCTGCATGAGAAGGGTTAAAAAACATGAATATTAGTTGATATTATGATTTCTCAAATGTAGTAACATATAAAGAGAATATTTCCCATTATCTGTGAGGTGCAGCAGCTCTAGTTTTTTTTACTGTGTGCAGCAACTTCTCCCTGCAGCCTGATGGATAAGAATCTGGATTGGGAAAGAGGGAGTTAAGTCACGGGGCTGATCCTGCTCTGGACACATAAACCTTAACTTCTTTTTCCTATTGAAAGAAGAGAGTCTCCTCTTTTATATTAATCTAAAATTGTGTTTCTAAAATGTACGGGAGATAGTAACTGTAAACTGCAGTTGGGGTGATTTTTATATATAAAAATGGCCACCGGATATTCTCACTTTAAACCTTAATATCTCTGGACCATTCGCACCTAGAAACAAATCAGATCATTTGAAAAGAGATTCTCCCCGGTGACACCTTTGCCACCCATAGGAACTGGCCATGAGCAGGGAAACATGTACATGCACAGCCATGCATGTATATGGTGACCGCATGGCAGCTTCATCACATGGAGGAGCAGGGGATAGTACAGTACATAAGGATGTGTATGGTGACAGCTGGGCCAGCTTAATCACATGGAGGAGCAGGGAACATGCACAGGAAATACAGGATGTATATGGTGACAGCCTGACAGATTCCATCACATGGAGGAGCAGGGGTATGTACAGTAATACAGGGAGTATATGGTGAAGCCTGGCAGCTTCTATAAAATGGAGGAGCAGGGGGACATGCACAGAACATGGCAGGATGGATATGGTGACAACCTGAAGCTCCATCACATGGAGGAGCAGGGGAAATGTACAGTATATGCAGGAGGTATATGGTGACAGACTGACAGATTCCATCACAGGAGGAGCAGGGGATATGTACAGTAACATCAGGATGTATATGGGACAGCTGGCAGCTTCCATCACATGGAGGAGCAGGGGACCTTGTACAAGTACATACCGGATGTATATGGTGACAGCCTGGCAGCGGTTCCATCACAGGGAGGAGCAGGGGACATGTACAGTACCTACAGGATGGATATGGTGACAGACCGGCAGCTTCCATCACATGAAGGAGCAGGGGCATGTACAGTACATTCAGGATGGTATGGTGCAGCCTGGCAGCTTTGATCACATGGGAGGAGCAGGAAACCATGTACAGTGCAACATCCATGAGGTATTATGGTGACAGCATGGCAGCTTCCATCACATGGAAGGAGGCAGGGGATTGACAGTACAGACAGGATGTGTATGTGACCAGCCTGGCAGCTTCTATCACATGAGGAGCAGGGACATTACAGTACATACAGGATGATATATGGGACAGCCTGACAGCTTCATCCATGGAGGAGCAGGGAACATTGTACAGTACATACAGGCTGTGTATGGTGACAGCTGCAGATTATATCAAATGGAGGAGCCGGGAAACATGACAGGAGATACACAGGGTGTGGGGGCAACGGACTCCTTCCAGCCCCTCCCAATTGGCAACTTCCTAGTCACACAGGCAGTGCTAATGAAAGGTAACAATATAACATATCTTTTTTTTCTGTAAAACAATTTTTTATACAAAAACACTTTGGCGGTGATGTGGGGACTGGGGGAGTGCTAAAAATGGGTCTCCTGGTGACAGGTTCCCCTTTAATGTTTCACAGAATAAACCTCAAAAAAATCCCTATTGCATGTTGACAAAAGGGAAGTATGAAGATAAATGATCAATATTTGTACAATGAGTAGATTAGGAGGACAAACTTGTGTTGTATAGAGTACAAACAGATGTGTTGAAACGTGCAAAGGTCATGATCCGCATTGTAATACCAGTATTCTGTGACTTGGATTCGCAAATTACTCCAATGGCAAGTAGGCACTTATAAGATGTAACCTTTTATATGTTCCCAAAATATCTTATGTTACGCAAATTAGTTTATGTTTGAACCAGGGCCTGACCATTGACATGAGTGTACCGGCGAGGAGTAGCCACACCCCTTATTTTGATAAGCATGAGTTAAGGGGTTATTCAAGACACCCAATAAATTAGGAGATGGGCGGGGCGGTTTTTAAAAAAAGTCAAATGTGTACTCATCTCTTCCGTCACTCCCGTGTGTCATACCCCTGTAACAATGAGCCCACAGCGCGGGACACGGGAACAATGGAGTAGCGGAGTTTACATGTTTATTTTTTTAAAGCCCGCCAAGCCCATCCTAATTTTTGCAAGTCTCAGATAACCGCTTTAAATCAATGAAACCCCTATCAAGTGTCCTACCCAATTTATTTTTATATAGGACAATATTGGAATGAGGCACACAGGACTGAATACATTGCATACATTGTTTAACTTTTTTTACCATTGTATTTTTATAATTAAATTTGACATATTTTTGAATGGTTGTATTTTGTGTGTGCTTTCACATATGTGCTTAGCGTGACATAAAGATAAGTACAACCAGTGTATCACGGGCGATCCTGGAAGAGATAGAATATAAAACATTGAAACCTCTGATACCGTACATGGTGGTAGGCAACATTCTACAGAATCCCGCAGTCTGGATTTTTACAAATTGTTGAAGAATGGACATTGATCATAGTAAAGGACATGTATTCTATATCGGAGTGGGTACCCTTTTAGTGCTTTCTACCATCTGGTCCATGCCACAAAAAGGACTTTTTCCAGCCACAAGACAATAGAACTGCGTCCAGACTCTTTTTGGACGTCTACATATTAACAAAAACTAATTTAAGTTTCCCAGTATGATTGCCAGTATTCTCCCTATACATAGACCACATAAACCATAACAAGCTTCTCCGTACTGCTACTCCAACCATTTTTGCTCTCTATCCTACTTGCCACATTAATACTTACATGATAGATAGTATGGTATTCAAAATTCATATATGTACAGTATAATTATTTCATTGTATACTAATTTACTTATTTTTATAGCGCATCAAATTCGTAGCGCTGTACAGATTCTTGGAACATATACAAATATAAATAAGATATTACAGAGTAACAAACCGCATTGAAAACAATAGGAGTTACAGCTGAGGTTGGACAACAAGGTCCAAGAGATTGTATAATGCGTCCAGCCATTCTTATAAGAGACCAATATAAAAGAATTTAATAAATAAAACCCAGCCATCAGCAGACCATCTTAGGGTCAACAAATTTTATTGAAAATCACACGAATTTTTTACAGGTTGTCATTATACTTCAATATGATGAGTAGAGATGCAGAAAGATTGTAAAGTGATGATCAATATAAAACAAGAGAACAACAGAAAAAACATAAATGTTATGAAAATAAACAAAGGCCAATAAGACCTGGAATATGATAACAATTTCCAGCTGCCATCTATTATATAAAGTCAATGGACCTTCAGAGAAGAATTTTCCGGGATAATAGCTGGGGGGGGTACCCACAATGGTTAGTATAGGAAGTTCATCAATAATGAGTGTGATAGGCTGCCCTAAAAAATAGAGTTTTAAAGAGCATGTTTGAAGTTGGGGGTTGGGAAATTAGTACAAATAGACTAGGTAGGGCTTCCAGAGCATTGTTGCACCTATGGATAAGTCCTGGAGACTTGAGTGGGAAGTTCGAATTAAGGAAGAGAATAACTGAGATCATGGCAGATGAAGGACAGGTTGAGGAAGGACTGAGATTGAGAGGAGAGTAGGGAGGTGCAGCATTTTAAGAGCTTGTGGATTTGAGGTTATTTATTTAAACTGTACTCGAAGTAGATGGTTGGTAGTTAGCAGCACTGGATGGGTACAGGGGAAACTTTCTATAGTTAATGGGGTGACACAGCATGCTTGAAGGATGAGGGATAGACACCAGAAAAGAGAGAGGTTCAATATTTTAGTGAGATGAAAAGTGACCACTGGGGAGAGCGAGGGATCCCCCGAGTGAGGGGATTTGGTCACTGATTCGCAGTGGTTGAACGAGGAAGATCCCTGGACCACTTCTTTCTATGTGAGTGGCTCAAAGGAAGAGTAAGATCAGGGTCAAGTAATTATGTGTAGTTCTGAAAAGAATTTATGGGGAAGGAAAGAGTTCCAACCCTTATTCCCTAATGGAGGAGAAGATTGGCATCAGGGAGTGACCATCCGTCTTCTGTTCTGCTCAGAGGTTGTAAAGCGGCAGTGGAGACGGAAAAACCAGTGATTGGTGTAGAATGGACATGTTGGTGGACCCAAGAGTTTGCAATGACACTGTGCTGTGGCTGTCTTGACTTAAGTTCATTCACTAGTAGGGAGTATGAATAACCAAGTCATACTGCCAATCACTGTCTCAAGTGCTGTCATACTAAGCGAAAAACACTCCAATAAAGGAAACATGTATTTTTAACCCTATATGCCTTTTTCCCCTCATAGATCACTCGGGAGTTATACCAGCATACATGGAGTTTCTTTAAAAAAATATGGTTATCTAATTTCACTCGTCCGTTGTCAAACGAAAATTAATTACTTTTCAGTCAATTATAAGACAATGAGAAAAAGGAAGAAAATCTGTTCCAGGTTCTTCAAAACATGGCTCCATGCCATCTTGGCACAACAGTAATGCTTGGCAAAAGTATCGTTAATTTTTTATTGGAATTTTTTAGTATTAATACTGACTGTAATAGGGACTTTGACTCAGGACACACTGATAAGACTGTGAACCCTAAACCTCCAGCCCCCTCTCCTTCCCCCTCACACCCGGCTCTGACGCATATCCTAGTAATAAGGGACAAACCCGAAGACTTTTCCCTCCTTGCACAAAGTGTGAAAACGAAAACAAGACACACAACACAAAGGGAGAACACGCAATCTGGGTCCGGCAGAGATAGAAAACAGGATACAAATCACCAGATACAAAGAATAGATTAATACAAGAGACAAAAATGGAAATCAGAAGTACGAATGGACCAAAATCGATGATGACAGAAAGCACGGTTCGCTGACCCATAGGAAAAAAGTATCCATGGGCTCCTTCTAAAAACTGAGTATCACATTCCACACAGACTAAAAACGAAAATATAGAGCTATTCACCATGTATGTTCATGATTTTAGTGCCCACAAAAAGTTTAAAATAGTGGATATTTGTTTTGGACTGATGATGGACAGGTTCAGATCCAAAACGTGGCTATAAGTGGTGGGTTATGCTGTAATATTGCAGCAATCCCCACTCGTATGAAGAGGGCTCAGCCGGTGAGCACTTTTCTTCACCACCCCACCCCTCTGCGCTGTGCATGTATGTGCACAGATGTCAAGGGTACAATTACTTCATTATAATGCACAGAATCCTATACTCTGTTACCTGGCCCATGTCCTCGTGCCATGCTAAAGTCACGTAAAGGACTGACAAAAAGTATGAAAATTGACTCTGCTCCTTTTCGTGTGATTTGTGCAAAGTATTATGTAGGGTTTAGATCTCAATAGATATCTGTCTGTGGTAGGACACCCTTCTAATACAGCCCTTCGTTATAACTGTACTAGGAATATTTATGTGAATTCTAAATAGTCAAACTCATAATGCCACTTGGAAACATATGATTATAAGTGTACCCTAAAAAAATGCACTTCTCAGCTTTACACCACCTAATTGACTTGGAAATTCAAGTGGTAAGGCGACACTAATATTCCTCCTGCCACAAATTGCAACAAACAAGAGACAAGGACAAAACAAAAACAAAACAGAGAGATGTTCAACGAGATGGGTCACACCAAAAAGGCATGTAGTACCAAAACTGCAACAGCTACAGACCGTATGAATACAGGCAGAAGGTCAGATACCCAGAATTACAGAGATAAGAAAACCCAACACCTAGAACCTAGGAGCACACTACATTAGTCTAAACAAGCACACGAGGTTTGACCAGAGAAGCCTATAAAACAGAATTAATGGCTTCTGATACAGAAGGTTAAAGATAGATACATTATAATACTTAAATTTATTAACTGAAGAACAGGAATTCACACCAGCATGCCATAGCGAAGTGACCATAAGATAACGCTGTCATGCAAATTTATCCACCAAATAAATAATTATTAAAAACTATGGTTAAAAAGCATTGCCCGTATCCCTAAATGGTTTCCTTTACCATGTCTTGCAATGATAAAAATCAGTTTGCAAGACTATTAATGCAACTCTCCTGATGTTAGGTCAATAACACAACCTGAGTCCAATAAAGCCCTGAATATTATTGGTACTGCATTGTCCTGCCTCCTTTTTCTTCTCCGGATGACAGGTCCTACTGCTACATAACTGTTGCTATGTAAACTTGGAGAGAGGCTCTGTTACATTCATTGGCCCACTTTTTTTTTTTTTTTTTTGTTTCTTTTTATGTCATGTGACCAAGGTGACCTCATCATGATGGTCCGTTACATTTCAAAGTCTCATTCACCCATATTGTATGTGGGGGTAGTAAGCCTCCATTAAGGCATGGGGAGGAGTAGAAGTCACATGGAGGCATACTGTGATCTCCATGATACTTCAGGTGATCAGATACATTCTGGTGGTAGATGTTGTCAAATTAACTGGGTAAAGGCCTTAGAGACATCACCCTGGTCACATGAACATGCTGAGAAGAGGCATAGGACAGGGGGGACTTAGATGGGAGAGGCTGGCCAACCCTTTCCTCCGATGATAATTATAAGATGAAGTTTATTTATGGGGACGTGAGGGAAAACAAGTGTTTTAGCTAACAGAAGGGGGTCAATTAATTAATACATGGGACCTTTCACTAGCGTTGTAACGGTGAGATGACGGTTCCCTTTAAGCACATTTCCAGCTGTACACCTATAGCCAGAGGATGAGGTCGGTACAGATGTTACACAACATTTGGCCAAAGTAAGTTTTGTGGAGAAACGGAAGTTTTCCCTTCATTATCAACCTAATAGAACATTGCCCTTACCGCAGGCATGGTGCGTGGAGAATCAACACCCGTGTGGCGGAGAGATTAAGCTTTGGTGTGTTTTGAATTAAAGCCAGTGTGAATACTCAGGCAGCCTGCCGGAGCTGACTCTGTTCAATGGCTATAAATTTACCTGCTTCATTCATTCGGTGTTAAAAGTGCATGTCACAAACACATTCCTTCTTGGAAAGTGCTGTTTTCCCCTCCTTTTTCCAATTTTTTCTTTTTTTTTTTTAGTACCAAAGTGTCCCTGGAAGTGCTGGGGTTTTAATGGGATATTACAAAACAAGGTCATATAGCGTCTTAAATACGTAAAGCGAAGTATTTGATGGGCAGAGAATAAACAATGGTGTAGATTTTTTTTTCCATCCGCTTTTAATTTTCCGCAGTGGGAATTAAACAGATTTTTTAGCAAGTATAACTAAGTCTTACAAATTGAAAGATCAATAGTTAATACACAATAGTAAACTTCGTAATATACTTTATATAAAAGAGCTATCTTTCCCTGTGTCCTTTTTACTTCCACAGTTCTTCTTGCAGGTTAGCAGTGTACACATCAGCCTTCTTTGTGTACCTCATACAGTTAATATAGGAGAATGTTCAATGATTAACTCCTTACAGACAGTCACTTGATAGACTTATCTTCTTGCAGAGCGTATTATAATAAAATATTTTTCGAATGATGGAAATAGTTGATTTTAAGCCTTTAGTCGATACATCTATGCTGTGTATGGACATGAGATTATTCTAGACCACTGCTTCACTACAGGAGAAGAAAAGCAGCAAGACAAAATTGACTGAGAAGCTTTTTTACCTAAAGGAAATCAGCCAGTGACTATACAGTGGTTATAAGCACGGCTCAATTACTCACATGTTTTACTGTGGGTGCTGCAGTGGAAAGCTCGTTAAGATGAGGCCCGGGAATGACTTTAAAATCCTTGGACCCAACAGTCCTGGAGCAAACTGATGAGGCGGGAGATAACAGCTTTGGGCCTCACTAATGCATATTTTGCACACCCTGGTTTCGCAAACTCAAGGGGAGCTTCTTCCTTCGTCTTCCCTCCTTCATTCCCCTGAGAGGCGGACCTCCGCAACCTGTGAACAGGAGTGTAAATTGATGCATGTAGTGAGCGCTGTAGCTGTTCTCCACCTTTCTTGGAGAACTCCAGGGCCTGCAATGTCCCTGGGATTTCATTTCTTCACTTCACCTGTGGTGGTCCTTGATGCTGATATTCGCGTGATTTCAACTTTGCCATCATATAAAGGAGTTCTTTATTAATTCAGTTTTTATTTGAAAATGTTGCAATCGAATTAAATTGTTTTATAATTTTATATGTGCATTGCAAAAAGCCATCAATATTATATCTACATGGTGGAGTTCCTACTAACCGGATATACTACGTGACTGTAGCATTCAAATTTGAGACCATCTATCAATAGCTAAAGGATTAAACAGGGACACTTACCAAGTATCCCGGCACGTGACTGTAGGAATCTCTTATATTTGTTATTCATATTCTCTTCCTTCTAAAATCAACTTTTTAAAATTTTGCTAATGAGCAAGAAGGCTTTAGGGTCGTACCCAGAGCCCCCTGTGATGTAAGCTCATCGGCTTGTTACACAGTGCAGACACATGTTCCCCCTCAACAATTGCTCCCTCAGCACTTCCCCCTTAATCAAGTGCTGTACAGTGAAGAGAAAGTGTTAAAGGGGTTTCCTTCACAAAAGCTGAAGAGCAACATTGCTGATCTGTGGGGGTCTAAGTGCTGAACCCCACAATCGCGAAAACGAGGGGTACAACGCTCCTCAGATACATGGAGTCAGACTGCTACGCCCTCACAGTTTCTCTATTAATCTTATGAGCTGACATTTTTTGTTTTCGAGATCGGTGAACGCGGCGCTCAGCAATTTCCGTCAGCTCCATAGAGATTAATGGTGCAGAGTGGTCATGCACGGAGTCTGCTGCATTAATCGACGAACCCCTCGTTTTCACGATTCCGCGGGGTCTCTGAACTGGTCCCCACCTGATGAGCCAACCTTAGGCCTAATTCCGTAGATGTGGGCCTCACTTGCTTTGGGGAAACCCCCTTTAAAGGGTATTCTCTAGGTGTATTAATTCCTTGTAGATTTTAACATGCAGATTTTAAATTTTTCTTCAAGGGAAACCTTTCACTAGGATCTCATTTTCACTAAAGACAGGTTACAGAAGCATTTTCTTAGCATTGCATAAAAATATAACGGTGTTATTACTTACTTGCCATACCTGACAGAATCCTCTGTAGTCCCCAGGGGTTTGCGCTTTGGCTGATGCATTTAAAAAAAACATGTGACTTTGTCTGTGCTGCAGTATGCTACCGCTCTTGGCCCCTACAGCTTTGGTGCTCCTTAACGGCTCCGGCCTCCTTCCACAGCTCACTGTGTATTGAGCTGCCATCAGTGGGAAAGGAGGAGCTGTATCAGGAGCACAAAGAGGCGCCGTGAGAGCTGAGGAGATGTGAGCAGACAGATAAGTCACATGTTATTTTGAATTGCATCCAAACACAGCCCAGGCCCTGGGACTAAACAGAGGATTCTGTCAGGGTAATGGAAATGCTTAGAGAAAATAGAAGGTATATTTGCAACTTCAAAATGTATTTAAAATTCCCAATGCCCATGTACTGGGAGCGGGGAAAAAAAAATTCAAAATGCATGGGAATTAGTGAAAAAAATGCAAATTGCGCCATATTCTGTGTGGGCTGGATTTTATGCTTTCACTGTCTGCTCCACAAGTGACAGTTACTACCTATTCTTTGTGTCGGTGCGATCCGGGGATATCAACATTTGTATAGGTTTTATATATGGTATCAATGGTAAAATAAAAACCTATACAAAAAAAAAATATCTCATTTTTACCATCTTTTGGTGCTAATAACATTTTGACATTTGGTGTATGGAGCTGTGGGTGGTGTTCATTTTTTTGTGACTTTGATAAATTTTTCAATGCTACCATTTAAGGACTGTAACGGGCCTTTTTAACCACTTTTTTATTGAATATTTTAGATTTTTCAAAGTGGCAAACAAAGTGGTATTTAGACCATTAGACCGCTTTTTTCTTATCGGGGTTAAATGCTGGGAATAACAGTTGATTATTTATTATTGGACATTTGGGACATGGCAATAATTAACATGTTTAGGATTTTTACAGTTTTTTATATTTGAATATAGATCTAGGAAAGAAGGGGGGGGTGATTTTGAAATATTCTCTGGGGGTTTTTTTATATAATTTTTTCTTACTTATGTTTATCTTTTTTTTTTACTGTTTTATAGACCCCTCTAGTACACTTTAATCCTAGTTTTTTCTGATGGATTTGCCTCAAATCATTCATTACAATGTAGAAATCGCACATTGTAATGACAGCTCAAAACAGACAGCCAGGTCTTTGACGACCTGAGGCTGTCACGCAACCAATCCCCACCACCCAATTACCCTTCAGGGTGGGGTGGGGGATACAGTGTTGGATCAGATGGCGGACGCCCACCTTGTTAGAGAGGGCTTAGCCCGTAGGAGCCCTCTCCAGACACCCCCCTGGTGGGGATAGTACAGTAATAGTACTTCAACATGTGGGTAAGGGTTATAAATACATGTGCAAGCCCAAACACCCTTTTATCAAAATCTGAAAAAAAAAATGAAGTAGACACAATAATATAAAGGGAACTACTAACTGGAAAGCTATAGACTTTCCATCATATATCAACCTATTTACCTTAATTCTAATAAGTTCCCCTTATGTTCTTCTGCCAACATCCCCCCCCCAAAACCGGTGGCACTAGCCTTTCTGGGGGCTCTGGAGGCAGTCGGGGCCAGGTACCGGAGTGGTGGCTACTGCGGCCTAGGCACGCTAGTGTCATGGTGCTTGGTATAGGACCGGAGGGTTGTCCACAGCCTGCAGGTCTCCAGTGGATGGTTGCAAAAAATTAATTGAGGGAGGGCTGATGCACAATGGTTTGCTCCCTGGGGAACCCTGAGGTGTCCTGTGGATGGTCCCTGGGTGATGGCATGGGGACCCGGGTGGTGGTGCGACCAGTCTAGGCATGGACGGAGCTTAGCATAATGTTACAGATCTGATTTAGCAGGGACATGTCAGTGTTCACTGGGTCACGGAGCTGTCCTCATTTATCAGCCATGGTCAGCTTATGCTGGTACGACCTGTAGCTTTTAAATCCGAACGCTCGCACACGGGTGGACTCAGCACTGCTTACATACGCGGATTATCCGGTTTTTTCTGAGGGCCGCTGGAGAGGCTGATCGTAAACCTATTTGCCGGCCGGCTGTGCGTCCTTTCATCCGTGCTGTTGTTATGGCAGCAAGCCGCGCTAGCACAGAACTTTCGTGTGGTACCAAACCGACTGAGCTGTTTGGTGGTGCTGCCGGTGTTATCAGTTTAATGTTGAGAGGCGGGGGGCTTCCCAAATCTCATCCGGCAACGATCTCTTCATCGTGCCCGTTTTTACCGGGCGAGAGCGCACGAGCCCGCCGAGTACGCTCCCTTCCAAGCAGGTAGGAGGGGGGTGTCGGATGGTGTCGGATGGGGACCGCCGCGGCCACGACGAAGGTAAGTACATTTTATCAGTTTTTAAATAGCCCGCCCCAGCCCTCAGTAATTTTTAAAACCCAGATAACCCCTTTAATGTCCTCCTGACTTGCAATGGGTACCAGAGAGGGTGCCCTGAAGGCCCTGGTATTAGGACATGACTGGTGCAGCACTGTCATGCAACTGCTCACTTGCATGAGGTCTATTCTCTCCGAAACATGTACTGAAGTATCGGGGACCAGTGTGCTCCCGCCCACCAGGGTCAGGTGGTGCCTTCTCCAATCAGTTCCAGCTTGGTTACAAGACATTATTGGGCGTGTAAGGATTAGGGTATTTTAAAAATCTCTGCCTTACCAAGGGCAAGCATGGCTACAGCTAACAAACTCCTAAGGTGCGCCGATTCACAGAGTTGCGTTGTGTGCCTCGTTTGTCATTGCATTGGAAAGCATTACAAACAGCCTGACGGAGAGATGATTTGCCAGTACGATTACATGATGACTGTTTAGTCAGTGGTCAGTTGTACTGTTCAATCGTTGAACACACGCTCGCGCGTAAAAATTCCCGCTATGAACGCCACTTGTTAACCACAGTATGTAATTAGGACATTTTCTTCCCTTCTCCCCCCCCACCTCCCCTTCCCAATCATCACCTCTATGTCAGCGTTTGTAATGCGTTTTAAAACGCAAACAAAGCGCATGTGTGAACGCGCCTAAGTTTTCCATATCTAGAAACTTTCTAGAGAGGTAATCAGTTCCCTACAGCTCCGACATGGAGAGGGCGCTATTTGCAACTACTATCTTGGCCTATGCATTGGCAGGGGTGTTGGCATTCCTCACCTCTCAATACATACTAAACTTCTATATCGAGCTCCCAAATGTTTGTAGTTTCATAAAGCCAGATAACCATTTCAGATAACATGCAGATGCCACTAGGTGGCGGCATACATAGAGCTTTTACATGAATGCAATCCATCTGCAGACAGAATGCTATAGTAGCAGGAGGAGCTGATTGTGATTGAGAATAATGTCCTATCGGCAATGTTACGGATCAGTATTATATCCAACCTAAAAAGCATAAGTTTCAATAAATACAATTTAAAAAATACTGCCTGTAGACAGAACAACATGTACATACCACAGCCCCCCGTGCTCTTCACAATAGTACAAGCAGATATATCCAATCGTGGCTATTTATCAGCTCCTCCTGTCTCTATACAAACACACTGCCTAGAGACTTACTATGTACAACTTGTCTCAATTTTGCCTTGAAGATGGTACACTCTCTCACAATCTGTCAGCTCCTCCTTCCTATAGCACATAAGTAAAAATCTACTACAGACTCTGCCTGCTCTATAAGTAGGCCTAAGATATGACACTAACTAATCTATCCACCCTGCAATGTACCTATGCTGCGTGTTATTATCTAGTACCTACCCTTTCTCTATAAATGCGTGCCAGAAGATTGGACACTATGTAGATCTACTCCATCTCTCTGTAACATGCCACTTGCAAGATAGGGAGCCTATGTACAATCTGCTCAGCTCTCCTGCATCTATAACATGCTGCCTGCAGATCGGAACACTATATACCCGTGAGTGGCGAACCTTTTAGCAGCCGAAGTGCCCAAAAAGCAACCCAAAACTCCCCTTATTTATCGCTAGGTGGCCACCAAAAATAACGCATTCACCTTATTGCTCGCCTGTTTTCAACAACTTTTCAATCATATTGGCCTCCTAGGACACCAACCATTAGAAAGATGGAAAAGTTTCAGAATTTTTGCTGCTTTTTCCAGTGGTCCCTCTGTCACAGAATTGTGGCCGGCAGGAGGTTCCTCCAAAAGATCATTGGGCCCTGTCTATTTCATTCTCCCTCTTCCTACAGGTCCTAGTAGCAAGTAAGTATTGAAACGAGACCGAAAGCAGCATCTTTTAGAAGTTGCTTAGGAAACTGCCAGAGGATTCTTTGAGTCCTGTTTGTGTGGCTGTTGTCTCTGGGGCAATGCCCGTGGTGCCCACGAAAGGCTCGTATTGCCGCCACTGGCACCATGCCATAGGTTCGCCACCACTGGCATATACATTTCTCCACTGTCTGCTCTATAACAACGCCATTCTACGTGATAGGACACTATTAAAATCTGCTCAGGCACCTGCTGCTCTACAAACTAACCGCCTGCAGGTAGGACATCTATGTCAATTTGCTCAGCTCTTCCTGCTCTATCGAAACATACTTGCATGCAGATGCGCACAATGTTCACTTGCTGCTCAGCTCCTCCTGTCTATTATACATGACTGCCTGTGTAATTAAACAATGTACGCCTCTGCTCAGCTCTGCTGCTCTACTTACATGCTGGCTTGTGATGTAATTCAATACTATGTCACTTGGCTCAGCGCCTCCTGCTCTATACTTGCGCCTGAGCTGTCATTAAAACAAGTGTAACACTCTGCTCACTCCTGCTGCTCTATTCAATTACATACGCGCTTGAATTGTAATTTACTACATGACACTCGCGCTGCTTCTCCATCTCACTCTAACTTGCTGCCTGCTGGTTATAATTATGTTTTTTACACTACTCTGCCAGCTCCTCCTGCTCTCATACATCTGTGCCTGCTTAATTATAATATGTAACAACTCTGCATCGCTCCTACCTGCCATAACATGCTGCTGCTTGGTAATTAAAACATGACACTCGGCATCAGCTCCTGCTGCTTATTACATGCTGCTTGATGAAATTATATTATGTTACACTCTGACTCAGCTCCTCCGCTCTATAAACATGCTCTTCTGTAATTATTTTTTTTTTAACCTTGTACACACTCGCTCAGTCCTCCTGCCGTCTATAACAATGCGTGCTGCTGTAATTCATCCCATGGGACAACTCCTGCTCAGCTACTTCTGCTTCCTCTATACTGCGCATAGCTTTGAGTAATAGCCGATGTACACTACGCTCAGATCCTCCTGCTGCTCTATAACATGCTGCCGCATGTGATTTATACATGCACACTCTGCTCAGCTCTCCTGCTCCTATAACATGCTGCCTGCTGTGAATATACATGTACACTCTGCTCAGCTCCTCCTGCTCTATACATGCTGCCTGCTGTGAAATTATACATTACACTCTGCTCAGTCTCTCCTGCTCTAAGCTGCCTGCTGTGATTATACCTATACACTCTGCTCAGCTCTCCTGCTCTATATACATTGCTGCCTGCTGAATATACAATGTACACTCTGCTCAGCTCCTCCTGCTCTATAACATGCTGCTGCTGTAATTATACCATGTACCACTTGTCAGCTCCTCCTGCTCTATACATGCTGCCTGCTGCTGTAATTATACATGTACACTCTGCTCAGTCCTTCTGCTCTATAACATGCTGCCTGCTGTATTATACTATGTACAACTCTGCTCAGCCTCTGCTCTTAAACTGACTGCTGTAATTTACATATGTACACTCGCTCAGCTCCTCCTGCTCTATAACATGCTGCCTGCTGAATTATACTATGTACATTGCTCAGCTCCTTCGCTCTATAACATGCTGCCTGCTGTGAATTATATATGTACAATCTGCTCAGCTCCTTTGCTCTATAACATGACTTCCTGCTTGTGAATTATACTCTGTACCTCTTGCTTCAGCTCATCATGCTTTATAACATGTCTGCCTGCCGTAATATATAATATACACTCTGCTCAGCTCATCCTGCTTATAACATGCTGCCTGCTGTAATTATACAATGTACACTTGCTCAGCTCTCTTCTTTATGTATAAACATGCTCCTGCCTGCTGTAATTATATACTATGTACACCTCGCTCAGCTCCTCTGCTCTAAAACATGATGCCTGCTTGATGATATACCATGTACACTTCTGCTCAGCTCCTACTGCTCTATACATGCTGCCTGCTGTATTATGCAATGTAAATTGCTGCTCAGCTCCTCCTGCTCCATAAAACATGCTGCCTGCTTAATATATACTATGTACCCTCGCTCAGCTCCTCTTGCTTTATACATGCTGCCTGCTTGTAATTATAACAATGTACCTGCTCAGCTCCGCTTCTCTTTTATAACATGGCTCTGCCCTTCCTGCTGTAATTATCCTGTACACTCTGCCTCAGCTCTCCTGCTCTATAACATGCTGCGCTGCGTAATTATTGCAAGTAAATTCTGCTCAGCTCCTCCTGCTCCATAACATGCTGCCGTGCTGTAATTAATACTATGACATCTGCTCAGCCTCCTCTTGCTTTATAACATGCTGCTGCGTGTAATTATAGTACACTATTGCTCAGCTCCTTCTTCTATATAACATGCTGCCTGCCTTGCTGTAATTATACTAGTACAACTCTGCTCAGCTCCTCCTCTACTATAAAATGCTGCCTGCTGTGATTATACCATGTAACTTGCTCAGTCCTCTGCTCTAAACATGCTGTCTGCTGTATATGCAATGTAACATTTGCTCAGCTCCTCCTGATCCATAACATGCTGCCTGCTGTAATTATACTATGTCCTCACTTGCTCAGTCTCCTGCTCTATAAAAATGCTGCTGCTGTGATTATACCACTGTCAACACTCTGTCCAGCTCCCTCCTGCGCCTATAACATGCTGCCTGCGTGATTATACTTGTACACTCTGCTCAGCTCCTCTGCTCTATAACAGCTGCCTGCTGGTAATTTACCATGTACACTCTGCTAGCTCCTCCTGCTCTATAACATGCTGCTGCTGTGTTATACCATGTACACTCTGATCAGCTCCTTCTGATCTTATAAATGCTGGCTGCTGTAATTATACCATGTACACTCTGCTCAGCTTCTCCTGTCTATAACATGCTGATGCTTGTGATTAAACATGTACACTCTGCTCAGCTCCATCCGCTCGTATAACATGCTGTCTGCTGAATTATATACATGTACATCTGTCAGGCCTCCTGCTCAGTATAACATGCTGTCTGCTGTAATTATACTCCGTACACTCTTGCTCACGCTCCTTCTGCTCTTATACATGCTGCCTGCTGTGATTATACCATGTCACTATGCTCAGCCCTCCTGCTCTATAACATGCTGCCCTTGCATGTATATTACTAATGTACACTCTGCTCAGCTCCCTGCTCTATAACATTGCTGTCTTGCTGTAATTTGTACCATTTGTACACTCTGATCAGCTCCTCTGTCTATAACTGCTTCCTGCTGTGATTATACCCATGTACACCATCAGCTCCCTCCTGCCTATAACATGCTGTCTCTGTAATTATACAATGTGACACTTGCTCTCAGCTCCTTCTTCTTATATAACCATGCTGCCTGCTGCTGTAATTATCACTATTGTACACTTCTGCTCAGCTCCCTGCTCCATAACATGGCCTGCCTGCTTGTGATTATACCATGTACCACTCTGCTCAGCTCATCTCCTGTCCTACTAATGCTGCTGCTGCTTGATTACTACACACCCCTCCTTTTGCACAGAGGACACATCCTTAGACACTGACTAGCTCCTTCCTGCTCTATAACATGCTGCCTGCTGTAATTATAAACCATGTACACTCTGCTCAGCTCTCTCCTCTCTATACCATGCTGCGCTGCTTTGAATTATAACATGTACACTCTGATACCCTCCTTCTGCCTGATAACATGCTGCCTGCTGTCAATTACCCATGTACAGCGTCTGCTCGCTTCTCCTGCTCTGAACTGCTGGCTCGACTGGATTATCCTAAGACACTACTGCCTCAAGCTCCTCTGCTCTATAACTGCTGCCTGCTGTCATTATACCATGGGTACACTTTGCTCCAGTTCCTCCGTGCTCCTGCCTATACATGTGCTGCTTGTATTAAACTATGTATGTACACTCTGCTCAGCTCCTCCTGCTCTATAACATGCTGCCTGCTGTGATTATACCATGTACACTCTGCTCAGCTCCTCCTGCTCTATAACATGCTGCCTGCTGTAATTATACCATGTACACTCTGCTCAGCTCCTTCTGCTCTATAACATGCTGCCTGCTGTAATTATACCATGTACACTCTGCTCAGCTCCTCCTGCTCTATAACTTGCTCTCTTTCATAATCTGTATATTTTTTATTTTGTCGCATACAGAGTTGATGACTTGAGTTGACATTTTCATTGATACCATTTTGGGGATTTTAGAAAAATGTATTTACGGCTTTCACTGTGCACTAATACTACAGGAATACCAGATTTATAAAGGTATATGATTTCTTAATTTTGTCCTATTCTAATGCCAATAACTTTTTCATACTTCAGTTTACGGAGCTTTGTAAAGTGTAATGTTTTGTTGGATGAGCTGACTGCTAATAACCGTTTTTATATTTTTATAGATTTGGTCTTTTTGGGACATGGTGATACCTGACATGTTCATGATTTATTTGTTTATTTGTATATTAGTTATAGGGAAAGGGGGAGATTTGAATTTTTAGTTATTTATTTTTTTCTTTTAACTTTTTTTCTTTTATTTTTTCGGCCTCCTAGGGTACTTTAGGCCTAGGGGTTCGGTTCTGATTGCTCCTACCATATACATTTGCGGCAAAAGGAGAATATGCTAAGGATCTAAAACTCCAGCAGACTTTTATAGTTCTCACTAAATGATAGGAACTAGGAAACATATAAAGACTCCAGGCTGTCATGGGAATGGACAAACATGACCTCATCAGGAAGCAACAATTCTATCAAAAATTTGGATCCCTAGTGCCGCTGGCAAAGCCTCCCACACTAATTAAATGGTTGCCACCACATTGCAGCAAACACCCTATAAAGGCTTAGCCCGTAAGCCCTCGTCATACATCCTAAATGGCATTATGACATATATCTACGTAATAATGCATTGTTATGCTGTGGATCACTGTGGGTAATGCTGTGGATCACTGCATTGTACGAATCATAACACCAGCCAATTGTTCTTGGTTTCTTATACTTGTAGATTGGCTGCAGGATTACCGCTGATATAAATCTGCAACATGTGCATATACTTTAAGGAATCTCTATTTTCTTAAACCTTAACCCCTACAAGGCAGTATGGACTTTTGCCAGTTGAAATCCCAAATAATGATCCTCAGTATAAGCAGTAGAAATAGATTTTCCGACATTAGAAAAAAATGTCACCTTTGTATAGAAGAAATAAAACCGCACATAGTCAGTACTCCAGACGTAGATGCACAGTCTTTTTATACCTTCAACTTTTCATTTTCTACAAGGGTTTTTAATGTGTAAACTTTCGAGTTTATTTGTCTTGTCTTTGAGAATTTTTCTCTTCTGCATATTTTGTGCCATAACGAAAACATATTTAAAATGCTCCCCCTAACACTAAAGAATCAATCATACCCAGGGGAGCATCTGTTTCCCCCTTTTATGGAAGCTGCCGTCTTTGATCTCCAAAATCACTGGGCTTTAAATATTCATCAATTCTTCCTTCCAGCACTGTTTGCATTACATTAAACATTTCTGCGTCTGGCTTATAGAAAAGACAATTTGATACAGTTTTACTAAATAAGATGTAGCAAACTATTACAGAAGAAGTCACAACATAAAATACAGAATAAAGTGTTGAATCGCTTTATCTATGGCTTATAATGAATGACTGGAAATACTAAAAATCAAGATTTGTGCTTCTGAGGTTTGTTTGACATTTAGTATTTCCTCCCGGTCATAGATTAAACAGAAAAGGAGATTTTGTTGCCGCCTGAAACTTGTTATGGGAGTGGTCAGACAGCTATCATTAGACCGCCAAGTATAAGGTGAGCACTTCCGAGTCAAATTTATGTGGGGAAAGTGCCCCTGATCTATGACGACTCTGCATTCATGTTTATTCCACTGCTGCCTATAGAATTTATATATTGCATGTTTGGTATTGCTCCATACAACTTCACTGTCCATGTAGATTCCGGGGGTCATTTACTAAGGGCCCGAATTGCGTTTTTCCGGCGGGTTACCCGAATTTTTCCATTTTGCGCGATTTTCCCTGAATTGCCCCAGGGTTTTGGCGCACGCGATGGGATTGTGGCGCATCGGCGCCGGCGTGCATGCAATGGAAATTGGGGGGCGTGGCCATACAAAAACGAATTCAGAAAAAAAAGCTCTTTTAAAAAAAAAGTGTCGCTTGCCTGCACACGGCCTGGCTTGGTGAACTTCAGTACACTCCGACGAACTTCAGCGCAGCAGCGACATCTAGTGGACATCGGGGGAACTACCTTAGTGAATCGCCGGAAGACCCGAATCCTCCACACAGAACACGCCACTAGATCGCGAAGGGACCGGGTAAGTAAATCTGCCCCTCCATCTTCTTCTAGATATGGATTTCATTGGTTAGATCATACTATTCAGTTTTAGGGTGATAAATGTTAATGGTCATAATAACTAGTTTCCCACAGATTCCCACAAAATCAGAGATATAAACTTGCCTGATATCTTTAGAGTGAGTCGAGGGGCGTGGTCTAATATCATGTGACCAGTGAGATACCATCACAGTGTCACAGGTGCCCCATATTTCGGGTCACGGGCTCACCCGTGCCCCTCTGAACACAATAGCATGGCGCTTACGCTTCTTTCCAGTTACTGCTCCTGATCCCAGTCTTTGGGCCGTGCACGCGAGTCCCCAACTCCTAGAGCGCATGCGCGCCGGTTTCAGAAAATGTTAAGGGCAAGCACACCGTTAATTGGCGCTGGCCATTTCCCAGAATTCTATATAAATCTGACTTTCCCTGCACAACCTGCCGGATCTTTGTGCCCCGTGCCTTAGAGAAAGCTGTGTCTCATGCCCTGTGCTGTTATTGTGATTTCCCGTTTTGACCCCGGTTCCATTCCTGACTACGCTCCTCTGCTGCCTGCCTTGACCTATTGCTACGTCCCCAACTTGCATCCCGTGCTGCCCGTCCTGACCTCCTGCCTGCCCCCGACTACGATTCTGTTCAACGTCACTGTACCTCGACTGGCTGCTACCACGGA
The DNA here is from genome assembly GCA_019512145.1 of Engystomops pustulosus. Taxonomy (NCBI): domain Eukaryota; kingdom Metazoa; phylum Chordata; class Amphibia; order Anura; family Leptodactylidae; genus Engystomops; species Engystomops pustulosus. The sequence goes on along the minus strand of CM033642.1, from coordinate 41,993,449 downwards.
CAAATTCGCACCTGTGGAACGACCTGGTGGTATCACACCGCAGCAAGTCCAACCCACTTTGCGGTGGGCTGTTGTGAAAACAGGGTACGGCTTACGTCATCATCCGCGGTGGTCTAGTGGGTCCACTACCCCTGAAGCCTGACACACAGGTCCTTTTGCCTCTTAACATTAGCAAACTGTACACCATGCACATATCTGACCACATAAAGAAATCACAGCATGCCTGCATGATGTCACCCTGATCACATAACATTACAGCTGCATGCAGAGATGGCAAGGGGAGGAGCTGCTGGATTCAGGCCGAGGAGGCCACGTCCATCTCGACTTGCTATATACATATATAAAAATACATATTAAAAAAAAATTGCTATATACATACGTGGACACCAGCTAAAATTATAAAGTTAAATATGTGGGAATCTGAGGAGAACCATTTTTAGCTAAAAGAAGGGAGTCAGTTAGCTACTAGTGGAACCTGCTGTATTTGTGAATAATGTGGTGACAGGTTCCCTTTAACATTACTCACATGTCACTGATTATAGGGGCATGTGGATGTCCTAGGCAGGTTTGCGCTCAGCCCCTTGAATTGCAACACACGGAACATCAATGGAAGTTCCATTGGTACATGGCGGTGTGTCACTTGACCCATATCTCGTACAAACAAGGGGAAAATGTATTCAGATATGTACCCTATAGGTGACCCTATAGGTGATTGTACTTACCCCGGTAAACTTTAGGTTGCATCAATAGAGAGCTGTGTAATCATATCTTTATGTATGATTGTAGATTGTAGATTGTAGTCTTTATAAATGCGCTGGGGGCATGTCTTCACAACCCTGTGCTCTTAGCTCTCTGCATTGGACTTCTCCACAGCCTTGCAGGACTTCAACTCCAAAGTTGTTAAAATCTTCTTTATACTGTAGCATGTGCAAAGGATATGCACACTGGAATAACGATCTACTGTTTACTAATGATGTAAGTTGTGGTCCTGAAACACTGACCGGATTCCAGTGTTTATATATATCATTATAATGTTTTTTATATGTTTTAGTTTTCTCGGGCAATACTGCCAGTTACTGCTTAGTTATTGTCACTATTCAATGATCAATTTCATGACCATCTTTTATTTTGGTTTTATTGGTGTCATACAGAATTTTATGCCATAATTTATACATTGATACAGATGTATAAACATGCATACATTTAGACAGACTTTTTGATGTAGAAAGACATCATTACTCTTCATCTGTCCTCCGTCGGTGTGAACGGTGCCTGAGATCCATAGCAGACTATGCCGACTCTGGTAACATAGTGATAAGAAAGTTGTATTAAACGATCCAGCACTCGTCATATAAAAAATTTTAGAATCCTTTATTTTATCCAAAAATTTAAAAACATAATGACGTCAGGTTAAGGTGCATGATACGGGCCTGTATCCATAAAGAAAAAAAAATGAAATGACCTACGCGTTTTGGACAATATGATTGATGTCCTTGGCAATGAGTAAGGACATGAATCATATTGCCTGAAATGTGTCATTCCAGTGTTTCATTAATGGATACAGTCTTGTATCATGCACCTTAACCTGACGTGATTATGTTTTAAATTTTTTGGATGAAATAAGGGATTCTAAAATTAATATTGTGCTGGATTCGTTTGATACAACTTTCTTAACACTCTTTCTATGGCCTGGACATATTGGGGCTTATTTACTAAGGGTCGCGGACCGCACTTACATCGAACTGTTTGCCGTTTTAGGGGATTGCACAGCTTTGACAGGTATTTAACAGGTGTCTGCACTGGGTTTGTGTTGCACGCAATCGGTTTCTGTCACAGCTGCGCTGGCTTTTATGAGACAGAAATTGGGGGCGGGCCATCAGATGATCCGACTGATTTGGACTGAGAGCTGGATTTAAGTTTCAAATTGTGTCACAAGACAATGCACTTACATGCACGGGGAAGAAGAAGGTGAACTCCAGCGGACCTGAACGGGGAAGCGACACATGCAGGATATCGGGCGGCACAGTGCATTCTTGTCGGGCAATGCACTTTCTGTGAACTCCAGCGGACCGGGGCAGTAGGTGTGCCCCATTGGCTGTTATGTGTTATGCGCATGTGTGCATTCTAAGGGTTCATTGTTTGTGACAGCTGGATTGCAGAGATGTCTTTCTGCCTTTTCTGAGCATTTGCATTACAATATAATTGTGCGTTTTAACTTTTCCCCTCCCTACAGAATCCTGTTTTGAGCTCCAGGTTTATTTTGGTTTGGATGCCTTTAAGAAAAAAACACTTCACTTGTCTGTGCTGCTACCTCCTCAGCACTAAACCCCCACCTTTGTCAACGATGCCTACTTTTTGCTGCTCGCCCTTTTCTTTCCAAAGTTATGGCATTTTCTGTTCTGAGAGCGTTTAACTTGCCTATGCCCTCAGGCTGAGACCAGTTATCTTGCCAACAGATGCCATGATGCCTTGTGTTCTCTATCAAAGTAATTTAGTATTAAACCCTTTTAGTTCCCCACAAGTAAATCCAGTGAACAGTGCACACTGCATATTTAGGATGTATATGGTGACAGCCTTGCAGCTTCCATCACATGGAGGAGCAGGGAGCATGCACAGAACAAACAGGATGTATATGGTGACAGCCTGGCAGCTGTCAGCAGGGACAGGGCCGGTTCTAGACAAAGTGGGGCCCTGGGCAAAACTAAAAGTGGGGCCCCAAAATAAAACTGTTTTATGACCAGTCACAGTCAGCAAGAGGCTCCTTTAGTATGGTAAAACAAACTGTAATATGGGATAATTTTATAGGAGATAGATAAATGATAGGGAGATTTATGGGCAGCATGGTGGCTCCGTGATTAGCACTACAGCCTTGCAGCGCTGGTAAACATCTGCAAAGATTTTGTATGTTCTCTCTGTGTCTGTGTGGGTTTCCTCCGGGTCCTCCGGTTTCCTCCCACACTCCAAAAAATTACTGGTAGGTTGATTAGACTGTGAGGCCTAGGGGAGAGGGACCGATATTTTCTGAAAGCAGACACTTGCCCCATTTTCAAAATTGCATCAAAGATTTTATAGACATAGGCGCCTTCATGCAATTTTGATTCAAATTGAAACATTTTATTAAAAATACTTAAAATTTGACTTTGATGGCAAAAAATTTGATCCAAACAGAAAATGTTTACCTTCACATCTCCTAAATGTAATACATGGACATTTGTAGAGTTCACAAATGCCTCATATTGATATGTTCACATAAATAAATCCACATAATATCACTAAAACTGTAATAACTAGATATCTGCTTTTCAGCTAGACATTTTTAGGCAGTCACAACCTGCAAAATATATCAATAAAACAGAATAAAAAGCAAAGGCGCCAAAAAACCTATAGAATTTTGAAAGCAGACAACCAGGCGATGCATTTGGCAATTAACATTCAAAATTTCCTCTAAAATATGTACAAATCCAGATACTTATATAAAGAAAATCTACTTTCCTAAAACAGTAAGATGTGAGGAGAGCATACATACCCCACACCAATATGCTGTATTCAACAAAATATGCAGCAAAGGGAACTGCAGAAAATTCACACAGATGTATCATTGTATGTTCCTTAGACAATGTGTAACCCAAATAAATAACTATATATCCATAAACCTCTCTAATGAGATAATAAAAGTCACTTTTAGATGTGCGCCATTGTATTAGCTGCACAATAACAGAACCCTCCGCGCTTCATAAGAATGAGAGTGAGAACGTCATAACATAGGTGTAAATAATGGAGGATGATGGGAAATAAAAGCCTTATTCCAGGACATGTGTGTGTTTTTGGTGTCACATATAACTTTATGGACATGTTCTGGTCGCGGTGTAGTCACATTAGGCGAAGAGGATTGAATGTTCATCGTATAAGTGAATATCCCCAACAAAAAATAATAATCACAAAATAAAAGGGAATAAGAGAGAAAGGGCCACATTTATCACTTTTGTGCGCCTATGTGTAGTAGTTGCGCCTAAATTCTGGTGCACTGTTTTGCCAGAATTATCACAAACTACAACCATCTGTGATAAGTATATTTTCTGCCTCTTATTAATCACTTTACTTTAACACAGTTTAGGCGCAATTTTGGCGCAGTTTAGGCGCAATGTTAGATTCAGGCACTTACATGTGATCCTGCTACAAGCTCCTCTCTGCTTCTCCCACATCCCAGCATGAAGATAACACTCACAGCAGCACCCAGGTGTGTGACACCCTGCACCCAGTGTCTGACTGATGTTTTGAGATGTTGCTTCATTATTGCCACATAATGTTTTTTCCTCATGATGCCATCCATTTTGTGAAGCGCAATAAAACAACAACACAGCGTGATGCTGCCAACCCTATTTTTACAGATCAGATGGTATTCTCAGACATGCAAACTTCTACCTTTATCCTTCAGTGTAGAGATGATCCACTATGGCCAAACAGTTTCATTTTAGTTTGGCCAGACCACAGGACATGTCTCCAAAATGTAAGGTCTTTGCTCCTGTGTGCATTTGCAAACATTTATCTGGCTTTTTAATGTTTCTTTTGGTGTAGTCGCTTCTACCTGGCAGAGTGGCCGTTCAGCCCATTTCCTTACAGTACTCAATTTACTGTGACACACTCTTACTAGCTTCAGCCAGCATCTTCACAAGTTCTTTTACTTTAGTTCTTGGGTTGATATGCACATTTCGGACCAAAGCATGGTCATCTCTAGGACATGGAACCCATCTTCTTCCTGTGTAGTGTGATTGCTAGACATTCACATCTTGTTTGATGTGAATTGCATACAATTGTGCGTATACATGAACAAGGCACCTTCAAGTATTTGGAAATTTCATCCAAGGATGAATCAGACTTGTGCAAGTCCACAATTCTCTTCCTCTTATCTTGACTGATTTCTTTAGACTTTCCATTGAAGTTACAGAAAGAAGCAGTTTGTTTCAAATATCCTTCAAAATACACCCACATGAGGGACTCTAATTCACTCAGATTAGCCAGATTTCAAAGACATTACATCTTCATATGGACTGTTTAGAGTCATAGTAACCTTAGTGTATGTAAACTTTCGACTTTATAGAAAGTGATAAAAATGATCTCTCTCATTTTTCAGGCATTCAACAAATATAAATAATTTTGGTTATCCTAATGGACCTTATATGGAGAACGCCTCCTAAGGACACGCCTCCTGAGGAAGCAATAAGCGAAACGCGCGTCGGGGCGCGGGGTAGACAAAACAGCCTGAGCAAGAAGGTAATAACCTATACACTATCTGTTATAGAAAGAAATGTCTTTTATTTTATGCATGGTTTAAGATTGTAATTGACTTGCTGTTAGCTGAGCTGTCGAAGTCTCCCCTACATTCTTGGGATCATTTTTTAGCTTTTGTATGGATCAATGTTTGATCAGTTTTAATATATATGAAATAAAAATTGAAAATATTTTTAAATTTATCATTCTCCAGTTTCCCTTGTTTGTAGGGTATTTGGAGTTTAGGGGGGAATTCATCCTAACTAAATTGAAGGACGTATTAAATTTGGCTTATATGGAGAATGTTTGATTGCTGATGCTGATTTCATGTCAGATAAACATGCATTTCAACTGCACATTTAATTAGCTGAAAATGGGGATACACAACAATTATATGTAGGAACAGTAAATTACATTTGTAATGAATAAATATTAAATTGGACTTAAGAGCAATACAAGGTTGGACTAACCCACAGTTGAGATAGATGTGGTCCAGTTACTGTCTGAGTGGTGAATGGTGCCCTCTCTTTACTGTATCTAAACCAATCTATGCATTCATTTTCCAATATTCTTCCAAATACTCCCAAGTTTCTAGCCTATACTGTGAATGCACTGGATGCTAAGGTTGCTAGTTGTGTCTGGCCAACCACTATCAATCCTGCCCTGGCTCTACCTTACATCTTCTTGAAGCTTTCTAGATACTGCACATATGTGGGCACATAATTCTGGCTTCACAACTAAGAGGACCTATATATTACAAGGTAATAGTTACTTTAAACTTCATCAGGGCATTACGTTTGGAATATATCTGTTTTTTGTTGCTTAGCTAACTCTCAGAATTGTGGAGCAGGTGTATCCAACCAATGGAAAGCTATTAGTTTGCAGGCCTGGCATAGATTTTAGTGGATTTGAACACACACAAAAATGCCACAAGGTAACACCAAAGAAAATAATGTCCAAGGAAATTATTCCTTGTACTAGTACTTATTTGTTGTATTTGTTGCATATTATGAAGGCTGAATGTGGGTTAATTTTTATCATTCCAAACTCAATTGTCTTTGCGTGGCACAAGGAAGATCTTTGTTTGCTTTTCAAAAGCCTTAAGTATTATTAAGCTTTTTTTTGTCAGAATCGACATGATTTAGTCGAAACAGGTTTTAGTGCATTCCGGCAAGAGACAACACAAGAAGATATGGATTTATCTGTCAGTCTAGCTTTTAATGCAATCATTTGACTAGGGATTATTTGACAAAAAGAACAAGGATCTGGTCACTACTAGCTTCTTAGGAAAATGGAACATTAATGTGTTTGTTAATAATAAAGATCACTGTATTTCAAACTAACAACATGTTCCAAACAGTTCTAATGTTATCCTGTTATCCTGAATAGCCATTGCAGATATGAGGTAATATTGATACTAACCATTCAAAAATTATAGAAGCTCAAAAGGATAATAGGTATTGCCATTTTCCCAACTAAAACTAGACAAATATGTTATGTTTTAAGGTAGAATATTTTTAAACAACTCTGACAATGCTTTTAACCCCTTAAGGACGCAGCCTGTTTGCAGATTAAGGCTCGCAACTTTTTTTTGAAATTTGACCAGTGTCTCTTCCTGTGGTAATAACTTTTGAACACTGTTACTTATCAAAGCGATTCTGAGACTGTTTTTTCCCCACATGTTGTACTTCATTTTAGTGGTAAATTTTGGCTGATAAGTTTTGCGTTTATTTACAAAAAAAAGAAAAAAATGATGAATTTTTAGAAAAATTTGCCATTTTCGAAATTCTAAATCACCGCGTTTTCAGGCAGATAGATTTACCACCTAAATAACTTGCAGAATAACATTTCCCATTTGTCTACTTCTAATTTTTGAAATGTTTGGATAATTTATTTTGACGTCACGCGGCCTACAAATCGAATAGCGATTTTCCGTATTTTCGGAATTGACTATTTTGGGGATAAATACTGTTTGAAATCAAATTTTACATATTTAGCAACAAAACCCCCTATATAACCAACCCATTTTCAAATCTGCACCCCTCAAACTATCAGAAACAGCATTTACAAAGATTGTTAACCCCTTGAGATCTTCATAGTAATTGAATCAAAATGGCGGTGAAATTTAGAATGGTCAAATTTTGTCGGTTATACGTTCATTTAGCGCTAAAATTTACACATTTCCAAAAGATAAAAAGAGAAATCTCACCATAAAATTTGTTCTACAATTTCTCCTGAGTGCAGCGACCCCCCACACGTGGCCGTTACTTGTGTTATGGGGGCACAGCGAGGCGCAGAAGGGAAGGAGCACCCTGCAGCTGCCAGGATTTTAGTTTTCTGGTTGCCCCCTTTTGAAGGCTATAAAATTTTCGCTTTTCCGTTATTTGGGCCATGTGGTGGCATTTTTTTTGCGGGACGAGATGCTTTTTCCAGTGTTACCATTTTGGGGTTGGTATCACCTATTGTTGAAAATTTTGGAACTTTTTTTGAGGTCATGAGTAGAAAAGCATCAATTCTGTACTGGATTTTTTACTTTTTTTTTTCGTGTTCACCGTATATCCTAATAATCCTGTTATCTTTATTCTATGGGTCGATACGATTACGGGGATACCAGACATGAATATTTTTTCTTATGTTTTACTAAATTTGCCAAATAAAACCCTAATGTGGGGAAAAATCTATCATTTTTGCATTGCTGTCTTCCAAGTGGCATAACATTGTTACGTTTTTGGCTACAGAGCTGGTTGATGGCTTGTTTTTTGCGGGACATGTTGTTCTTTGCAACAATATCATTCTGGAGTACATATGTTTTGTTGATCACTTTTTATTGCATTTTAAGTGGGATATAATAGGTAGAAATCATAATTTTTGGCGGGTTTTTGACGTTTTTTTTTACGGCGTTCATCATAAGGGTTCAATAGTTATTTAGTTTTATTCTATGGATTGTTACGGACGCGGTGATACTATATATGTGGGGTTTGTGTTATGATTTAGACTTTTTTGAGCGTTATATGTCTCTTTATATGTTTTGGGGCTTATGGGCATTTTTAGTGATTTATAAAGTAATTTTTTATTGAAAAACATTATTTTGTACATTTTTTACATGATCCACCATGGGATATGAACAAGCAATCATCTGATTGCTTGTTCTTGATAATACTCTGCAATACTAATGTATTGCAGGGTATTATCAGTGCCAGCCTATGCAGATGCATAGGCTGACACTTTGCCTTTAAGATGACGTCACAGACAGTTTAGGCGCAATTTTGGTGCAGTTTAGGCGCAATGTTAGATTCAGGCAGTTACATGTGATCCTGCTACAAGCTCCTCTCTGCTTCTCCCACAGCCCAGAATGAAGATAACACTCACAGCAGCACCCAGGTGTGTGACACCCTGCACCCAGTGACCTCCTCAGCAGGGGCTTCTCCTGGAGAGGATCCCCCAGTGCTGATCTTCTGCTGCACCCCTGTAATTCTGCACAGTATCCCCCTCAGACACACTGGTGATACTGTGCAGAATTACATGGGGGACACTTGTCTGTACTATCTTCAACATTCTGCAAACTTCTCTTCTCTCTTGCTCTGAGCTCAGGATTCTGCAGAATGTTTTGTAAATAGAAGGTGATGAACTGTAAATAGAGTCTGCAGCTCCTGTCTGCAGTGTATGTAATGTCTGTATTATATGTTCCAGTGTCTGGCTGAGCTTTGCTGCTAGAAATGAGCTCTACTGCAAAGGGGCTCAATGCTTTCTTCTCAGATAACGCCACCTTCGGGCTGGAGTGTTTTTGCGCCTAAATTAAAAGTCGCAAGTGATGAATATCATTAGGCACAGCAAAACATCTGGATTGGTAAGATAGATGAGGGAAAGCTGGTTATTTTTGCTGCGCAGCTAGCTTGGCGTTTAGTCGCAAAAATGGCACAAAAACGGTGCGCCTGAATGAAAAGGCACAAAAACAACAGAAAAAAACGAGTGATACATGTGGCCCAAAGTGTGTTCTTAGATAGTTCTGCATAGAGAAGGGTTATCTATTTACAAAACATTCTGCAGAATCCTGAGCTCAAAGCAAGAGAGAAGAGAACTTTGCAGAATGTTTTGTAAATAGAAGGTGATGAACTGTAAATAGAGTCTGCAGCTCCAGTCTGCAGAGTATCTCATGTCTGTATGATCTGTTCTAGTGTCTGCAGAGTTTCCCGTTGAGCTTTGCTGCTAGAAATGAGCTGTTCTGCAAAGGGGCTCAGTGCTTTCTTCTCAGTTAACGCCACCTTCGGGCTGGAGTGTTTTTGCGCCCGTTTTTGCGCCTAAATGAAAAGTGATGAATATCATTAGGCACAGCAAAACATCTGGATTGCTAGGATAAATGAGGGAAAGCTGGATATTTTTGCTGTGCAGCTAGTTTGGCGTTTATTCGCAAAAATGGCACAAAAACGGTGCGCCTGAATGAAAAGGCGCAAAAACAACAGAAAAAAACAATTGATACATGTGACCCAAAGTGTGTTCTTAGATAGTTCTGCATAGAGAAGGGTTAAAACCATGAATATTAGTTGATTTTATCCCTTCTCAAAATGTAGTAACATATAACGAGATATTTCCATTATCTGTGAGGTGCAGCAGCTCCTGTGTGCAGCAAATTCTCCCTGCAGCCTGATGGCTAAGAATCTGGATTGGGAAGGGGAGTTAATGTCACGGGCTGTATCTCTGCTCTGTGACACATAGAACCTTACTTCTTTTTTCCTATGAAAGAAGAGAGTCTCCTCTTTTATATGAATCTAAATTTGTGTTTCTAAAATGTACGGAGATATTAACTGTTAAACTGCAGTTGGGAGTGATTTTTATATATAAAAATGGCACCTGATATTCTCACTTTAAACCTTAATATCTCTGGATCCATAGCACCTAGAAACAAAATTCAAGATTCATTTGAAAGAAGAGATTCTCCCCGTTGCCACCTTTGCCTACCCATAGAACTGGCCCTGAGCAGGGAACATGTACAGTGCACATCCATGATGTATATGGTGACAGCATGGCAGCTTCCATCACATGGAGGAGCAGGGGATATGTACAGTACATACAGGATGTGTATGGTGACAGCCTGGCAGCTTACATCACATGGAGGAGCAGGGAACATGCACAGGACATACAGGATGTATATGGTGACAGCCTGACAGCTTCCATCACATGGAGGAGCAGGGGATATGTACAGGATGTATATGGTGACAGCCTGGCAGCTTCGATCACATGGAGGAGCAGGGAACATGTACAGTGCACATACATGATGTATATGGTGACAGCATGGCAGCTTCCATCACATGGAGGAGCAGGGAACATGCACAGGACATACAGGATGTATATGGTGACAGCCTGACAGCTTCCATCACATGGAGGAGAAAATATGATCTGGCACCAGCTCACCCTGAGCTGGTGCCATGTATATGTGTCTAAACCTACCACTTTTAAGTGGTAGGTTTCCTTTAACCTTCACATGATAATCTGTATAGTGAGAATTTGGCTAATTGATTTTGTTGAAGTTTTTGAGTAGGGCACTTATTTATTTTGGGCAAGGCTTCTTGAGAAAAAAAAATACCAGTTAATTAGTATCAACCAAACCATCTGGGCCACCCTTTTCTGTATGAATTTAATAAAAGGATGAAATACCTAATTTATGACTGTCTACAAATCAGCAAATGATCTGATGCATAGCTTTTTTTAGGGTGTAAAAGACTGTATGTATAATATATGTTTCTTTCTCCCCGTCCATGACATAAATGAAATATTGAGTAGAGATGAGTGAACCTGAACTTCCTGTTTGGGTTTGGAGTCATTGAGCATCCTGCCCAACCCGGACATATTGCCAGGTTGGCTGCTGAACAGCAGATTAACACCCTTAGCTACCAGTCATGGCTGTGATTGGTCAAGGGGACAACCCTGGCCAAACAAAGTCATGGCTAGTTTCTAGGGACAGTTACATACCTGTTCAGCAGCCAATCTGGCAATATGTCCTGAACCCAAACTGGAAGTTAACTTATCTCTAATCTTGAGGCTTTGAGGGTCTGGTTGAAAATGAGTAAATTGTTTCTCGAGTGTGAATGGTATTCCCTACCTTAATGTCCTGCAGGGCCGGTTCTAGACAAAGTGGGGCCCTGGGCAAAACTAAAAGTGGGGCCCCAAAATAAAACTATTTTATGACCAGTCACAGTCAGCAAGAGGCTCCTTTAGTATGGTAAAACAAACTGTAATATGGGAGAATTTTATAGGAGATAGATAGATGATAGGGAGATTTATGGGCAGCATGGTGGCTCCGTGATTAGCACTACAGCCTTGCAGCGCTGGTCAACATCTGCAAAGATTTTGTATGTTCTCTTTGTGTCTGCGTGGGTTTCCTCCAGGTCCTCCGGTATCCTCCCACACTCCAAAAAATTACTGGTAGGTTGATTAGACTGTGAGGCCCATTGGGGAGAGGGACCGATATTTTCTGAAAGCAGACACTTGCCCCATTTTAAAAATTGCATCAAAGATTTTATAGACATAGGCGCCTTCATGCAATTTTGATTCAAATTGAAACATTTTATTAAAAATACTTAAAATTTGACTTTGATGGCAAAAAATTTGATCCAAACAGAAAATGTTTACCTTCACGTCTCCTAAATGTAATACATGGACATTTGTAGAGTTCACAAATGTGCCCTATTGATATGTTCACATAAATAAATCCACATAATATCACTAAAACTGTAATAACTAGATATCAGCTTTTCAGCTAGACATTTTTAGTCAGTCACAACCTGCAAAATATAGCAATAAAACAGAATAAAAAGTAAAGGCGCCATAAAACCTATAGATTTTTGAAAGCAGACAACCGGGCGATGCATTTGGCAATTAACATTCAAAATTTCCTCTAAAATATGTACAAATCCAGATACTTATATAAAGAAAATCTACTTTCCTAAAACAGTAAGATGTGAGGAGAGCATACATACCCCACACCAATATACTGTATTCACCAAAATATGTAGCAAATGGAACTGCAGAAAATTCACACAGATGTATCATTGTCTGTTCCTTACACAATGGTCACCCAAATAAATAACTATATATCAATAAACCTCTCTAATGAGATAATAAAAGTCACATTTAGATGTGCGCCAATGCATTAGCTGCACAATAACAGAACCCTCCGCGCTTCATAAGAATGAGAGTGAGAATGTCATAACATAGGTGTAAATAATGGAGGATGATGGGAAATAAAAACTTTATTCCAGGACATGTGTATGTTTTTGGTGTTACCTATAACTTTATGGACATGTTCTGGTCGCGGTGTAGTCACATTAGGCGAAGAGGATTGAATGTTCATCGTATAAGTCAATTTACAAAATAAAAGGGAATAAGAGAGAAAGGGCCACATTTATCACTTTTGTGCGCCTAAGTGAAGTAGTTGCGCCTAAATTCTGGCGCACTGTTTTCCAGAATTATCACAAGCTACAACCATCTGTGATAAGTTAATTTCCTGCCTCTTATTAATCACTTTACTTTAACACAGTTTAGGCGCACCCAGGTGTGTGACACCCAGCACCCAGTGACCTCCTCAGCAGGGGCTTCTCCTGGAGGGGATCCCTTAGTGCTGATCTTCTGCTGCACCCCTGTAATTCTGCACAGTATCCCCCTCAGACACACTGGTGATACTGTGCAGAATTACATGGGGGACACTTGTCTGTACTATGTGCAACATTCTGTAACGTTCTCTTCTCTCTTGCTTTGAGCTCAGGATTCTGCAGAATGTTTTGTAAATAGAAGGTGATGAACTGTAAATAGAGTCTGCAGCTCCTGTCTGCAGAGTATCTCATGTATCTATTATCTGCTCTAGTGTCTGGCTGAGCTCTGCTGCTAGAAATGAGCTGTTCTGCAAAGGGGCTCAGTGCTTTCTTCTCAGATAACGCCACCTTCGGGCTGGAGTGTTTTTGCGCCCGTTTTTGCGGCTAAATAAAAAGTTGCAAGTGATGAATATCATAAGGCGCAGCAAAACATCTGGATTGCTAGGATAAATCAGGGAAAGCTGGTTATTTTTGCTGCGCAGCTAGTTTGGCGTTTAGTCGCAAAAATGGCACAAAAACGGTGCGCCTGAATGAAAAGGCGCAAAAACAACAGAAAAAAACGATTGATACATGTGGCCCAAAGTGTGTTCTTAGATAGTTCTGCATAGAGAAGGGTTAATAAAATGAATATTAGTTGATATTATCCCTTCTCAAAATATAGTAACATATAAAGTGAATATTTCCATTATCTGTGAGGTGCAGCAGCTCCTGTGTGCAGTGATTTCTCCCTGCAGCCTGATGGCTAAGAATCTGGATTGGGGGGGGGGGGGGTAATTTCAGGGGGCTGTATCTCTGGCTTATTCGAGTATTGTAATAATGTTATGAAGGAATTACTAAAAATGCTATTCAACACAGTGCATTAATACCTGTGATGTGCGTTGTAAGCCCAGACTCCGGCATCTGCATACCGTATCAGACTTTAAAGGGTAAATTATTTGGAAAAGGTTGTCCCTGATATAGGGAAACATATTGGCTGTTATCTGAAGTCCAAGATTCTCTCTCATAGAGCAGCATCAGTGGCGTAACTGTACAGGTCTACGATAAGCCCATTAAGCCATTAAATCGCGGTGGGGACAAAATCTGTACAACATTGAATTTACCAAACAATTGAATTATCGTTAAAACATTCAATCTACATGGTACACAATATAGTTCTGCCAGCAAGTTGCCATTTGTATAACCCAACCCTACGGAGAACATCGACCTTTAATGTCAAAGTGCAGTAAATAGTAAATAGTCAGTTAAATGACTGGTGCCATAGAGAAATAGCAGCTTGCAAGGGTTACAGTCGTCTACTTTCATTCCCTTCTCACCAGATTTCAGAAAAGACCATCAGAAGATAAAACTGTAACTGGAGGGTAAACAATTCTTACATTGTACGCTAGTATGCAAACATATTGTAGAGGCGTCATTATACATGGAGGAAGCCACTAATCTAAGATAAGGATGATGCTCCTTATCTAGCTCTAAAATTAAACTAATCTAAAAAGCTAACATTTTTATAGGTTAGCAGGCAGATTTAATAAAAAAAGAAAACTTGGTTACATAAAATTGATGATGATAATATGGGGATTAATTATCTGCAGCGTAAGGACCAGCGCCATTTTTTGTTGTGTTTCTATTTTCACTTGCTCTTTTCATAATCTGTATATTTGTTATTTTGCGCATTACAGATGTTGATGACTTGAGTTGACATTTATGATACATTGGGGATTTTAGAAAAAGGTATTTAGGCTTTTCACTGTGCACTTAATGACTACCGGAATACAGATTTATAAAGGTATATGATTTCTTAATTTTGTCCTATTCTAATGCCAATAACTTTTTCAACTTCAGTTTACGGAGCTGAGCGTTGTAAAAGGGTAATGTTTGTTGGATGAGATGACTGCTAATAACCGTTTTTTATTATTTTTATAGATGTGGTTCTTTTTGGGACATGGTTATTACCTGACAGGTCATGATTTATTTGTTTAGTTGTATTATTAGTTGATAGGGAAAGGGGGAGATGTGAAATTTTTAGTTATTAGTTTTCTTTAAACTTTTTTCTTTTATTTTTTTCGGCCGCCTAGGGTACTTTAGGCCAGGGGTTCGGTTTTGATGCTCCTACCATAGACATTTGCGGCAAAAGAGATATGCTAAGGATCTAAAACTCCAGCAGGACTTTGATAGTTCTCACTAAATGATAGGAATAGGAACATAGAAAGACTCAGGCTGTCATGGGAATGGACGAATGACTCATCAGGAAGCAACAATTCTATCAAAAATTTGGTGATCCCTAGTGCCGTGACAAAGCCTCCCACACTTAATTAAATGGTTTTTGCACACATTTGCAGGCAAACAACCTATAAAGGCTTAGCCCGGAAGCCCTGTCATACATCCTAAATGGCTTATGACAATATCTAGAATAATGCATTGTTATGCTGTGGATCACTGTGGGTAATGCTGTGGATCACTGATTGTACGAATCATCACCCAGCCAATTGTTCTTGGTTTCGATACTTGAGATGGCTGCAGGAGTACCCTGATATAATCTGACAACATGTGCAGATACTTTAAGGAATCTTATTTTTTAAACCTTAACCCCTACCAGGCAGTATGAGCTTGTGCCGTTGAAATCCCATAATGATCTCAGTTATAAGCAGTAGAAATAGATTTTCCGAATTGAAAAAAAAGGCACCTTTGTATAGAAGAAATTTAAACCGCACATAGTCAGTACCCAGACGTAGATGAAGTCTTTTTATACCTTAAACTTTTCATTTTCTACAAGGGTTTTTAATGTGTAAACTTTCGAGTTTATTTGTCTTTGTCTTTGAGAATTTCTTTCTGCATATTTTGTGCCATAAAGAAAAACATATTAAAATGCTCCCCCTAACACTAAAGAACAATCTAACCAGGGGGCATCGTTTCCCCCTTTTATGGAAGCTGCCGTCTTTGATCTCCAAAATCACTGCGGCTTTAAATATTCATCATATTCTCCTTCCAGCACTGTTGCATTGCATTAAACATTTCTGCGTCTGGCTTATAGAAATAAGACAATTTGATACAGTTTACATACATAAATGTAGCAAACTATTACAGAAGAAGTCACACAGAAAATTACAGCATAAAAGTGTGAATCGTGTATCTATGCTTATAATGAATGACGGAAATACTAAAAATCAAGATTTGGTTATGAGGTTGTTTGAACATTTAGTATTTCCTACCGGTCATAGATAAACAGAAAAGGAGATTTTGTTGCCGCCTGAACTTGTTATGGGAGTGGTCAGACAGCTATAATTAGACCGCCAGTATAGGTGAGCACTTCCGAGTCAAGTTTAGTGGAAAAGTCCCTGGATCTATGGACGACTCTGCATCCCTGTTTATTCTCTTGCTGCCTATAGAATTTAGAGTTGCATGTTGGTATTGCTCCATACAACTTCACTGTCATGTAGATTCCGGGGGGTTCATCTTTTTACTAGGCCCGATTGCGTTTTTCCGGGGGGTTACCCGAATTTTTACGTTTTTTGTCACGATTTTCCCTGAATTGCCCCGGGTTTTGGCGCACACAATCGGATTGTGGCGCATCGGCGCTGGCGTGCCCGCAATGGCAAAAATTGGGGGGTCGTGGACATTCAAAAACGAAATTCGGAAAAAAAAAAAAGCTGCTTTTAAAATAAAAGTGTCGCTTTGACCGCCACTTACCTGCCACGGCCTGCCTTGGTGAAACGTCAGTGCAATCCGACGACTTCAGCGCAGGCAGCGACACCTAGTGGACATCGGGGGGGAAGGGAACTACCTTAGTGAATCGCCGGAAGACCCGAATCCCCACACAGAAGAGCGCCGTGGATTGCGAATGACCGGGTAAGTTAAATATGCCCCTCAATCTTCTTATAGATATGGATTTCATTGGTTGATCATACTATTCAGTTTTAGGGTATAAACGTTAATGGTCAGAATACACTAGTTTCCCACAGATTCCCAAAAAAAAGAGGAGATATAAACGTGAACTGATATTTAGAGTTGAGTCGAGGCATGGTCTAAATATGTGACCAGTGAGACCCATAACAGTGTCACAGGTGCCCCATATTTCGGGTCGCGGGCTCACCCGTGCCCCTCTGAACACCAATAGCATGGCGCTTCCGCTTCTTCCAGGCTTACTGCTGCCTGATCCCAGTCTTGGGCCCGTGCACGCGAGTCCCCGACTCCTAGAGCCCATGCGCGCCGGTTCAGAAAAAATGTTAAGGGCAAGCAAACCGTTAATTGCCGCTGGCCATTTCCCAGAATTTCTATTAAATCTGAATTTCCCTGCCACAACCCTGCCGGATCTTGTGCATCTGCCTTAGAGAAAGTTGGTACTCATCGCACCTGTGCTGTTCTGTATTGTGATTTCCCGTTATGACCCGGTTCATTCCTGACGTAGCTCCTCTGCTGCCTTGCCTTGACCTATTGCATACGTCCCCAACTCGACATCCCGTTGCTGCCCGTTCCTGGCCTCTGCATGCCCCGACTACGATTCTGCTCAAGTCACTGTACCGCAGACTGGCGTGCACCACGGACAAATTCGAACTGTGGACGAACCTGGTGTATCACACCGCAGCAAGTCCAACCCACTTTGGGTGGGCCTGTTGGTGAAAAAGGGTACAGCTAGTATCATCACGGGTGGTCTAGTGGGTCCACTACCCTGAAGCTGACACACAGGTCCTTTTGCCTTTAACATTAGCAAAACTGTCACCATGCACATATTGGACACATAAGAATTCACAGATGGCCTGCATGAGTGTCACCAGATCACATAACATTAACAGCTGCATGCAGAGATGGCAACGCGGAGGAAGCTCGGAATTTCAGCGCCGAGTGAGGCCAGTCCATCTCGACTTGCTAAATACAGATAGAAAAACTACGTATTAAAACAAATGCTATATACATAGTGACACCAAGCTAAAATTATAAAGTTAAATATGTTGGGAATTGAGGAGAACCATTTTGTAGCTAACAGAAAGGCGTAGCAGTTAGCACTATGAACCTGCTGTATTTGTGAAAAGTGGTGACAGCTTCCCTTAACATTACCAATGTCATGATAAGGGGCATGTGGATGTCCTAGGCAGGTTTGACGCTCAAGCCCCTTGAATTGCAACACACGGAACACAATGAAGTCCCATTGGTACATGGCGGTTGTGTCACTGGAACCCATAGGCTCGTACAAACAAGGGGAAAGTATTCAGATATGTACCCTAAGGTGACCTATAGGTGAGTTACGTACCCCCGGTAAACTTTAGGTGCATCAATAGAGAAGCGTGTATTGTAATCATATCTTATGTATGATTGTAGATTGTAGATTGTAGTTCTTTATAACATGCGCTGGGGGCATGTCTTCACAACCCTGTGCTCTTAGCTCTCTGCATTGGAATCTCCACAGCTTGCAGACGTCACTCCAAAGTTGTTAAATCATTCTTTATACTGTAGCATGTGCAAAGGATATGCACACTGGAATAACGATCTTACTGTTTACTAATGATAAGTTTTGTCCTGAAACAATGACCGTTTATTCCAGTGTTATTATATATCATTATATGTTTTATATGTTTTCGTTTTTCTCGCGGCAATACTGCAGTTATGCTTAAGTATTGTCCAACTAGTCATGAAGCATTCATGACCATCTTATTTTGTGTTTATTGGGTTCATACATAATTTTATGCCGTAATATACATGATACAGAGGTATAAACCATGCATACATTTAGACAGACTTTTTGATTGTAGAAAGACATCATTAATCTTCCATCTGTCCTCCGTTGTGTGAACACGGTGCGCCAGAGATCCAATAGCAGACGTTTGCCGATTGCTCGGTACACATCGTGCAGAGAAAGTTGTATTAAACGATCAGAGCCTCAGTCATATAAAAAAATTTTGAATCCTTTATTTCATCCAAAAATTTTAAACATCAATGGACGTCAGGTTAAGGTGCATGATACGGGACCTGTATCCATAAAGAAAAAAAATGAAATGACCTACGCGTTTTGGACCATATGATGATGTCCTGGCGGCATGGGCGAAGAGAAATAAATAGAGGCTGAAATAATAGGGCATCCAGTGTTACATTAATGGATACCAGTCGTGTATTCATTGCACCTTAACCTGACGTGATTATGTTCTTAAATTTTGATGTGATGAAATAAGGGATTTAAAATAATTGTGATCTGCGATTCGTTGGATTACAATTTCTAAACTCTTCTATGGCCTGGGAATATTGGGTTCATTTACTAAGGGTCGCGGACCGCACAACATCGAATGTTTGCCGTTCTTTAGGGGCACTTGACAGTTTTGACCGGTCTATTGTAACAGGGTCTGCACTGGGTTGTGTTGCACACAATCGGTTTCTGTCACAGCCTGCGCTGGCTTTTATGAGACAAAATAGAAATTGGGGGCGGGCCGTCAGATGATCCGACCTGATTATGGGACTGAGGCGGGGGATTTTTAAGTTTCAAAATTGTGTCACAAGGACACATGCACTACATGCAGGGGGGAAAAGAGAAGAAGGGTGAACTTCCCAGCGGACCTGAACGGGGAAGCGACACATGCCAGGATATCGGGCGGCACAGTGCATCTTGTCGCGACAAATGCAATTTTGTGAACTCCAGCGACCGGGGAAGGGAGGTGACCGTGCCATGGTCGTTATGTGTTATGCGCATGTGTGCATTCTAAGGGTTCTTGTTTGGGACAGTGGATGCAGAGATGCGTTGCTGCCTTTTCTGGGTTCATTACAATATACTGTG
This sequence comes from Engystomops pustulosus, assembly GCA_019512145.1. Lineage (NCBI taxonomy): Eukaryota > Metazoa > Chordata > Amphibia > Anura > Leptodactylidae > Engystomops > Engystomops pustulosus. Next base: position 41,973,844 of record CM033642.1, on the reverse strand, counting down.
CGTTGTACATCTTTCCCTCCCTACAGAATCCTGTTTTGAGCTCCAGGTTTATTTTGGTTTGGATGCCTTTAAAAAAAACACTTACTGTCTGTGCTGCTACCTCCGCAATAAACCCCCACCTTTGTCAAACGATGCCTATTGTGCTGACTGCCCTTTTCTTCCAAGGTATGGATCTTTCTGTCTGATCGAGCAGCGTTTAACTTGCCTATGCCCTCAGGCGAGACCAGGTTATCTTGCCAACAGATGCCATGATGCCGTGTGTATCATATCAAAGTAATTTAGTGGTTTAACCTTTTAGTTCCCCACCAAGTAAATACCATGTGAACAGTGCACACTGCATATTTAGGGATGATAATGGTGACAGCCTGGCCAGCTTCCATTCACAGGAGGACGCAGGGAGCATGCACAGAGAAACAAACAGGTGTATATGGGACAGCCTGGCAGCTGTCGCAGGGACAGGGCCGGGTTCTCAGACCAAGTGGGGCCCTGGGCAAAACTAAAAGTGGGGCCCCCAAAATAAAACATTTATGACCCAGTCACCAGTCGCAAGATGGCTCCTTGAGTATGGTAAAACAAACTGTAATATGGGAGAATTTTAAGGAGATAGATAAATGTAGGAGATTTATGGGACAGCATGGTGGCTGCTGATTAGAACTACAGCCCTTGCAGCGCTGGTAAACAATCGCAAAGATCTTTGATGTTTCTTCGTGTCTGTGGGGAGTTCCTACCGGGTCTCCGGTTCTCCCACCTCCAAAAAAATTAGGGGTTTAGACGGTGAGGCCTAGGGGAGCAGGGAACCGATATTCTTCTGAAAGCAAGAACTGCCCATTTTCAAAAATTGCATCAAAGATTTATAGAATAGGGCCTTCATGCAATTTGATTCAATTGAAACATTTTATAATAAAAAATACTTTAAAATTGACTTTGCATGGCAAAAAATTTGATATCCCAAACAGAAAATGTTACCTTCCATCTCCTAAAGTAATACAGGACATTTGTGAGTTCACAAATGACCTCTAATTATATGTTCACATAAAATAAATCCAATAATATCACCTCTTAAAACTGTAATAACTAGAATTGCTTTTCGCTAGACTTTTATAGACAGTCACAACCTGCAAAAAATATATCTAATAAAAACAGAATTTAAAAAGCAAAGGCGCCAAAAAACTCATAGAAATTGAAAGCAGACCAACCAGGCGATGCTTTGGCGCTTAACTCAAATTTCCTCTAAAATAGTACAAATCCGAGTACTTATAAAGAAATTATACTTTCCAAAACAGTAGATTGTAGGAGGCATACATACCCCAACACAATACTGCTGTATCAACAAAAGGACGCAAAGGGAAACTGCCAGAAATCCACACAGATGTATCATTGTTTCTGTTCCGACTACAATGGTTAACCAAATAAATGAACTATATATCCATAACCTTCTCTAATGAGATAAGAAAGTAACTTTTAGATGTGCGCAATTGTATTAGCTGCACAAATACAGACCCTCAGTGCCTCATAAGAATGAGAGTGAGAACTCATAACATAGGTGTAAATAATGGAGGACATGAGGAAATAAAAAACTTATCCAGAGTGTGTGTGATTTTTGGTGTCACATTATAACTTTATGACATGGTTCTGGTCGCGGTGTTGTAGTTCAATTAGGCGAAGAGGAAGTGTGTTCAATCGTATAAGTGAATATCACAACAAAAAATAATAATCACAAAATAAAAGGGAAATAAGGAGAAAGGGCCACATTGTTCACTTTTGCGGCTAAGTTTGAGTAGTTGCGCCTACATTATGGTGCACTGTTTGGCAGAATTATCAACAACTCAAACCATCTGTGATAAGTATATTTTCTGCCTCTTATTAATCACTTACTTAACAAATTTTAGGCGCATTTTGGCGCAGTTTAGGCGCTCATGTTAGATTCAGGCACGATACATGGATCATGCTACAGTCCTACTCTGTTCTCCAATCCCAGCATGAAGATAACACTCACAGACGCACCCAGGTGGTTGGACACCTGCACCCAGTGAATCCTAGAGGGGTCGATCCTGGAGGGGAGCCCCCAGTGCTGATCTTTGCTGACCACCCTGGAATTCGTGCACGTATCCCCCTCAGACACACTGGTGAATACTGTGAAAAATTACATGGGGGAACATTGTAGTAATAGTGCAACATTCTGAAAGTTCGTCTTCCTTCTGCTTTGAGATCAGGAGTTTGCAGATGTTTGTAATAGAAGGTGAGGAATTGTAACTTAGAGCGTCTGCAGCGCAGTCTGTTATGATCGGTTTAGGACATTCACACGCGGTATGCACGCCGTGGGGCATACCAGTCCGTGTGCTGGAGGTGAGGGGAGGTGTCTCCTCCCTCATGGAATAGCGGCAAACGCCGCAATCCGCCGAAAGATAGAGTTGCTCTACTTTTTGGGTATGTCGGCCCAGGATCGGTGCCCACACAATGTGTGGCACCGGATCCCCGCCGTGCCTATTGCCGTTTATGGGGACGTACATGCGGCGCAAATTGCGGCGCAGTACGGGCCCCGCAGATGGCAGCTGTGAATGAGCCCATAGTGCCTGGGCTGAGCTTTTGCTGCCTAGAAATTAGCTGTTCGCAAAGGGGGGGTGCTCAGTGCTTCTTCTCAGTTACACCACCTTCGGGTGGAGTGTTTTTGCGCCCGTTTTTCGCCTAAATGAAAAGTCGCAAGTGATGAATATATTAGGCGCAGCACAACATTCTGGATTGTAGGTAAATGAGGGAAGCTGGGTATTTTTGCTGCACAGCTAGTTTGGCGTTTAGCGCAAAAAATGGCACAAAAACGTGTGCGCCTGGAGTGAAAAGGCGCAAAACAAACAGAAAAAAACAATAATACATGGTTGGCCCAAGTGTGTTCTTGATCAGTTCTGCTAGAGAAGGTTAAAACAGAATATTAGTTGAATTATGCTCATTCAAAATGTAGTAAACATATAAAGAGATATTTCTTATCTGTGAGGTTGCAGCAGCTCTTGTGCAGCAATATCCCGTGCGCTGATGGCTAAGAATCTGGATTGGAGGGGGTTAGTTAAAGTCACGGGGCTGTAATCTTGCTCTTGACACATAAGAACCTACTTCTTTTTTCCTATGAAAGAAGAGAGTCTCCTCGTGTTATATGAACTAAATTTGTGTTTCTAAAATGTACGGAGATATTAAAAAAAAAAAAAAATTAATTGTTAAACTGCAGTGAGAGTGAGGAGTGATTTTTATAATAAAAATGGCACTGATATTCTCACTTCAACCTTATATATCTCTGGATCCATAGCACCTAGAACAAAATTCAAGATTCATGAAGGAGATTCTCCTTGCACAAGAAGCCGAGGGAGACATTACATACTCCAGATTATGGTAAGTCAAAGTTCCAGGGCGGATATTTCATACCGGGTTACTGGCTTACACTGAGGAGGACCGCAAGATGAATTGCGAACCTGGTTCACTGAGCAGGGATTGACAGATACAGAGGTATGAAGCGGATATCCATGAGGGCACTGAAGAACGGATAATGGGCACTACGCCACATGAAGGCATTCGTATGATGGATATATGTGACAGCAGGCAGCTACCATCACATGGAGGAGCCGGGGATACGGTACGTGCACTACAGGATGTATATGGTGAAGCTGGCCAGCTTACATCAACATGGAGGAAGCAGGGGAACATGACCATGACATACAGGATGTATATGGTGACAGCCGTGCAGCTTCCATCCATGGAGAGGAGCAGGGGAATGTTACAGTACATACAGTGGATGTATCGGTGACAGCCCGTGGCAAGCTTCTATCACATGAGAGGAGCAGGGGACAGTGACAGTACATGAGGATGGATGGTGACAGCCTGAACAATTCTGATACATGGAGGAGCAGGGGACATGTACAGTCACATCATGATGATATATGTGACAGCTGGCAGCTCTCCATCAACATGAGAGGAAGCAGGGGATATGTACAGATACATACAGGATGTGTAATTGCGTGACAGCCTGTGCCAGTTCTATCACAGGAGGAGCAGGGGAACATGTACAGACATAAAGGATGATATGGTGACAGCCTGACGCTTCCATCACATGGAGGAGCAGGGGATATGTACAGTACATACAGGATGTATATGGTGACAGCCTGGCAGCTTCCATCACATGGAGGAGCAGGGAATATGTACAGTACATTCAGGATGTGTATGGTGACAGCCTGGCAGCTTCCATCACATGGAGGAGCAGGGAACATGTACAGTGCACATCCATGATGTATATGGTGACAGCATGGCAGCTTCCATCACATGAAGGAGCAGGGGATATGTACAGTACATACAGGATGTGTATGGTGACAGCCTGGCAGCTTCTATCACATGGAGGAGCAGGGGACATGTACAGTACATACAGGATGTATATGGTGACAGCCTGACAGCTTCCATCACATGGAGGAGCAGGGAACATGTACAGTACATACAGGATGTGTATGGTGACAGCCTGGCAGCTTCTATCACATGGAGGAGCATGGAACATGCACAGGAGATACAAGGGTGTGGGGGAACTGCTCCTTTCCAGCCCCTCCCAATTGGCAACTGCCTAGTCACACAGCAGATGCTAATGAAAGGTACAATATAACATATCTTTTTTTCTGTAAAACCAATTTTTTATACAAAAACACTTTGGCGGTGTATGTGGGGACTGGGGGAGTGCTAAAAATGGGTCTCCTGGTGACAGGTTCCCTTTAATGTTTGCACAGATAAACCCAAACAAATCCCTATTGCATGTTACAAAAGGGAAGTATGAAGATAAATGATCCAATATTTGTACAATGAGTAGATCTAGGAGGTACAACTTGTGTTGTATAAGAGTACAAACAGTATGTTTGAACGTGCAAAGGTCATGATCAGCATTTGTAATACCCAGTATTCTGTGACTTTGGATTCGCAAATTACTCCAATGAAAAGTAGAGCACTTTATAAGATGTACCTTATATGTTCCCAAAATATCTTATGTTTATGCAAATTAGTTTATTTTTGAACCAGGGCCTGACCATTGACATGAGTGTACCGGCAGGAGTAGCCACACCCCTGTATTTCTGTAAGCCATGAGTTAAAGGGGTTATTCAAGACTACCAATAAATTAGGAGATGGGCTGGGGCGGGTTTTTAAAAAAAAATAAATGTGTACTCATCTCTTCCGTCACTCCCGGTGTCCATACCCCTGTAAACAATGAGCCCACAGCGCGGGACATCGGGAACAATGGAGTAGCTGAGTACATGTTTATTTTTTTTTAAAGCCCGCCCAAGCCCATCCCTAATTTATTGATAGTCTCAGATAACCGCTTTAAATCAATGAACCCTATCAAGTGTCCTACCCAATTTATTTTTATATAGGACAATATTGGAACTGAGGGCACACAGGACTGAATACATTGCATACATTGTACTGCCATTGTATTTTTATAATTAAATTTGACATATTTTTGAATGGTTGTATTTTTGTGTGTGCCTTTCACATATGTGCTTAGAGTGCCATAAAGATAAGTACAACCAGTGTATCAGGGCGATCCTGGAAGAGGTAGAATATAAAACATTGAAACTTTGACACCGTACATGGTGGTAGGCACCAATTCTACAGAAAATCCCTGCAGTCTGGATTTTTACAATATTGTTGAAGAATGGACATGATCATGGTACAGGACATGTATTCTATAATCGGAGTGGTACCCTTTTAGTGCTTTCTACATCTGGTCCATGCCACAAAAAGGACTTTTTCCAGCCGCAAGTAACCATAGAAACTGCTGTCCAGACATCTTTTGGACGTCTACATATTAACAACTAATTTAAGTTTCCCAGTACTGATTTCCAGTATTCTCCCTACTACATAGACTAACATAAACCATAACAAGCTCTCCGTACTGCTACTACCAACCATTTTTTTGCATTTCTCTATCCTACTTGCACATAATACTATACATGATATATAGTATTACAGTACATACAGGATGTATATGGTGACAGCCTGGCAGCTTCCATCATATGGAGGAGCAGGGGACATGTACAGTACATACAGGACTTGGCTTAGCGACGCCCCCTGCTCCTCTACAATCAATCCCAAGTGAGGGGAGTTATTCATATATTTGAAAAGGTCACATGTTTCCCAAGGGTGGGGGGAACTGCTTCTTTCCAGCCCCTCCCAATTGGCAACTGCCTAGTCACACAGCAGATGCTAATGAATGGTACAATATAACATATCTTTTTTCTGTAAAACCAATATTTTATACAAAATCATTTTTGTGTATGTACTATGCTCTGTGGGGACTGGGGGAGTGCTAAAAATGGGTCTCCTGGTGACCGGTTCCCTTTAATGTTTGCACAGATAAACCCAAACAAATCCCTATTGCATGTTACAAAAGGGAAGTATGAAGATAAATGATCCAATATTTGTACAATGAGTAGATCTAGGAGGTACAACTTGTGTTGTATAAGAGTACGAACAGTATGTTTGAACGTGCAAAGGTCATGATCAGCATTTGTAATACCCAGTATTCTGTGACTTTGGATTCGCAAATTACTCCAATGGAAAGTAGAGCACTTTATAAGATGTACCTTATATGTTCCCAAAATATCTTATGTTTATGCAAATTAGTTTATTTTTGAACCAGGGCCTGACCATTGACATGAGTGTACCGGCAGGAGTAGCCACACCCCTGTATTTCTGTAAGCCATGAGTTAAAGGGGTTATTCAAGACTACCAATAAATTAGGCTGGGGCGGGTTTTTAAAAAAAAATAAATGTGTACTCATCTCTTCCGTCACTCCCGGTGTCCATACCCCTGTAAACAATGAGCCCACAGCGCGGGACATCGGGAACAATGGAGTAGCTGAGTACATGTTTATTTTTTTTAAAGCCCGCCCAAGCCCATCCCTAATTTATTGATAGTCTCAGATAACCCCTTTAAATCAATGAACCCTATAAAGTGTCCTACCCAATTTATTTTTATATAGGACAATATTGGAACTGAGGGCACACAGGACTGAATACATTGCATACATTTTACTGCCATTGTATTTTTATAATTAAATTTTACATATTTTTGAATGGTTGTATTTTTGTGTGTGCCTTTCACATATGTGCTTAGAGTGCCATAAAGATAAGTACAACCAATGTATCAGGGCGATCCTGGAAGAGGTAGAATATAAAACATTGAAACCTTGACACCGTACATGGTGGTAGGCACCAATTGTACAAAAAATCCCTGCAGTCTGGATTTTTACAATATTGCTGAAGAATGGACATGAGCATGGTACAGGTCATGTATTCTATAATTGGAGTGGTACCCTTTTAGTGCTTTCTACATCTGGTCCATGCCACAAAAAGGACTTTTTCCAGCCGCAAGTAACCATAGAAACTGCTGTCCAGACATCTTTTGGACGTCTACATATTAACAACTAATTTAAGTTTCCCAGTACTGATTTCCAGTATTCTCCCTACTACATAGACCAACATAAACCATAACAAGCTCTCCGTACTGCTACTACCAACCATTTTTTTGCCTTTCTCTATCCTACTTGCACATAATACTATACATGATATATAGTATTGTATTTCAAAAATAATATATTGTAGAGTATAATTATTATTCATAGTATAATAATTTATTATTTTTATAGTGCCATCAAATTCTGTAGCGCTTTACAGATTCTTGGGAACATATACAAATAAAGTAAGATATTACAGAGTAACAACAGTCATATGAAACAATAGGAGCTCGCAAGAGCTTACAGTCTATGAGGTTGACACAAGAGGTACAAGAGCTTGTATAATGGTCCAGCCATTCTTTATAAGGGAACAATATAAAATAATTTAATAAATAAAACCAGCCATCAGCCGACATCTTATGGTTCAACAAATTTTATTGAAAATCACACATAATTTTTATACAGGTTGTCATATACTTCAATATAGATGAGTTATAGATGCAGAAAGATTGTAAAGTGATAATCCATATAAACAAGAAGAACAACAGAAAAACATAAATGTTCATGAAACTAAACAAAGGCCAATAAGACCTGGAATATGATAACAATTCCCAACTGCCATCTTATATATAAAGTCAATGGAACTTCAGAGAAGAATTTTCCAGATAATAGACTGGGGGAGTACCCAAAATTGGTTAGTATAGAGTTTCATGCAATTAATGAGTGTGATAGGCCTGCCTAAAAAATAGAGTTTTAAGAGCATGTTTGAAGCTTTGGGGGTTGGGAATTAGTCAACTAGACTAGGGTAGGGCATTCCAGAGCATTGTTGCAGCTCTGGATAAGTCCTGGAGACTTGAGTGGGAAGTTCGAATTAAGGAAGAGAATAATCTGAGATCACTGGCAGATTGAAGAGCACAGGTTGGAGGATAGACTGAGATGAGAGAGGAGAGGTAGGGAGGTGCAGCATTTTAAAGAGCTTTGTGGATGAGGGTTATTCATTTAAACTGTACTCGGAAGGAGATGGTTGGTAGTTAGCAGCACTGGATGGGTCCAGGGAAACTTTCTATAGTAATGGGGTGACAACAGCATGTTTGAAGGATGAGGGATAGACACCAGAAGAGAGAGAGGTTCAATATTTTAGTGAGATGAAAAGTGACCACTGTGGAGAGCGAGGGATCCCCCAGATGTGAGGGGATTTGGTCACTGATGCAGGTAGTTGGGTGAACAGAGGAGAGGAGCCTGGGCACTTCTTCTACTGTGAGTGGCTCAAAGGAAGAGAGAGATCAGGGCCAAGTAATATATTGTAGTTCAGAAATAATTTTGAAGGGAATAGAGATTCCAACCCTTATTCACTATCAATGGAGGAGAAGATTGGCAAGTCAGGAGAAGTTAACCATCCGTCTTCTGTTCTGCTAACAGGAGGTTGGAAAAGCAGGCAATGGAGAAGGAGAAACAAGTGATTGGTGAGAATTGGACATTGTTGTGGCCACCAAGAGTTTGCAATGTACAGCTTGGGACTGTGGCTGACTGACTTAAGGTTCATACATGTAGGGAGTATAAATTAACAAGTCATACTGCCAATCACATGTCTAGGGCTGTGATCATACTAAGCTGAAAAACAGCTCAATAAAGGAACATGTATTTTTAACCCTATGATGCCTTTTTCCCCATACATAGATAACACGGGAGTTATACAGATAACAGATGGAGTTTCTTTAAAAAAGTTGCATAATGAAATATGGATTATCTAATTTCACTTCCTTTGTCAAAAGATTAGTCAAGTTCATAAGAAATGAGAAAAATGAAGAAATCTGTTCCAAGGTCTTTCAAAACATGGCTCCAGGCCATCTGTGTGCAAACAGTAATGCTTGGCAAAAAGTATCGTAATTTTTATATTGGATTTTTTTTAGTATTAATACTATCTGTAATATGGACTTTGGACTCAGGGACAACTGATAAAACAGTGAACCCTAAACCTCCAGCCCCCCTTCCCCCTCACAGCCCGGCTCTGCATATCCTAGGTAATAAGGGACAACCACGAAGACTTTCCCTCCTTGCAACAAAGTGTGAAAACGAAACAAGACAAACAACACAAAGGGAGAATCAGCAATCTGGGTCACGGCAGAGATAGCAAATCAGGTACAAAATCACAGATACAAAGAATAGTCAATAACGAGACAAAAAATGGAAATCAGAAGTACAGATGGACCAAAAATAGATGATACAGAAAGCACTGGTTCAGCTGACCATAGGAAAAAAGTATCCACTGCGGCTCCTTGGCTAAAAACTGGAGTATACATTTCACACAGACTAACAAACTAAAATATAGAGCTTATTCACCATGTATGTCATGGATGTTTAGCCCACAAAAAAGGTTAAAATAGTGGATACTTGTTTTGGACTGATGATGAACATGGTTCAGATCCAAAACGCGGCTATAAGAGGTGGGTGTATGGTGTAATATGCAGCATTCCCCACCTCTGTATGAAGAGGGCTCAACCTGTGAGCACTTTTCTTACAACCCCCACCCCTCTGCGCTGTGCATGTATGGCACAGAGTGTCAAGGGGTTAAATTAATATCATTATAATGCACAGAATCCTATACTCTGTACTGGCCCATGGTCGCGTGCCACTGGCCTATAAGTCACGTAAAGGATGACAAAAATGTATGAAATGTGACTCTGCTCCTTTTCGTGTGATTTGTGCAAATGTATTAATGTAGGTTTAGATCTCAATAGATATCTGTATCTGTGGTAGGACACCCTCTTCAATACAGCCCTTCTGTTATAATGTACTGGGAATATTTATGTGAATTTAAATAGTCAACTCATAATGCCACTCTGGGAACAGTAGATATATAAAGTGTACCCTAACACAAAATGCACTTCTCAGCTTTTACCACCTAATTGACTTGGAAACTTCAGTGGTAAGGGACAACTAATATTCTCTTCCTGCCACAAATTGCAAAAAACAAAGACAAGACAAAACAAAACAAACAGAAGAATGGTCAACAGAGCTGGGTCACAACAAAAAAGGCAATGTAGTACCAAATTGCAAAGCTGAAGGACAGTATGAATACAGGCAGAAGGTCAGAATACCAGAATACAGAGATAAAGAAAACCAACACCTAGAACCTAGGAGCACACTACAATTAAGTCTAAAGAAGCACAGAGGTTTGACCAGGAGAAGCCTATAAAAGAATAATGGCTCTGATACAGAAGGTTAACAGATAGGAATACAGTTAATAACTAAATGTTAATTACTGAAGAACAGGAATTCACACCAGCAATGCCAGAGCGAAATGACACATTAAAGATAAGCTGTCATGCAAATTTATCCACCCAAAATAAATAATTCATTAAAAACTATGGTTAAAAAGCATTGCCCGTATCCCTAAATGGTTCCTTTCCATGTCTGCAATGATAAAAAATCAGTTTGCAGACTTATATGCAACTCTCCTGATGTGAGTCCAATAACACAACCTGAGTCCAATAAAACCCTGAATATTTATTGGTTACTGCATTGTCCTGCCTCCTTTTTTCCGGATTGACAGGTCCTACTGCTACATAACTGTTGCTATGTCAAACATTGAGAGAGAGCTCTGTTACATCATTGGCCACTTCATGTCATGTGACCAAGGTGACATCATCAATGGTCCCGTTACATTTTCACAGTCTACCCCATGTATGTATGTGGGGTAGTAGCCTCCATTAAGGCATGGGGAGGAGTAGAAGTCCATGGAGGCATACTGTGATCATGCCATGATACTTCCATGTGATCAGATACATTCTGGTGGTAGATGTTGCAAATATAACTGGGTAAAGGGCCTTAGATGACATCACCCTGGTCACATGACATGCTGAGAAGAGGCATAGGACATGGGGAGACTTAGATGGGAGAGGCTGGCCAACCCCTTCTCCTCCGATGATAATATAAGATGAAGTTGATTTATGGGGACGTGAGGGAAACAATTTTTAGCTAAAAGAAGGGGGTCAATTAATTAATAAATGGGAACCTGTCACTAGCTGTATTGTTAAAACAGTGATGACAGGTTCCCTTTAAGCACATTTCCAGCTGTACCCTATAGCCAGAGGATGAGGTAGGTACAGATGTTACTCAACATTTGGCCAAAGTAAGTTTTGTGGAGAACAGGAAGTTTTCCTTCATTATCAACCTAATGAAACATTGCCCTTGACCGAGGCATCTCGGCTGCTGGAGAATCTAACACCCGTGTGCGGAGAGAAGACTTTTGTGTTTCTGAATTAAAGCCAGTGTGAAATTACTCAGGACAGCCTGCCTGGAGCTGCTCTGTCATGTCTCATAAATGTTACCTGCTTCATTCACATTTCTGTTAAGTGCATGTCACAAACACATTCCTTCTTGGAAAGGCTGTTTTCCCAATTTTTCTTTTTTTTTTTTAGAGCCAAAGTGTCCCTGGAAGCTGCTGGGTCTAATGGGATATCTACAAAACAAGGGTCAGATAGCGTCTCTAAATACGTAAAGCATGCAGTATTTTGATGTGCATGGAAATAAACAAGTGGTGTAGATTTTTTTTCCATCCGCTTTTAATTTTCCGCAGTGGGAATTAAACAGATTTTTAGCAAAGTATAACTAAAGTATTACAAAATTGAAAAGATCAATAGTAATAAAAATAGTAAACTTCGTAATATACTTTATTAAAGAGCTATCTTCCTGTGTCCTTTTTACTTCCACAGTTCTTTCTGCAGTTACCAGAGTGTACACATCAGCTTTCCTTTGTGTACTCATACAGTTAATAGATAAGGAGAAATTTCTAATGACTTAACTCCTTACAGACAGTCACTGGATAGACTTATCTTCTTGCAGAGCTGTATTATAAATTAAAATATTTTCGAATGATGGAAATAGTTGATTTTTAGCCTTTAGTCCGAATACATATGCTGTGTATGGACCTGAGAATTATTCTAGAAACACTGCTCACTACAGGAGAAGAAAGCAGAAGACAAAATTGACTGAGAAGCTTTTTTTACCTAAAGGAAATCAGCCAGTGCTATACAGTGGTTATAAGCACTGCTCAATTACACATTGCTGTGGTGCTGCAGGGGAAGCTTCTGTAAGGATGAGGCCCGGGAAAGACTTTTAAAATCCTTGGACCCAACAGTCCTGGAGCAACTGATGGAGGCGGAGAACAGCTTTGGCGCTCACTATATGCATAATTTTGCACACCTTTCGCAACTCAAGGGGAGCTTCTTCCTCCTCCCTCTCATTCCCATGTAGGAGAGCGACCTCCAGCTGTGAAAGGAGTGTAAAATTATGCATGTAGTGAGCGCTTGAGCTGTTCTCCACCTTTCTGGAGAACTCCAGGGCTGCAATGTCCTGGGATTTCATTCTTCACTTCACCTGTGAGTTGTCTTTGATGCTGATATTCGTGTGATTTCACTTTTGCCATCAAAAAGGAGGTTCTTTATTAATTCCAATTTTTTATTTGAAAATATTGTCAATAGAATTAAATTGTTTTATTAAATTTTATATGTGCATTGCAAAAAGTCCATCATTCTACACTGGTGGAGGTCCTAACCGGATATACTAACTGACTGTAGCTTCAAATTTGAGACCATCTATCGAATAGCTAAAGGATGATAAAACAGGGACACTTACCAAAGTATCCAGGCATCGTGACTGTAGGAATCTTCTTAGATTTGTTATTCATAGTCTCCTTCCTTCTAAAATCAACTTTTAAAATTTTGCTAATGAGCAAGAAGGCTTCTAGGGGTCGTTACCAGAGCCCCTCTGTGATGTAGCTCCATAGGCTGTTACACAGTGCAAGAACATGTCTCCCCCTCAACAACTGCTCCCTCAGCACTTCCCCCTTAATCAATGCTGTACAGTGAAAGAGGAAAGTGTTAAAGGGGTTTTCCCACAAACTAAAGCTAACTTGCTGATCTGTGGGGGTCTCAGTGCTGAGAACCCCACAGATCGCGAAAACGAGGGGTCCAACGCTCCTCAGACTAATGGAGCAGACTGCTACGCCTCACAGTTCTTCTCTATTAATCTCTATGGAGCTGACAGAGATCGGTGAACGCGGCGCTCAGCAATTTCCGTCAGCTCCATAGAGATTAATGGTGCAGAGTGGTCATGCACGGCAGTCTGCTGCATTAATCCGACGAACCCCTCGTTTTCACGATCTGCGGGGGTCTCAGGACTGAGTCCCCCACTGCTGAGCAACTTAGGCCTAATCCCGTAGATGGGGCCTAACTTTGCTTCGTGGGAAACCCCCTTTAAAGGTGATTCTATAGTGTATTAATTCCTTGTAGATTTTAACATGCAGATTTTAAATTTTTCTTCAAGGGAACCTTTCACTAGAGATCTCATTTTCACTAAAGACAGGTTACAGAAGCATTTCTCTTAGCATTTGCATAACAATATAATCGTGTGTTATTACTTACCTTGCATCCTGACAGAATCCTCTGTGTAGTCCCAGGGGTTGCGCTTTGGCTTGGATGCATTTAAAAAAAAAACATGTGACTTGTCTGTGCTGCAGACTGCTCAGCTCTTGGCCCCCAGCTTTGTGCTCCTATACGGCTCCTGCTCCTTCACAGAGCTCACTGTGTATTGAGCTGACATCAGTGGGAAAGGGAGGAGCTGTACATGAGCACAAAGATGGGCGCTGAGAGCTGAGGAGTGAGCAGCACAGATAAGTCACATGTTTTTTGAATTGCATCCAAACCAAAGCCCAGCCCCTGGGACTAAACAGAGGATTCTGTCAGGGTAATGGAAATGCTTAGAGAAAATAGAAAGGTATATTTGCACTTCAAATGTATTTAAAATTCCATGCCATGTACTGGGAAGCGGGGAAAAAAAATTCAAAATGCATTGGAATTAGTGAAAAAATGCAATTGCGCCATATTCTTGTGGGCATGGATTTTATGGCTTTCACTGTGCGCCCCAAATGACATGTCTACTTAATTCTTTGTGTCGGTGCGATCACGGGGATACCAAATTTGTATAGGTTTTATAATGGTAATAATGGTAAAAATAAAAACCTATACAAAAAAAAAATTCTTCATTTTACCATCTTTTGGTGCTAATAACATTTTGACACTTTGGTGTATGGAGCTGTGGGTGGTGTCATTTTTTTTGTGACTTTTGATAAAATTTTCAATGCTACCATTTTAAGGACTGTACGGCCTTTTAACCACTTTTTATTGAATATTTTAGATTTTTCAAAGTGGCAACAAAGTGGTATTTTAGACCACTTAGACCGCTTTTTTCTTTAACGGGGTTAAATGCTGGGAATAACAGTTGCTGTATTTTTATTGGACATTTTGGGACATGGCAATAATTAACATGTTTATGATTTTTACAGTTTTTTATATTTATATCAGATCTAGGGAAAGAAGGGGGGGGGGTGATTTGAATTTTCTGGGGTTTTTTTTAAATAATTTTTTTCTTAACTTATGTTTTCCTTTTTTTTTTACTGTTTTATAGACCCCCTAGGACACTTTAATCCTAGTTTTTCTGATGGATTTTCCTCATCATTCATTACAATGTAGAAATCGCACATTGTAATGAATAGCTTAAAACCAGACAGCCTCAGGTCTTTGTAAGACCTGAGGCTGTCACAGCAACCAATCACTGCCCCCCAATTACCTTCCGGGGTGGGGGTGGGGGGACAGTGTTGTGATCCAAGATGGCGGACGCCAACCTTGTATAGAGAGGGCTTAGCTTGTATGAAGCCCTCTCCAGACACCCCCAGTGGGGATAGTACTAGTAATAGTACTTCATATGTGGGTAAGGGGTTAATAAATACATGTGCAAGCTCCAAACACCCTTTTTTATGCAAATCTAGAAAAAAAAAATGAAGTAGACACAATAATAACTGGAAAGCTATAGACATTTCCATCATTAATATCACCTATTTACCTTATTCTAATAAGTTCACCTTTATGTTTCTGCAACATCCCCCACCGGGGCCTAGCCTTTTCTTGGGGCTCTGGAGGCAGTCGGGGCCCAGGATACCGGAGTGGCTGGCTACTGCGGCCTAGGCACGCTAGTGTCATGGTGCTTGGTATAGGGACCGGAGGGCTGCCCTACAGCCTGGCAGGTCTCCAGTGGATGGTGTGTGCAAAAAATTAGATGAGGGAGAGGCTGATGCAATGGTTTCTCCCTGGGGCAACCCTGAGGTGTCTGTGGGATGAGTCCCTGGGTGATGGATGGGGAGCCCGTGGTGGTGTGCAGCCTAATCTAGCGATGAGACGGAAGCAACATTTTACAAATCAATTTACAGATCTTTATTTAACAGCAAGCAATGGGCAAACAGTAGCAGCAGGTTTAGCAAGCTGGAAGAGTCATGGAGAGCTGGTCCTCAGGAAGGTTATATGCAGCCTGGAAGTAGCTTCAGGCTGGGCTGGTAGAAATGAAGCTGAGTCCGGGTGGTGGATCTCAGCTCTGGGCTTAAAGGGTTTATCCAGGTTTTAAAAATTACTGAGGGCAGGGCTGGGGAGGGCTATTTAAAAATAATAAACATTGTCCGGCGCCGCGTTCCCTTCGATCCGTGCCCCTGTTTGTTTACAGGGGCACAGAAGCCGCGCACAGGGAACTTCCGGTCCACGATGTGGCCGGCTCCTCCCATCCATCCCTATCTCTCAGCGTAAGCGCAGGGAGATGGTGTCGGATGGTGTCGGATGGGAGACCGGCCGCGGCGCCGGACGAGGTAAGTACATGTTTATCAGTTTTAAATAGCCCGCCCCAGCCCTCAGTAATTTTTAAAACCCGGATAACCCCTTTAAGTCTCCTGACTTGCCCTGGGTACTAGAGAGGGTGCCTGAGGCGTGGTATTAGGACACTGACTGGTGCAGCACTGTCATGCACTGCTCACTGCCATGAGGTCTAATTCTCTCAGAAGATCATGACTGAAGAGATAGGACCATGTGCTCCCGCCCACCAGGGTCAGGTGGTAGCACTTCTCCAATCAGCTTCCAGCTTGGTTTACAAGAACATCATTGGGCGGTAGGATTAGGTATTTTTAACTCTTGCCTTACCAGGCAGTGGCTACAGCTACAACTACTAAGGGCGCGTTCACAAGTTGCGTTTTGTCCTGCGTTTTCATTGCATTGGAAACGCATTACAACAGCTGAGGAGAGATGATTCGCCTAATGACATTACTGTTTACATTTGTTAACGCAATGTTAACACATGCGGTAAAAAAATCATGTGTTAACGCATTGTTAACAGTAATGTAATTAGGCAAATCACCTCATGTCAGCTGTTGTAATGCGTTTTAAAACGCAACCAAAGCGCAACGTGTGAACGCGCCCTAAGTTTTCCAATATCTAGAAACTTTCTAGAGAGGTAATCAGTCTCCCTAACAGCTCCTGACATGGAGAGGGCGCTATTTGCAACTACTATCTTGCCTATGCATTGGCAGGGGTGTTGCATTTCCTCACCTAGCAATACATAACTTCTGATATCGAGCTCCAAATGTTGTAGTTCATAAAGCCAGATACCATTCAGATAACATGCAGATGCCAGCAGGTGGAGCATACAGAGAGCTTGTTACCATGAAAATGCAATCCAATCTGCAGACAGAATGCTATAGAGCAGGAGGAGCTGATTGGATTGAGAATAATGTCCTATCGGCATGTTACGGATCAGTATTATATCCAAACCTAAAAAGCATAAGTTTAAATAAATACAATTTTAAAAAATACTGCCTGTAGACAGAACAACATGTACATACACAGCCCCCCGTGCTCTATCACATAGTACAAGCAGATATAATACAATGTGCTATCTACTCAGCTCCTCCTGCTCTATAACACACTGCCTGCAGATATTTACTATGTACAACTTGCTCAATTTTGCCTGAAGATGGTACACTCTCTACAATCTGTCCAGCTCCTCCTTCTCTATAGCACATAATGTAAAATCTGCACAGCTCTGCCTGCTCTATAACAGTAGGCCTGAAGATATGACACTAACTATCTATCCACCTGCAATGTACATGCTGCCTGTGTAATTATACTATGTACATCCCTTCTCTATAATATGCTGCCAGAAGATTGGACACTATGTAGCATCTACTCCACTTCTGCTCTGTAACATGCCACTTGCAGATAGGACTCTATGTACAATCTGCTCAGCTCCTCCTGCTCTATAACATGCTGCCTGCAGATAGGACACTATATACCAGTGATGGCGAACCTTTTAGCAGCCGAGTGCCCAAAAAGCAACCCAAAACTCCCCTTATTTATCGCTAGGTGCCAACCAAAAATTAACGCATTACCTTATTGCTCCCTGTTCTTCAACAACTTTCAATCATATTGGCCTCCTGAGGACACCAACACATTAGAGAGATGGAAAATTTTCATCATTTTAGCTGATTTCCAGTGTCCCTCTGTACACAGAATTGTGGGGCCGGCAGGAGGTCCTCCAAAGATAATTGGGCCCTGTCTATTCATTCTCCCTCTTCCTACAGTCCCAAGTAGCAAAGTAAGTATGAAAATATGACCGAAAGCAGCATCTTTTAAGTTGCTTGGAACTGCAGGAGGATTCTTTGAGTCCTGTCTGGTGTGCTGGGGCAATGGCCTGGGTGCCCACAGAAAGGGCTCTGATTGCCGCCACTGGCACCAGTGCCATAGGTTCGCCACCACTGCTATATACTATCTTCTCCACTTCTGCTCTATAACAAGCCATCTACTGATAGGACACTATGTAAAATCTGCTCAGCACCTGCTGCTCTACAACATACCGCCTGCAGGTAGGACACTATGTACAATTTGCTCAGCTCTTCCTGCTCTATAACATACTGCATGCAGATAGCGCACAATGTTCACTCTGCTCAGCTCCTCCTGTATTATAACATGCTGCCTGCTGTAATTAAACAATGTACACTCTGCTCAGCTCCTGCTGCTCTATTACATGCTGCTTGATGTAATTATACTATGTACACTTTTAAAAACAGAGAGACAACAATCTTATTAAAAAACTGGATGTTTTGACGGAAACAGAAAATAACATTACAGGATTTCTAAGGGCCATGAAGTATCAGAGACATGAGCAATAGCCCAGGCAGCTGTGCCACGCTGAAAAAACAACTGCACGGCTCACAACAGGACCAGCCTGGGAACGTAGAGAAATATCACACACACGGCAGCCACACACAGAACCAGGGTGCCTAACTATCTACATTATCATGTATTAAACCGGTTTCCAGATGCTGTTTACTTGGACCAACACAAGCAAAGCGACCAAAAAGTGCAACCAATGAAAGCAGAGCACTCATTATGAAGTTATTGGTGCTATGGCAACAGACATTTACATATAAATCCTAATTAATAGAAAGACAAACGTTTTAAAAAGAAACCTGTCATCACAGAGATCCACCATTAACCACAAACACTACCTATTATTGGGAGTATAGCCCTATGTACTTACCGCCCTGTCACGCTCCCGCCGTGCGTTGTCCGTGGGATTCGGGTCTGCGCGATTCACTCAGATAGCGGTCCAATTACATGCATGTGTCGCTTACACGCTGAGGTCCACCGGATATTCACTGCTTCTTCCGGTGATGTGAGGCTTGATCTTGCGACACAATTTGCTTTTTAAATGCACGGTTTGTCCGAATAGTCGATTTGTGACGCATGCAAGCCGGCGCCGGTGCGCCAAAGTCCGATCTGTGGGGCCAAAAACCCTGCGGCAATTCAGGGCAAAACGGAATAAAATCGCGAAACCCGACGAAAATGCGGCCGTTCGGGACCCTAGTAAATGAGCCCCACTGTGTATGAACACTCCACTCATAGTATGTTGTGGTTTAAGTGGGAGATCTTTGTGACGGGTTTCCTTAAGAAAAAAAAGTTCATATCGGAATGTATGAAACAAATGGGGAGATTTATCAGCATTGTTCTAGTTGCCCATGGAAACAATCAGAGCTCAGCTTTCATTTCCCACAGTGTTTATAAAACTAAAGATGAGCTCTTGATGGTTGGTTACCAGGGCAACTAGAACAGTTTTACTCAGACATTCTGAGAAAACTCCCCTTTTGTGCGCAGCAACCAATCACCAGCACGATTGTATTTCTTACTGTACGCTTACAATTAAACCTAATGGGTGCTAAGGGCAAACAAGACTTTCTAAAGACTCGTGATAAATTTGCTGTGTTCCAGATGACAGGATCACATGCGGTGGTTTCTAAGGCATGCGGAGGGTTTGTTTTAAAAACTGCCTGACGATATAAGAGTCATTGAATTAGTGAGAACCCTCTTCTCTCCATTATTATCTCCAAATGCCCCCCTTTTTTTAAACAGCCATTGGGAGGAGGGGAGGTCTGACAGATTCTGTATGACTGGTATCGAACTGACATATACCAAGGTGGTCCAAAATCAATAATCTAGATGTTTCTGCTCCATTACCACATACTTCTACAGATACAGATTCCAATGTGGAATACATTTGTTTACTGTATTTTTAAAAGATATTCCAAGATTACCAACAATTTATCCCGTGGATCTCAACACAACTCCATGTCTATTGAGAGACTCTCGTTCTCAATTCCAGAAAATTGGACTCCAACCAATTATCAGTATCCACAGAATAGAATATACGGTATAGTTTTTAGGACTAAGGCGCACGGATTATAAGGTGCACCATCAATAAATGCCTGCTAAACCTCTAGGTTTAGATATAAGGTGCACCAGATTTAAGGCGCACCTGATGACCAGCAGTGTGGCAGGACTGTGCACAGTTCAAGGCAGCTGTTGTCTGTAAGTACGGTTCATTTTCCCTTTAAATGACCCCAGTCACACTACTAGATGTCTAGGACCAGAAACATACCAAATGACTCTAGGTTCATTGTTGACGTACACAGGGAAATCTTAGCCCCCCAAATCCCCAGGGAAATTCACTACAGTCGGGGAGGAAGCTGGGCATTAGGACCACAATATTATACATATATATCAACAAAACTAATTACAGGAAAGTAAAGGGGTTTTTTTAAACTTTCCATGGGGAGTCTCCATAAATAATTTTATTATTCCATTCCGATGAAAGAAACCATCAATCGAATCATTGTGAAACTGAGGGAATAAAAAACTCATCACTGGTAAGATGTTCTGCACCCAGTTTCACAATGAAACATATAGATTAAATGGTAAAAAATATGTATACATGCAGGCGAATCGTAACTGACTAAGGTTTTCTCCATTGAAAAGTGATTGGTCCTCCCTGCTTATATTACACAAACCACAGCCAATCAGTGCCGAGATAGCCAAGGAACAACCTCCGCTATGCCAATCTGCCATTAACAGGACAACATTGCTATGGTGTGAGAGAATCGTTGAGGGGAGCAGAAAATTTTGGTTATAACCTGCTTAGCAAAATTTTACATAAGGGGTTTTCCAGGAAAAATGAAGTTTCGATGGCCAGTACAACCTTTAAAAAGACACATTAGACAGACCATACACCTCAGTCATTTCTCCAGTCTACTGGAGGAGTTAAGAATATTTTATTGCTCTATACTTGAAATTTTGCTTGGTTTGACAAATGAAAAGAAGCAAGTCTCACATCGATGTTATGTTGTGCTAAGAACCACCTTTGTTGGAAAGAAACGTGGTGCATCGGAGGATCAATTATTGTTGCTTAAGGTCTGATTTTAAGCCTCCTTCCAGTAAACTATGGCTGATGGCAAATATTCTTGAATATATAAGTTAGATTCAAAAATTCAAAACCAAGCAGCTCTTCAATATGTAAGGACAAGTCCAAGACTCATTCAATCCATAAACTCTGACATCTGGGCTACGGCTCAAACCTTTCCCCAACCGTACAATGTGAAAAATTAACTGAATACAGACGGTCCCCTACTTAAGAACAACCGACTTACAGACAAATCCAGTTACAAACGGACCACTGGATGTTTAATTTATTGAACTTTAGTCCAAGGCTACAATAAACAGCTATAACAGTTATAAAGGTGTTGCAATTAAGATTTTTGTTTATCCATGGTTCTTATGACATCCAATATTTTAAAATCTAAATGAGACCAAAAAATTCTGGCAGGGGTTACAATTCTAAAAATACAGTTCCGACTTGACATACAAATTCAACTTAAGAACAAACCTCCAGAACCTGTCTCGTACGTAACCCGGGGATGTCCTGTAGATTGTTTCTATTTTCAAAAACCAAGACCTTCCCAGTAATTTGGAAATCTCTATCAGGGTAAACTCGCTTATTACGGTAAGTATTTTTTAATATACTATTACAGAAAAAACATTTACTTGATGCGCTCATCCCAACCCAGAGAATCCCATACGGAAAAATAATCAGAAATACAGAGATTAAGCCTCAATATCTCATATCATAAAACAGTAGTGTGGCCGGACTGGGGAATACAATTTATGTTTAGGGCAGGATGTTGGGGTTATCATTTTCTAACGTGTTTTTAAAGGAACCAAAATCCTAGAACAGAGAGTCAGAGAAAGACATAAGGTATTTACCTCTTATATACGTCTCCTCCTGGAAAAGCTGTAATAAACTGGAATAAATTGGTCACAGGGGTATAAATTAATAATGCAGGTCTTCGCACAGAAAGTGCTTATTCACATCGCAGTTTACACATCGTGTCAAACCATTTTTTGAAAGAGGTTCCTTTTATTTGTTACATGCTGAAACTGTAGAAACACTTGCATCCCCTGGGTTCACAGCGTTGCGCAAAGATGGGCCGCAATTCTCCTTACCAACTTTAATACAGTCAAAAAACGGGTGGAACCATAGGTCTGCTTTTCTATCCGTTTTCTGCATAGTGATAAATGAATGGCGTCATTGTACAGTGAGGAGAATCCACTTAACTTTTGACAGGTACAGAATTTAAAAATAGATAATGGAAACCAGGGTAGCTTGGCTCATTAATAACCTTAAAGGGGTTTATACCAACTATCCAAGGGGTGTACCAACATTCAAAGGGGTGTACCAAACTATTCAAAGGTGTTTTTGTTTCGTTGTACCAACTATTCAAAGGGTGTCTGGAGGTTTCAAAAAACGTGGTGCTTTCTTCCAAAAATAGCGCCACACCTGACCATGGTTGTGCTGGTGCTGTTAAAGACAGAATGGAGCTTAGTTTAATAACGGGGCACTACCATGTTCATGTTTTTGTAAGAAAGTAAGTTTTTCAACCTATAGACAACCCCTTGGAGTTATCCCCTATCTGCGGATAACAGACTGATTAGTGAGGTACCATGTACTGGAAATGCAATGCCTCAAGAGAATGGAACCCGCAATCCAGGGAACAGGATTGCCGTTCTCAGTAATGATGGCAGACTGAGAATGTATCCGACAAAACCATTCAATGTATAAGTGTCAGAAATGTTGAATTGTTAATTCTGTATCTCCGTATAATGTTATAAACTTACCAACCCATTACTGCTTTTGTATTGTTGGCGAACACTGTTTGACCCAAGGATATCCTACCACAGCAGAGAAAGACATGTTTATCCAGAGAAGTAGGAGACATTCGGCAGTGGCTTATCAGCTGGCATAAAAAAAAAAGGTTTTGGCACGCCTAATCCTTGTTTTTATCTAGAACCATAAACTGAATGGTCAGTAGTATCCACCACACTAAGGCCACTTGCCCACTATAACGCGCACACGTGGCTGGAGGGATTTCCCAGATGACCCTCGTATCACTAGACTGAACTCAACATGTCAGTTCAGTCAGGAAATCCTCCAGCGCACAGTGTGCTTTTCTCTGAGGCGCTTCCGTGGGCAGTGGCCTAAGGAGGAAAGGCAACCATTTGACCTAAGACTTAAACCAGTCTTAGCAAAAACCTCCTGTTCACATTCTTTTCATAATAAAAAAAATATTATTAAATCAGTTTCTATTATTTTTTTTTTTTAATTGAAAACATTTAGAAAAGATCGTTGGTAAATGGAGCTGGTCACGATAGTTCTCCCAATCTCCAGTGCCCATTCAATGGCATCTAAACCTTAGGATACCAAGAGCATCAACCACAGCCGGGTGTGGATTCCAAATGCCTGTGTCAAGTGGGTTGGTTTGGGAAGTCATATTCCTACCAATGAGTTGTATGTACTTGATTGTCCAGTCTTACTCCTTGGAGTCCATTTCAATCCTATAACTTAATGTTATTTCCTCCATGTCCTATGCACTTTTACAGATGGCACACTGACATTCATTTCAATGGACACATGAAATATGTTTTTCAACGATCCATGTGGCAGCTGAGAAAAACTCAGAGCAGACCTTTGTGCCCAGTGTTTGGGCATGGGCCTTCACATTGACGTTTATGGGTACGTGGAAAAATGTGGGTTGTCATTGTGCGGCATCAATAGATGCAGAACACTTTTAGGCAACACAACGGAGGCCTTCACGAGGTTGGGACAGCCAGTGATATTATTGAAACCTTCGTATGTTTCTTTTGTCAGATGCGCAAAAATGTGACACGGAGCATTTTGGGACACTGAGCTCGGCAACTGGTGCACATACATCAATAACACGTTTATGTCTATGTCGCCTGAAAGTTTTATTTGGCTCTGCTGAAATTTTTACAAAAACAGTAACTAGAGTGATTTACCCCAAAGCCTTTCTGTATATTGCAGGTCACTTTGAAACTTGTTGCATCTTGTGATCGCCCTTTCTGCCAGACTGGTATTATCAGATAACAGAAATATAAATGACAGAGGGTTTCCCTGCTGGACGACTAAGAGTCATAATACATAGCTCCAACGTATCATTGCTTACACAATCCTTCAGCGCAGGAGCTTCACAGTGGTTCCCCTCAATCTGGTTGCAAACACGTCCCTCTCCCATGAATCTCCCTTTCTTCTCCTGCCAGTGTTTAAATGCCATGTCAGCACTGAAGGCGCACTGCAGCCTCGCTCTATGGAGGAAGCCGCTGCTCTGCCTGCAGATTAAGCTGGGAAATGCAATGAGATGCCCTCACAAAGTCAGCTTGTCCTCCAGCTCTCCAGCCTTAGAGTCAATAATAGATGAAAAAAAACACAGCGTTTATACATGCACTTCCCATAGGCATACCATTCAATGATCGCTCAAAGGTCCATTGTATTCATAGATTTTACATCTGGAAGATCACACCATTGGAAGAGGAGTAATAAATACAGAGGGGGAGAAGTACATATGGTGCAGATCCAGGCTGACATCACAGCCTTCCATAGGAGCAAGAACAAAAACATCATTTCCATCATAGAATTCAACACAATAGACAAAACATCTGCACCGAATGGATATCAAAAACAAACATATATGTATAATACTGCAATCTGCAGAAGGTTTAAGGGAACCTGGAGGACTGTCTGGGAGATGATGACCCCAATCACTGGAGGTATACACAATGATCCCACCATCGTATATACCATCACCACAAGATATATACAAAGACCCTACCATCAAGTATGTATTACAAGCCTCCATCATTAGGAAACATAAACAAAGTCCCTACAATCAGAAGAGAGCAGAACAATGATCCCATACAGGAGACATATACAGCATACCTACAATCACAAGAGGGAACAGGGACCTCTTATAAAATATCCCTATAAGAGGAGAACAATGCATCCATAACCAGGAAACATCTACAAAGGCCCTACAATCAAGAGTACAAGGACCTCCGTCACTAGGAACAATACAAGTCCCTACCCATGATGAGGTGTACGAGGATCTTCATCTCTAGGACACATATACATCACGTCTCAGAAGAGGGAGGGTACAAGGACCTCACCACCAGGAGACACATAACATTGCACCTACATCAGCAGGAAGGGTCATCATTTGTGACAATGATGTAGAATGAAGGTCCCTGCGCATAAATGGCTTTGATTGAATGGTGGATTCTCTAGAAAGGCCTCACACCATCCCCCATGATGGGGGGC
Organism: Engystomops pustulosus; assembly: GCA_019512145.1. NCBI lineage: Eukaryota > Metazoa > Chordata > Amphibia > Anura > Leptodactylidae > Engystomops > Engystomops pustulosus. Next base: position 41,948,496 of record CM033642.1, on the reverse strand, counting down.
AACCTTCTAAAGACATCATCTCATTGTTACCACAATAGACCTGATGCCTGCTCACAATTCAGGGGCACAGCGGGGGCTTATTCAGGGTCACTCCAAAAAAGTAATAGGAATGATGGGGAATGGAACACGCATGAGCTATGGACAAGTATTGTCAGATCCATGCCTGTCTGTCCGCCTGACTACGCCCATAGCCGGGCACCCCTGTCCTGCTCGCCATAGCATGGGCACCCCTGTCCTGACTCGCCATAGCCTGGGCACCCCTGTCCATGCTCGCCATAGCCTGGGCACCCCTGTCCTGCTCGCCATCAGCGGGCACCCCTGTCCTGCTCGCCATAGCGGGCACCCTGTCCTGCTGCCATAGCCTGGGCACCCCTGTCCTGTCGCCATAGCCTGGGCACCCTGTCTGCACCCTGGGCACACACTGTCCTGCAAGCCATAATGGGCACCCCTGTCCTGACCCATAGGACTGGGCCTGTCCTGTACGCATAGACTGGGCACCCTCGTCCTGCACGCCATAGACTGGGCACCCCTGTCCTGCACCCTGGGCACCACTGTCCTGCTCGCCATAGACGGGCACCCCTGTCTGCAGCAAGGACTGGGCACCCCTGTCCTGCACCCTGGCACCACTGTTCCTGAGCCATAGGACGGGAACCCCTGTCCTGCACGCAATTAGATGGGCACCCCTGTCCTGCCGCCATAGACTGGGACCCCTTCCTGCTCGCCATAGACGGGTTACTCCTGTCCTTGCACCCTGGGCACCATGTCTGCTTGCCATAGATGGGCACCCCTTCTGCATACCATCCCCTGAGCACCCCTTCCTGCATGCCCTGGGCCCCCTGAAATGCTGGAGAGAGCCATTCCCTGATGGGAGAGACATGTGGTGCTGGAGCCATGTTATTACAGCGACATTGCTCAGTTGCAATATCGCAGGCCTGCAGTATAAAGGTGCAAGAAAAGAAACGCATCCCCTCTCCCCCAGTAGCGCATATGACCAAGGTGGCACTCACCATCGCTGACCGAGGTGGCATGGAGTGCAGGGCACAGACACAGCAATCCCAGGAGCACGGGCACATCTGGTCATGAGGGGCGGCATTGTGGGGCCCGGCGCATAGCGGGGGCTCCGGGAGGGAGGGGGGGTCCCTGTGTGTCTCCCTCCTCCACGCCTGTGCTATGTGAATCAGCCGAACAGTGAGGGGGCACCAGGTGAGGGGGCATGCAGTCCCTGCTCCTCGGCTTCTCCTGGCAGGGTGTCCCCCTGAGATGAGAATCCAGCAGTGTTATTAAGAGAAGGGAATGGCTGGAGAGGGAGACAGAGAGAGAGATGTGTGGGCAGGAGAGACGGGAGGAGGCAGGGAGGGGGGGCGGGGTTACCACCATGCCCCACCCCCTGCCCGGGGTCTGCAGGGTTGTTGCTCCGGTGTACCGGCCCCGGGCGTGCCCACCATACCCTGCTGGCACTCCAGGACCTGGCACGTTATGTATACATCGCTGATCAATGATGGACACTAAAGCCAGCCTGCAACCATGGAAAAGCAGTGCACTCTGCAGGCAGCAAGTTATAGAGCAGGAGGAGCTGAGCAGAGTGTACATAGTATAATCACAGCAGGCAGCATGTTATAGAGCAGGAGGAGCTGAGCAGAGTGTACATAGTATAATCACAGCAGGCAGCATGTTATAGAGCAGGAGGGATGAGCAGAGTGTACATGTATAATCACAGCAGGCAGCATGTTAGTATAGAGCGGGAGGAAATGAGCAGAGTGTACATAGTATAATACAGCAGGCAGCATGTATAGAGCAGAGGGAGGAACTGAGCAGAGTGTACATGGTATAATTACAGCAGGCAGCAGTTATAGAGCAGGAGGAGCTGAGGCAGAGTGTACATGGTATAATCACAGCAGGCAGCAGTATAGAGCAGGAGAAGCTGAGCAGAGTGTACATGGTTAATTACAGCAGGCAGCATGTTATAGACAGAAGGAGTGATCAGAGTGTACATGTATATCAAAGCAGGCAGCATGTATAGAGCAGGAGGAGTGAGCAGAGTGTACATGGTATAATTACAGCAGGCAGCATGTTATAGAGCAGGAGGAGCTGAGCAGCGTGTACAAATAGTAAATCACAGCAGCAGCAGCAGTTATAGGAGAGGAGAGCTGAGCAGAGTGTACATGGTATAATCACAGCAGGCAGGATGTTATAGAGCAGGAGGAGCTGAGCAGAGTGGACATAGTATAATTACAGCAGGCAGGCAGCATGTTAATAGAAGAAGGAGCTGAGCAGAGGTACATTGTATAATTACAGCAGACAGCATTTATAGAGCAGGAGGAGCTGAGATGAGTGTACATGGTATAATCACAGCAGGAAGCATGTTATAGAGCAGAAGGAGCTGATCAGAGTGTACATGGTATAATTACAGCAGACAGCATGTATAGAGCAGGAGGAGCTGAGCAGCGTGTACATGTAGAATTACAGCAGGCAGCACTGTTATAGGCAGGAGGAGCTGAGCGAGTGTACATGGTATAATCACAGCAGGCAGCATGTATAGAGCAGAAGGAGCTGAGCAGAGTGTACATGGTATAATACAGAGACAGCATGTTATGAGCAGGAGGAGCTGAGCAGTGTACATGGTATAATTACAGCAGACAGATGTTATAGGAGGAGGAGCTGAGCAGAGTGTACATGATAATCACAGCAGGCAGCATGTTATAGAGCAGGAGAAGCTGAGCAGAGTGTACATGGTATAATTACAGCAGGCAGCAGTTATAGATCAGAAGGAGTGATCAGAGTGTAAATGGTATAATCACAGCAGAGCAGCATGTTATAGAGCAAGGAGGAGCAGCAGAGTGTACATGGTATAATTACCAGCAGGCAGCATGTTATAGAGCAGGAGGAGTGAAGCAGAGTGTACATAGTATAATCAGCAGGCAGCATGTTATAGAGCAGGAGGAGCTGAGCAGAGTGTTACATGGTATAACAGCAGCAGCATGTTATAGAGCAGGAGAGCTGAGCAGAGTGTACATAGTATAATTACAGCAGGCAGATGTTATGGAGCAGGAGGAGCTGAGCAGAATTTACATTGCATAAATAAGCAGGAACATGTATAGAGCAGAGGAGCGAGCAGAGTGTACATGGTAATCACAGCAGGCAGCATGTTATAGAGCAAGGAGGAGCTGAGCAGAGTTGTACATAGTATAATTACAGCAGGCAGGCAGCATGTTATATAGAAGAAGGAGCTGAGCATAGTGTACATTGTATAATTACAGCAGGCAGCATGTTATAAAGCAAGAGGAGCTGAGCAGAGTGTACATAGTATAATTACAGCAGGCAGCATGTTATGGAGCAGGAGGAGCTGAGCAGAATTTACATTGCATAATTACAGCAGGCAGCATGTTATAGAGCAGGAGGAGCTGAGCAGAGTGTACATGGTATAATTACAGCAGGCAGGCAGATGTTATATAGAAGAAGGAGCTGAGCATAGTGGTACATTGTATAATTACAGCAGGCAGCATGTTATAAAGCAAGAGGAGCGAGCAGAGTGTACATAGTATAATTACAGCAGGCAGCATGTTATGGAGCAGGAGGAGCTGAGCAGAATACATTGCATAATTACAGAGGCAGCATGTTATAGAGCAGGAGGAGCTGAGCAGAGTGTACATGGTATAATCACAGCAGGCAGCATGTTATAGAGCAGGAGGAGCTGAGCAGAGTGTACATAGTATAATTACAGCAGGCAGGCAGCATGTTATATAGAAGAAGGAGCTGAGCAGAGTGTACATTGTATAATTACAGCAGGCAGCATGTTATAAAGCAGGATGAGCTGAGCAGAGTGTACATAGTATAATTACAGCAGGCAGGAAGCATGTTATAAAGCAGGATGAGCTGAGCAGAGTGTACATAGTATAATTACAGCAGGAAGCATGTTATAGAGCAGAAGGAGCTGAGCAGATTGTACATAGTATAATTACAGCAGGCAGCATGTTATAGAGCAGAAGGAGCTGAGCAGATTGTACATAGTATAATTACAGCAGGCAGCATGTTATAGAGCAGGAGGAGCTGAGCCGAGTGTACATTGATAATTACAGCAGGCAGGTGTATAGAGCAGGAGGCTGAGCAGAGTTTGTACATAGTATATACAGCAGGCAGCATGTTATAGAGCAGGAGGAGCTGAGCAGAGTGTACATGTATAATTACAGCAGGCAGCATGGTATAGAGCAGGAGGAGCTGATCAGAGTGGTACATGGTATAATTACAGCAGACAGCATGTTATAGAGCAGGAGGAGCTGAGCAGAGTGTAATTGTATAATTACAGCAGGCAGCATGATAGAGCAGGAGGAGCTGAGCAGAGTGTATATGGTATAATCACAGCAGGCAGCATGTTATAGAGCAGGAGGAGTGAGCAGAGTACATGTATAATTACAGCAGGCACATGTTATAGAGCAGGAGGGCTGAGCAGAGTGTACATAGTATAATACAGCAGGCACGGCAGCATGTTATAGAGCAGGAGGAGCTGAGCAGAGTGTGCATGTATAATCACAGCAGGCAGCATGTTATAGAGCAGAGAGGAGAGCTGAGCAGAGTGTACATGGTATAATCACAGCATGCCGCAGTATAGAGGCAAGAGAAGGAGCTGAGCAGAGTGCCATGGTATTAATACAGCAGCAGCATTTTATAGAGCAGGAGGAGCTGAGCAGAGGTGTACATAGGTATAATTACAGAAGGCAGCATGTTATAGAGCCGGAGGAGCTGAGCAGAGTGTACATAGTATAATTCATCAAGCAGCATGTAATAGAGCAGCAGGAGCTGAGCAGAGTGTACATGTTTTAATTACAGCAGGCAGCATGTTATAGGCAGGAGGAGCTGAGCAGAGTGTACATAGTATAATAAGCAGGCAGCAGTTATAGAGCAGGGAGAGCTGAGCAGAGTGGTACATAATTTAATCACAGCAGGCAGCAAGTATAGAGCGAGGAGGAGCTGAGCCGGAGTGTACATGTATAATTACAATTAAGCAGCATGTAATTAATAGAGCAAGCAGGGAGTGAGCAGAGTGTTACATTGTTTAAACCGCAGGCAGCAAGTATAGAGCGGAGGCGCGAGCCAAAGTGCTGCTGCTCTATTACATGCTGCTTGATGTAATTATACTATGTACACTCTGCTCAGCTCCTCCTGCTCTATAACTTGCTGCCTGCTGTGATTATATTATGTATACTCTGCTCAGCTCCTCCTGCTCTATAACATGCTGCCTGCTGTAATTATACTATGTACACTCTGCTCAGCTCCTCCTGCTCTATAACATGCTGCCTGCTGTAATTAAACAATGTACACTCTGCTCAGCTCCTGCTGCTCTATTACATGCTGCTTGATGTAATTATACTATGTACACTCTGCTCAGCTCCTCCTGCTCTATAACTTGCTGCCTGCTGTGATTATATTATGTACACTCTGCTCAGCTCCTCCTGCTCTATAACATGCTGCCTGCTGTAATTATACAATGTACACTCGGCTCAGCTCCTCCTACTCTATAACATGCTGCCTGCTGTAATTATACTATGTACACTCTGCTCGGCTCCTCCTGCTTTATAACATGTTGCTTGATATAATTATACAATGTACACTCTGCTCAGCTCCTCCTTCTGTATAACATGCTGCCTTCTGTAATTATACTATGTACAATCTGCTCAGCTCCTTCTGCTCTATAACATGCTGCTTGCTGTGATTATACCATGTACACTCTGCTCAGCTCCTCCTGCTCCATAACATGCTGCCTGCTGTGATTATACCATGTACACTCTGCTCAGCTCCTCCTGCTCTATAACATGCTGCCTGCTGTAATTATACTATGTACACTCTGCTCAGCTCCTCCTGCTCTATAACATCCTGCCTGCTGTAATTATACAATGTACACTCGGCTCAGCTCCTCCTGCTCTATAACATGCTGCCTGCTGTAATTATACTATGTACAATCTGCTCAGCTCCTTCTGCTCTATAACATGCTGTACACTCTGCTCAGCTCCTCCTGCTCTATAACATGCTGCCTGCTGTAATTATACCATGTACACTCTGCTCAGCTCCTCCTGCTCTATAACATGCTGCCTGCTGTGATTATACCATGTACACTCTGCTCAGCTCCTCCTGCTCTATAACGTACACTCTGCTCAGCTCCTTCTGCTCTATAACATGCTGCCTGCTGTAATTATACCATGTACACTCTGATCAGCTCCTTCTGCTCTATAACATGCTGCCTGCTGTAATTATACAATGTACACTCTGCTCAGCTCCTCCTGCTCTATAACATGCTGCCTGCTGTGATTATACCATGTACACTCTGATCAGCTCCTTCTGCTCTATAACATGCTGCCTGCTGTGATTATACAATGTACACTCTGCTCAGCTCCTCCTGCTCTATAACATGCTGCCTGCTCTGTCTGGCTGCTCTTGTGACACCTAGAACCTGTTACTTTACTTTTCTTTTTTTTCCCCTATGAAAGAATAAGTCTCCTTTTTATATGAAATCGAACTTGTGTTTTTCCTAAATGTACGGAGATATAACTGTTAAACTGCCGTTGGATGTGATTTTTATATATAAATGGCACCTGATCATTCTCACTATTAAAACCTAATATCTCTGGATCCTATCAACTAACAAAATTCACGATTCAATTTGAAAGAAAGATTCTCCCCGTTGCCACCTTTGCCTACCCATAGTAACTGGCCCTGGCAGGGAACATGTACTGCACCACATCCATATTTATAATGGTGACCGCATGGCAGCTTCCATCACATTGGAGCAGGGGATATGTTACAGTACAACAGGAGTGTATGGTGACACCTGGCAGCTTACATCAAATGGAGGAGTCAGGGAACATGCAGCGACATACAGGATGTATATGGTGCAAGCCTGACAGCTTCATCACATGGCAGGGGATATGTACAGTAATATACAGGGATGTATATGGTGACGCCTGGCAGCTTCTATCCATGGAGGAGCAGGGGACATGCACAGAACATGCGGATGTATATGGTGACAACCTGACAGGCTTCCATCACATGTGAGGAGCAGGGGAACATGTACAGTATATGCGGTGTATATGGTGACAATGACAGCCTACAGCTTCCATCACATGGAGGAGCAGGATATGTACGTACATACAGATGTTATATCTGTGCAGCCTGGCACTTCCATCAACTGGAGGAGCAGGGGACATGTACAGTACATACCGATGTATATGGTGACAGCCTGGCAGCTTCCTCACATGGAGGAGCAGGGGACATGTACAGTACTACAGGATGGATATGGTGACCCCGGCGCTTCCATCACATAAGGAGCAGGGACATGTACAGTACATTCAGGATGTGTATGGTGACAGCCTGCACTTTGGTCACATGGGGAGCAGGGAACATGTACAGTGCACATCCATGATGTATATGGTGACAGCATGGCAGCTTCCATCACCTGAAGGAGCAGGGGATATGTACATAGCATACAGGATGTGTATGTGACAGCTCTGGCAGCTCTATCACATGAGGAGCAGGGGACATTACAGTACATACAGTATGTATATGGTGACAGCCTGACAGCTTCCATCACATGGAGGGCAGGGAACATTAACAGTACATACAGGAATGTATGTGTGCAGCCTGGCAGCTTCTATCACATGGAGGAGCAGGGAACATACACAGAGAATTACAGGGGTGTGGGGGAACTGCTCCTTTCCATCAGCCCCTCCCAATTGGCAACTGCCTAGTCACACAGCAGTGCTAATGAAAGGTACATATAACATATCTTTTTTTCTGTAAAACCAATTTTTTATACAACAACACTTTGGCGGTGTTGTGGGGACGGGGGGATGCTAAAAATGGGTCTCCTCTGGTGACAGGTTCCCTTTAATGTTTCGCACAGATAAACCCAAACAATCCCTATTGCATGTTCAAAGGAAGTATGAAAGATAAATGAATCCATTTTGTACAATGAGTAGATCTAGGAGGTACAATTGTGTTGTATAAGAGTACAAACAGTTGTTTGAACGTGCAAAGGTCTGATCAGCATTTGTAATACCCAGTATTCTGTGACTTTGGATTCGCAAATTACTCCAATGAAAGTAGAGCACTTTATAAGATGTACCTTATATGTTCCCAAAATATCTATGTTTATCGCAAATTAGTTTATTTTTGAACCAGGGCCTGACCATTGACATGAGTTTACCGGCAAGGTTAGCCACACCCCTGTATTTTTGTAACCATGATTAAAGGGGTTATTCCAGAACAACCAATAAATTGGAATGGGCTGGGGCGGGGTTTTTAAAAAAGATAAATGTGTCTCATCTCCTTCCGTCACTCCCGTTGTCCCATACCCCTTAAATCAATGAGCCCACAGCGCGGGACATCGGAACAATGGATAGCTAGTACAATGTTTATTTTTTTTTAAAGCCCGCCAAGCCCTCCCTAATTTATTGATGTCTCAGATAACCGCTTTAAACATCATGAACCCTCATGGTCCTACCCAATTTATTTTTATATAGGACAATATTGGAAGACTGAGCACACAGGACTGAATACTTGCATACATTGTTACTGCCATTTATTTTTATAATTAACATTTGACATTTTTTGAATTTTTGTATTTTGTGTGTGCCTTTCACATATGTCGTTAGAGTGCCTAAAGATAAGTACAACCAGTGTATCAGGGCGATCCCTGGAAGAGGTAGAATATAAAACATTGAACCTTGACAAACCGTACATGGTGGTAGGCAACCATTCTACGAAAATCCCTGCATTCTGGATTTTACAATATTGTTGAAGAATGGACATGATCATAGTAAAAGACTGATAGTCTATAATCGGAGGTACCCTTTTGATGCTTTCTACATCTGGTCCATGCCAAAAAAAGGACTTTTTCCAGCCACAAGTAACCATAGAAACTCTGTCCAGACATCTTTTTGGACGTCTACATATTAACACACAATTTAAGTTTCCCAGTACTGATTTCCAGTATTCTCCCTACTCAATAGACCACATAAACCATAACAAGCTCTCCGTACTGCTACTACACCATTTTTTGCCTCTCTATTCCTACTTGCAACTAATACTATACATGATATATAGTATTGATTTCAAAAATAATATATGTACAAAATCTATATTTCTTTATTCATTATACATAATTTATTATTTTTAAATAGCGCTGCCATCAATTCTGTAGCGCTTACAGATTCTTGGGAACATATACAAATAAAGTAAGATATTACAGAGTACAAACAGTCATTGAAACATGTAGCTCTACAGTCCTGAGTTTGACACAAGAGGTCAGAGAGCTTGTATAATGGTCCAGCCATCTTTATAAGAAACAATATAAAAATATTTAATAAATAAAACCAGCCATCAGCCGACCATCTTATGGTTCAAACAATTTTATTGAAAATCACCACGTAATTTTTTATCAGGTTGTCATATACTTCAATATAGATGAGTTTATAATGCAGAAAGATTGTAAAGTGATGATCCAATAACAAAAGAAACAACAGAAAAAACATAAATGTTCATGAAAACTAAACAAAGGCATAAAGACCTGGAATATGATACAATTTCCAGCTGCCATCTTATATATAAAGTCATGGAACTTCAGAGAAGAATTTTCCGGTATAATAGACTGGGGGAGTACCCAAATTGGTTAGTATAGAGTTCATGCAATTAATGAGTGTGATAGGCCGCCTAAAAAAAGAGTTTTAAGAGCATGTTTGAAGCTTTGGGGTTGGGAATTAGTCAACTAGACTAGGGTAGGGCTTCCAAGCATTGTTGCACTCTGGATAAGTCCTGGAGACTTGAGTGGGAGTTCGAATTAAGGAAGAAATAATCTGAGATCACTGGCAGATTGAAGAGCACAGGTTGAATAGACTGAGATGAAGAGGATAGTTAGTTAGTAGGTGCACATTTTAAAGAGCTTTGTGGTGAGGGTTATTTATTTAAACTGTACTCGAAGGAGATGGTTGGTAGGTTAGCAGCACGGATGGGTCCAGGGAAAATTTCTTAGTTAATGGGGTGACAACACAATGCTTGAAGGATGAGGATAGCCACCGAAAAGAGAAGGTTCAATATTTTAGTGAGATGAAAAGTGGACCACGTGTGGAGGCGAGATCCCCCAGATTGAGGGATTTTGTCACTGATGCAGGTAGTTGGGTGAACAGAGGGAAGGAGCCTGGACACTTCTTCTACTGTGAGTGGCTCAAGGAAGAAGACGAATCAGTGGTCAAGTAAATATATTGTAGTTCGAAATATTTTGGGGAAGGGAATAGTGACCAACCCTTATTCCACCATCAATGGAGGAGAATTGGCAAGTAGGAGAGTAACCATCCGTCTTCTGTTCTGCTGACAGAGGGTGAAAAGCAGCAATGGAGAAGGAAAACAAGTGATTGGTGAGAATTGGACAGTGTGTGTGGCCACCAAGAGTTGCAATGTACAGCTTGGACTGTGGCTACTGACTAAGTTTTCTACAGTAGGGAGTATAAATTAACAAGTCATACTGCCAATCACATGTCTAGGGCTGTGATCATACTAAGCTGAAAAACAGCTCAATAAAGGAACTGTATTTTTTAACCCTATGATGCCTTTTTCCCCATACATAGAACACGGGAGTTATACAGATAAACAGATGGAGTTTTCTTTAAAAAATATGGATTATCTAATTTCACTTTCCTCCTTTGTCAAAGATTAGTCAAGTTCATAAGAAATGAGAAAATAAGAATCTGTTCCACAGGTCTTTCAAACATGGCTCCAGGCCATCTGTGTGCAAACAGTAATGCTTGGCAAATTATCGTAATTTTTATATTGGATTTTTTTAGTATTAATACTATCTTAAATGGACTTTGGACTCAGGACAACTGATAAACTGTGACCCTAAACCTCCAGCCCCCCTCTCCCCCTCACCCGCCCGGCTGCATCGCTACTAGTATAAGGACAACCCAGACTTTCCCTCCTCTTGCAACAAAGTGTGAAACGAAACAAGACAACCACACACAAAGGGAGAATCGCAATCTGGGTCCGGCAGAGATAGCAAATCAGGTACAAATCACAGATACAAAGAATAGTTATAACCAAGAACAAAAAATGGAATCAGAAGTACAGATGGACCAAAATAGATGATACAAAAGCACTGGTTCACTGACCATAGGAAAAAAGTATCCACTCTGCGGCTCCTTGGCTAAAAACTGGAGTATACATTTCACACAGACTACAAACTAAAAAATATAGAGCTTATTCACCATGTATTCATGATGTTGGCCCACAAAAAGTTTAAAATAGTGGTATTTGTTTTGGACTGATGATGACAGGTTCAGATCCAAAACGTGGCTATAAGGAGGTGGGTGTATGCTGTAATATTCAGCAATCCCCACCTCTGTATGAGAGGGCTCAGCCTGTGAGCACTTTTCTTACAACCCCCACCCCTCTGCGCTGTGCATGTATGGCACAGAGTTCAGGGGAATTAATATCATTATAATGCACAGAATCCTATACTGTACTGGCCCATGGTCGCGTGCCACTGGCCTATAAGTCACGTAAGGATGACAAAAATGTATGAAATGTGACTCTGCTCCTTTTCGTGTATTTGTGCAAATGTATTAATGTAGGTTTAGATCTCATAGATATCTGTATCTGTTGTAGGACACCCTCTTCAATACAGCCCTTCTGTTATAATGTACTAGGAATATTTATGTGAATTTAAATAGTCAACTCATAATGCACTCTGGGAACAGTAATATTATAAGTGTACCCTAACCCAAAATGCACTTCGTCACTGCTTTTACCACCTAATTGAACTTGGAAACTTCAGTGGTAAGGACAACTATATTCCTTCCTGCCACAAATTGCAAAAAAACAAAGACAAGACAAAACAAAACAACAGAAGATGGTCAACAGAGCTGGTCACAACAAAAAGGCAATTGTACCAAACTGCAAAGCTGAAGGACAGTATGAATACAGGCAGAAGTTCAGAATACCAGAATACAGATAAAGAAAACCACACCTAAGAACCTAGGAGCACACTACAATTAAGTCTAAAGCAGCACGACAGAGGTTTGACCAGGAGAAGCCTATAAAAAGAATAATGCTCTGATACAAGGTTAACAGATAGGAATACAGTTAATAACTAAATGTAATTACTGAAGAACGAATTCACACCAGCAATGCCAGAGCGAAATGACACATTAAGATAAGCTGTCATCAAATTTATCCACCAAATAAATAATTCATTAAAAACTATGGTTAAAAAGCATTGCCCGTATCCCTAAATGGTTCCTTTCCATGTCTGCAATGATAAAAAATCAGTTTGCAGACTTATATGCAACTCTCCTGATGTTAGTCAATAACACAACCTGAGTCCAATAAAGCCCTGATATTATTGGTTACTTGTACTGCATTGTCCTGCCTCCTTTTTTTTCCTTCGCGATTGACAGTCCTACTGCTACTGCTACATAACTGTTGCTATGTCAAACATTGAGAGAGAGCTCTGTTACATCATTGGCCACTTCATGTCATGTGACCAAGGTGACATCATCAATGGTCCCGTTTACATTTTCAACAGTCTACCCCATATATGTATGTGGGGTAGTAGCCTCCATTGGCATGGGAGGAGTAGAAGTCCATGGAGGCATACTGTGATCATGCCATGATACTTCCATGTGATCAGATACATTCTGGTGGTAGATGTTGCAAATATAACTGGGTAAGGCCTTAGATGACATCACCCTGGTCACATGACATGCTGAGAGAGGCATAGGACATGGGAGACTTAGATGGGAGAGCTGGCCACCCCTTCTCCTCCGATGATATAGATGAAGTTGATTTATGGGGACGTGAGGGAAACAATTTTTAGCTAAAGAAGGGGGTAATTAATTAATAAATGGGAACCTGTCACTAGCTGTATGTTAAACACGGTGAATGACGTTCCCTTTAAGCACATTTCCACTGTACCCTATAGCCAGAGGATGAGGTCGGTACAGATTTTACAACAACATTTGGCCAAAGTAAGTTTTGTGGAGAACAGAAGTTTTCCTTCATTATCAACCTAATGAAAACATTGCCCTTTACCGAGGCATCTCGCTGCTGGAGATCTAACACCCGTGTGCGGAGAGACTAGACTTTTGTGTTTCTGAATTAAAGCCAGTGTGAATTACTCAGGACAGCCTGCCTGGAGCTGCTCTGTCATGTCTCATAAATGTTAACCTGCTTCATTCACTTTCTGTTAAGTGCATGTCACAACACATTCCTCTTCTTGGAAAGGCTTTTTTCCCAATTTTTCTTTTTTTTTTTTAGAGCCAAAGTGTCCCTGGAAGCTGCTGGGTCTAATGGGAATCTCACAAACAAGGGTCAGATAGCGTCTCTAAATACGTAAAGCATGCAGTATTTTGATGTGCAGGAAATAAACAAGTGGTGTAGATTTTTTTTCCATCCGCTTTTAATTTTCCGCAGTGGAATTAAACAAGATTTTAGCAAGTATAACTAAGTTACAAATTGAAAAGATCAATAGTAATAAAAATAGTAAACTTCGTAATATACTTTATTAAAGAGCTATCTTCCTGTGTCCTTTTTACTTCCACAGTTCTTTCTGCAGAGTTAGCAGAGTGTACACATCAGCTTTCCTTTGTGTACTCATACAGTTAATAGATAAGGAGAAATTTCTAATGACTTAACTCCTTACAGACAGTCACTGGATAGACTTATTTCTTGCAGACTGTATTATAATTAAAATATTTTCGAATGATGGAATAGTTGATTTTATCCTTTGTCCGAATACTATGCTGTGTATGGACCTGAGATTATTCTAGAAACACTGCTCTCACTACAGGAGAAGAAAGCAGAAGACAAATTGACTGAGAAGCTTTTTTTACCTAAAGGAAATCAGCCAGTGCTATACATGGTTATAAGCACTGCTCAATTACACATTGCTGTGGTGCGCAGTGAAGCTTCGTTAAGGATGAGCCCGGAAGACTTTTAAATCCTTGGACCCAACAGTCCTGGAGCAACTGATGGAGGCGGAGAACAGCTTGGCGCTCAACTATATCATAATTTTTGCACACCCTTTCGCAACTCAAGGGAGCTTCTTCCTCCTCCCCTCATTCCCATGTAGGAGAGCGACCTCCAGCTGTGAAAGGAGTGTAAATTATGCATGTAGTGAGCGCTTGAGCTGTTCTCCACCTTTCTGGAGAACTCCAGGGCTGCAATGTCCTGGGATTTTTTCATTCTTCACTTCACCTGTGAGTGTCCTTGATGCTGATATTTCGTGATTTCACTTTGCCATCATATAAAGAGGTTCTTTATTAATTCCAGTTTTTTATTTGAAAATATTGTCAATAGAATTAAATTGTTTTATTAATTTTATATGTGCATTGCAAAAAGTCCATCATATTCTACACTGGTGGAGGTCCTAAACCGGATATACTAACTGACTGTAGCTTTCAAATTTGAGACCATCTATCGAATAGCTAAAGGATGATAACACAGGGACACTTACCAAAGTATCCCGGCATCTGACTGTAGGAATCTTCTTATATTTGTTATTCATAGTCTCCCTTCCTTCTAAAATCAACTTTTAAATTTTTGCTAATGAGCAAAGGCTTCTAGGGGTCGTTACCAGAGCCCCTCTGTGATGTAGCTCCATAGGCTGTTACACATGCAGAACATGTCTCCCCCTCACACCTGCTTCCTCAGCACTTCCCCCTTAATCAATGCTGTACAGTGAAAGAGAAAGTGTTAAAGGGGTTTTCCCCCCACAAACTAAAGCTAACTTTGCTGATCTTGTGGGGTCTCAGTGCTGAGACCCCACACGCGAAACGAGGGGTCCAACGCTCCTCAGACTAATGGAGCAGACTGCTACGCCTCACAGTTTCTCTATTAATCTCTATGGAGCTGACAGAGATCGGTAAGCGCGGCGCTCAGCAATTTCCGCCAGCTCCATAGAGATTATGGTGCAGAGTGTTCATGCACGGCATCTGCTGCATTAATCCGACGAACCCCTCGTTTTCACGATCTTCGGGGTCTCTGAACTGAGTCCCCCACTGATAGCAACTTAGGCCTAATTCCGTAGATGGGGCCTAACTTTCTTTGGGGAACCCCCTTTAAAGGATTCTATAGTGTATTAATTCCTTGTAGATTTTAACATGCAGATTTTAAATTTTTCTTCAAGGGAACCTTTCACTAGAGATCTCATTTTCACAAGACAGGTTACAGAAGCATTTCTCTTAGCATTTGCATAACAATATAATCGTGTGTTATTACTTACCTTGCATCCTGACAGAATCCTCTGTGTAGTCCCAGGGTTGCGCTTTGGCTTGGATGCATTTAAAAAAAAACATGTGACTTGTCTGTGCTGCAGACTGCTCAGCTCTTGGCCCCCAGCTTTGTGCTCCTATACGGCTCCTGCTCCTTCACCTAGCTCACTGTGTATTGAGCTGACACATCATGGAAGGGAGGAGCTGTACAGGAGCACAAGAGGGCGCTGAGAGCTGAGGAGTGAGCACACAGATAAGTCCACAGTTTTTTGAATTGCTCCAAACCAAGCCCAGCCCCTGGGACTAAACAGAGGATTCTGTCAGGGTATGGAAATGCTTAGAGAAAATGAAAGGTATATTTGCACTTCAAATGATTATTTAAAATTCCAATGCCATGTACTGGGAAGCGGGAAAAAAAATTCAAAATGCATTGGAATTAGTGAAAAAATGCAATTGCGCCATATTCCTTGTGGCATGGATTTTATATGGCTTTCATTCTGTGCGCCCAAGAATGACAGTTCTACGTAATTCTTGTGTCGTTGCGATCACGGGATACCAAATTTGTATAGGTTTTATAATGGTAATAATGGTAAAAATAAAAACCTATACAAAAAAAAAATTCTTCATTTTACCCATCTTTGGTGCTAAACATTTTGACACTTTGGTGTATGGAGCTGTGGGTGGTGTCATTTTTTTTTGTGACTTTGATAAAATTTTTCAATGCTACCATTTAAGGACTGTACGGCCTTTTTAACCACCTTTTTATGGAATATTTTAGATTTTTCAAAGTGGCAACAAAGTGGTATTTTAGACCACTTAGACCCGCTTTTTTCTTTAACGGGGTTAAATGCTGGGAATACAGTTGCTTGTATTTTTATTGGACATTTTGGGACATGGCAATAATTAACATGTTTATGATTTTTACAGTTTTTTATATTTTATATCAGATCTAGGGAAAAGGGGGGGGGTGATTTGAATTTTCCTGGGGGTTTTTTTTAAATATTTTTTCTTACACTTATGTTTTCCTTTTTTTTTACTGTTTTATAGACCCCCTAGAACACTTTAATCCTATTTTTTTGATGGATTTTCCTCATCATTCATTACATGTAGAAATCGCACATTGTAATGATAGCTTAAAACCAACACCTCAGTCTTTGTAAGACCTGAGGCTGTCACAGCAACCAATCACCACCCCCCAATTACCTCTCCCGGGTGGGGGTGGGAGACAGTGTTGGATTCAAGATGGCGGACGCCCACCTTGTTAGAGAGGGCTTAGCCCGTATGGAGCCCTCTCCAGACACCCCCGGTGGGGATATTACTAGTAATAGTACTTCACATGTGGGAAGGGTTAATAAATACATTCCAAGCTCCAAACAAACCCCTTTTTATGCAAATCTAAAAAAAAAATAAAGTAGACACAATAATATAACTGACCTACCTGGAAAGCTATAGACATTTCCATCATTAATATCACCTATTTACCTTATTCTAATAATTCACCTTATGTTTCTCGCAACATCCCCCACCGGGCCTATAGCCTTTTCTTGGGCTCTGGAGGCAGTCGGGGCCCAGGACCGGAGTGGCTGGCTACTGCGGCCTAGGCACGCTAGTGTCATGGTGCTTGGTATAGGACCGGAGGTTGTCCTAACACCTGGCAGGTCTCCAGTGGATGGTGTGTGCAAAAAATTAGATGAGGGAGAGGCTGATGCAATGGTTTCTCCTCGGGGCAACCCTGAGGTGTCTGTGGATGAGTCCCTGGGTGATGGATGGGGAGCCCGTGGTGGTGTGCAGCCAATCTAGCGATGAGACGTGAACAACATTTTACAAATCAATTTACAGATCTTTATTATAACACAGCAGCAATGGGCAAACATAGCAGCATGTTAGGCAAGCTGGAAGAGTCATGTAGAGCTGGTCCTCAGGAGGTTATATGCAGCCTGAAGTAGCTTCAGGCTGGGCTGGTAGAAATGAAGCGAGAGTCCGGGTGTGGATCTCAGCTCTGGGCTTAAGGGGGTTATCCAGGTTTTAAAAATTGCTGAGCCAGGCTGGGGAGCTATTTAAAATACTAAACATTGTCCGCGCTCTGCGTTCTCTTCATCCGTGCCCCTGTTTGTTTTACAGGGGCACAGAAGCCCGCACAGAGAACTTCCGTTCCACATGTGGCCGGCTCCTCCCATCCATCCCTATCTCTCAGCGTAGCGCAGGGAGATGGTGTCGGATGGTGTCGATGGGGAGACCGCCGCGGCGCCGACGAGTAAGTACATTTTATTCAGTTTTAAATAGCCCGCCCCAGCCCTCAGTATTTTAAACCCAGATAACCCCTTTAAGTCTCCTGACTTGCCCTGGGTACCAGAGAGGGTGCCTGGGCCTGGTATTAGGACACTGACTGGTGCAGCACTGTCATGCACTGCTCACTGCCATAGGTCTATTCCTCTCAGAAGATCATGACTGAAGATATAGGACCATGTGCTCCCCGCCCACCAGGGTCAGTGGTAGCACTTCTCCAATCAGCTTCCAGCTTGGTTTACAAGAACTTATTGGGCGGTAAGGATTAGGTATTTTTACTCTCTTGCCTTACCAGGCAGTGGCTACAGCTACAACTACTAAGGGCGCGTTCACACGTTGCGTTTTGTCCTGCGTTTTCAAGTTGCATTGAAACGCCATTACCAACAGCTGAGAGAGATGATTTGCCTAATTACATTACTGTTTACATTGTTAACCAATGTTAACACATCGGTAAAATTCATGTGTACCGCTTGTTCAGTAATTAATTAGGCAAATCACCTCATGTCAGCTGTTGTAATGCGTTTTAAAACGCAACCAAAGCGCAATGTGTGAACGCGCCCTAAGTTTTCCAATATCTAGAAACTTTCTAGAGAGGTAATCAGTCTCCCTAACAGCTCCTGACATGGAGAGGGCGCTATTTGCAACTACTATCTGCCTATGCATTGGCAGGGGTGTTGCATTCCTCACTACAATACATAACTTCTGATATCGGCTCCAAATGTTTTAGTTTGTAGTTCATAAAGCCAGATACCATTCAGATAACATGCAGATGCCACTAGGTGGAGCATACAGTGAGCTTGTTACCATGAAAATGCAATCCAATCTGCAGACAGAATGCTATAGAGCAGGAGGAGCTGAGTGGATTGAGCATAATGTCCTATCGGCATGTTACGGATCTGTATTATATCCAAACCTAAAAAGCATAAGTTTACATAAATACAATTTTAAAAAATACTGCCTGTAGACAGAAGAACATGTACATACACAGCCCCCGTGCTCTATCACATAGTACAAGCAGATATAATACAATGTGCTATCTACTCAGCTCCTCCTGCTCTATAACACACTGTCTGCAGATATTTACTATGTACAACTTGCTCAATTTTGCCTGAAGATGGTACACTCTCTACAATCTGCCCAGCTCCTCCTTCTCTATAGCACATAATGTAAAATCTGCACAGCTCTGCCTGCTCTATAACAGTAGGCCTAAAGATATGACACTAACTATCTATCCACCTGCAATGTACATGCTGCCTGCAGTAATTATACTATGTACATCCCTTCTCTATAATATGCTGCCAGAAGATTGGACACTATGTAGCATCTACTCCACTTCTGCTCTATAACATGCCACTTGCAGATAGGACTCTATGTACAATCTGCTCAGCTCCTTCTGCTCTATAACATGCTGCCTGCAGATAGGACACTATATACCAGTGATGGCGAACCTTTTAGCAGCTGAGTGCCCAAAAAGCAACCCAAAACCCCCCTTATTTATCGGGAGGTGCCAACCAAAAATTAAAGCATTCCCTTATTGCTCCCTGTTCTTCAACAACTTTCAATCATACTGGCCTCCTGAGGACACCAACACATTAGAAAGATGGAGAATTTTCATCATTTTAGCTGATTTCCAGTGTTCCTCTGTGCACAGAGAATTGTGGGGCCGGCAGGAGGTCCTCCAAAGATAATTCGGCCCTGTCTATTCATTCTCCCACTTCCTACAGTCCCAAGTAGCAAAGTAAGTATGAAAATATGACCGAAAGCAGCATCTTTTAAGTTGCTTGGAACTACTCCACTTCTGCTCTATAACAAGCCATCTACAGATAGGACACTATGTAAAATCTGCTCAGCACCTGCTGCTCTACAACATGCTGCCTGCAGGTAGGACATTGGGGGTCATTTACTAAGGGCCCGATTCGCGTTTTCCCGACGTGTTACCCGAATATTTCCGATTTGCGCCGATTGTACCTGAATTGCCCTGGGATTTTGGCGCACGCGATCGGATTGTGGCGCATCGTCACCGGCATGCGCGCAACGGAAATCAGGGGGCGTGCCCGAACGAAAACCCGACGGATTCGGAAAAATCACCGCATTTAAAAAAGGAAATTGTGTCGCGGAGCTTGCACTCACCTTCATCCAGGATAGGATCGTGAACTTCAATGCATTTCAGGGAACTTCAGCGCAGCAGCGCCACCTGGTGGACATCGGAGGAACTGCCTTGATGAATCCCGGCCGGACCCGAATCCACCGCAGAGAACGCGGCGCTGGATCGCGAACAAACCGGGTAAGTAAATCTGCCCCATTATGTACAATCTGCTCAGCTCTTCCTGCTCTATAACATACTGCCTGCTGTGATTATACTATGTACACTCTGCTCGGCTCCTCCTTCTCTATAACATGTTGCTTGATATAATTATACTATGTATACTCTGCTCAGCTCCTCCTGCTCTATAACATGCTGCCTGCTGTGATTATACCATGTAGACTCGGCTCAGCTCCTCCATCTCCATAACATGCCGCCTTCTGTAATTATACTATGTACAATCTGCTCAGCTCCTTCTGCTCTATAACATGCTGCCTGCTGTAATTATACAATGTACACTCTGCTCAGCTCCTCCTGCTCTATAACATGCTGCCTGCTGTAATTATACAATGTACACTCGGCTCAGCTCCTCCTTCTGTATAACATGCTGCCTGCTGTAATTATACTATGTACACTCTGCTCAGCTCCTCCTGCTCTATAACATGCTGCCTGCTGTGATTATACCATGTACACTCTGATCAGCTCCTTCTGCTCTATAACATGCTGCCTGCTGTGATTATACCATGTACACTCTGCTCAGCTCCTCCTGCTCTATAACATGCTGCCTGCTGTTGCTGCTTAATTATTACCATGTAACTCTGATCAGCTCCTCCTGCTCGTATAACATGCTCTCCTGCTTTGATTTATAACCATGTACACTCTGATCAGCTCCTTCTGCTCTATAACATGCTGCCCTGCGGTCAATTAGGCAGTTGTACAGTCTGTCAGCTCTGTGCTCTATAACATGGTGGCAGCTTTGTATTATACCATGTACACTCTGCTCAGATCCTCGCTTGCTCTATTAACCTAGGTGCCCTGATGTAATTATGACCATGTAGCAACTCTGCTCAGTTCCTCCTGCTCTATAACATGCTGCATGCTGTGATTATACATGTACACTCTTGTGCTCATTTCCTCCCGACTTATGAACATGCTGCCTGCATGTGATTTCATACTATGTTACACTCTGCTCGTCCTCCTGCTCTATAAATGCTGCCTGCTGTGTGATTATATACTATTGTACACTCTGGCTCAGCTCCTCTGCACTCTAACATGCGGCCTGTGTATTATAATTAGTACAAGTACACTCTGCTCAGCTCCTCCTGCTTTATAACTTTGCTGCGTGGCAGGTGACTGCTTTTACATGTTCAGGCTGGCTTTTGTGGCCATCATTGATCCAGCGATGGTATACCATAACAGGTGCCAGGAACTGGAGAATGCAGAGGGTATGGGGGCACGACCGGGGCCGGTACACCGGAGCAGAAGCCCTGTGCAGAAGCGGGCAGGGGGTGGGGAATGGTGAGTAGTCACGCCCCCTCCCTGCCTCCTCCCGCTCTCCATGCCCACACATCCTCTTCGTCGCCCTTCTCCAGCCATTCCCCTTCTCATATAACACTGCTGGAATTCTCATCATCACGGGGGGACCACTGCCAGGAGAGCCGAGGAGCAGGACTGCATGCCCCTCACCTGGTGCCCCCTCACTGCGGTGATTCAACATAGCAGCAAGGACGTGGAGGAGGGAGAGACAAGGGACCCCCGCTCCTCCCGGAGCCCCCGGCTAGTGCCGGGCCCCACAGATGCCGCCCTCAAGGCAGATGGGCCCGTGCTCCTGGGATTGCTGTGATGTGCCCTGCACGTCCATGCACACTCTGTCAGCGTGTTGAGTGCACCTTGTCATATGCGGCTACATGGGGGAGAGGGGATGCGTTTCTTTTCTTGCACCTTTATACTGCAGGCCCGCGCAGAGTTGCAACCTGAGCAATGTGCTGTATACATGGCTCCAGCACACATGTTCCATAGGGAATGGTCTCTCCAGCATTTCAGGGTGCCCAGGGCATGCAGGAAAGGGGTGTCAGGGGATGGTATGCAGGAAAGGGGTGCCCAGTCTATGTGCAGCAGGACAGTGGGCCCAGGGCAGGACGGATACCAGTCTATGCGAGAGGCAGGGTGTGCCCAGTCTATCGAGGCGATGCCCGACTTGGGTGCCAGGATCAGGGGTAGCTCCCAGTCTATGGCGAGCAGGACAGGGTTGCCCAGGTTTGCAGGACAGGGGTGCCCAGTCTATGGCGTGCAGGACAGGGGTGCCCGTCTAGTGGAGCCAGGACAGTGGTGCCCAGGGTGCCAGGACGAGGGGTGCCCAGTCTATGGCGTGCAGGACAGGGTGCCAGTCTATGGCGACGGGACAGGGTGTGCCCGTCATGGCGTGCAGGACAGGGGTGCCCAGTCTAGGGCGAGCAGGAACAGTGGTGCCCAGGGTGCAGGGGACAGGGGTGCCCAGTCTAGGCGAGCAGACAGGTGCGCCAGGCAGAGAGGTGCCAAGGCTATGGCGAGCAGGACAGGGGTTGCCCAGGCTATGGGAGCAGGACAGGGGTGCCCAGGCTATGGCGAGTCAGGACAGGGTGCCCGATATGGCAAGCAGGACAGGGTGCCCCCAGGCTATGGCGAGCATGACAGGGGTTGCCACGGATATGGACGAGAAGGACAGGGGTGCCCAGGCTATGGCGAGCAGGACAGGGTGCCCGGCATATGGCGAGCAGAAGCATGGATAATCTGACAAATAGTCCTGTCAGCTGTGGGTTCCATATCCCATCATCCATTACTGTTTTGGGAAGGACCCATGAAATAAAGCCCCGCTGTGGCCCCTGAATGTGAGCAGGCATCAGGTCATGTGGTAACATGAGATGTGATGTCTTAGGAAGGTGCCCCATACATGGGGGATGGGTGAGCTCCCTTTTCTAGAGAGAATCCACCATTCAATCAAAAGCCATTTCTTGCAGGGACCGTCACTTACAAACATGTCACAAATGATGAACCCTTCTGCTGTGTTGGGGGCAATGTAGTGTCTCCTGGTGGTGAGGGTCCTTGTACCCTCTCTGAGACGTGATGTATATGTGTCCTAGAGATGAAGATCTCGTACACTCATCTGATGGTAGGGACATTGATGTTCTAGTGACGGAGGTCCTGGTACTCTGATTGTAGGGCCTTTGTAGATGTTTCCTGGTAGGGATCATGTTCTCCTCTAATGGATATTTTATAGAGGTCCCTGTTACTCTTGTGATTGTAGGTATGCAGTATATGTTCTCCTGGTGATGGGAGATCATTGTTCCCCTCTGATTTAGGGACTTGTGTATGTTCCTAATGATGGAGGTTGTAATAGTACTACTGTGGTGGGAAGGGTCTTTGTATAATCTTGTGGTGAGTGTAATATACTGATGGTGGGATCAATGTGTATACCTCCCAGTGATGGGGTCATCATCTCCCAGACCAGTCTCCAGGTTTCCCTTTAACTCTGCAGATTGCAGTTATTATACATATATTTTGTATGATATCCCATTCGGTGCAGATGTTTTGTCTATTGTGTTGAATTCATATGATGGAAGTGATGTGTTCTGCTCCTATGGAAGGCCTTGATGTCAGCCTGGATTCAGCCCAGATGTACTTCTGCCCTTGGCTTATTTTTACTCCTCTTCCCATGGGTGTGATCTCCAGATGTAAATCTAGAATACAGATGGACCTATGAGACTGATCATGTGAATGGGTAGTGGCCTATGGGAGTGCTATGTCATAAACGCATGTGTTTTTTTTTCTATCTTATTATTGATCTAAGGCTGGAGAGTGGAGGACAGGCATTGATGACTTTTGAGGGATCTCATGCATTCCCAGGCTTAAGTCTGCAGGCAGAGCAGCGGCCTCCTCCATAGAGCGAGGCTGCAGGCGCCTTCAGTGCGTGACATGGCATTTAACACGGCGGAAGAGAAAGGGAGATCCATGGGAGAGGGACCGTGTTTGCAAACCAGATGTGAGGGGAACCACTGTGAGCTCCTGCGTGAAGGGGTTGTGTAAGCAATGATACGTTGGAGGCTATGTATATGACTCTTAGTCAGTCAGCAGGAAAACAACCTTGCTATGTAATATTTTCTTATGGATCTGATAATACCAGTCTGGCAGAAAGGGCGATACAAAAGATGCAACAAAGTTTCTAAAGTTGACTGCAAATTACAGAAAGGCTTTGGGTAAATCACATCTAGTTACTGTTTTAGTAAAAATTTCAGCAGAGCCAAATACAAATTTCAGGCGACATTAGATAAAAGTGTTTAGATGTATGTGCCACCAATTGCCGAGCTCAGTGTCCACAAAAATGCTCCGTTGTCATCAATTTTTGCGCATTGACAAAAAAGAGAACATACAGAAGGTTTGCAAATTATATCACTGGTCTGTCCCAACCTGTGAAGGCTCCAGTTGTGTTGCCTATAAAGTGTTCTGCATCTATTGATGCCGCACAGATGACAAACAACATTTTCACTGAACCATAAAACGTCATATGGGTCCCATGCCACAAACATGGGCAGCAAAGGATCTGCTCTGAGTTTCTACAGCTGCCACATGGATCTGTGAAAAACATATTCAGTGTCCATTGAAAATGAATGTCAGTGTGCCATCTGTAAAAAGTGCATAGGACCATGGGAGGGAAATAAACATAAGAGTATAGGACTTGAAAATGGACTCCCAAAGGAGTAAGACTGGACACATAAGTACATAGTAACTCATTGGTAGGAATATTGACTTCCAAACCAAACCATGTGAGCACAGGCAATTGGAGATCCACCTGCTGTGGTTGATGCATCTTGGTTACTCCTAAGGTTTAGATGCCATTGATGGGCAGCTGGAGATGGGGAGAACTATCGACCAGCTCCATTTAACAAAACGATCTTTTCTAAATGTTTCAATTTAAAAAAAAAAAATAATAGAAACTGATTGAAATAATATTTGTTTTTTATATATGAAAAGATGAGAAAACAGGAGGTTTTGCTAAGAATGTGGAAGTCTAGGTCAAATGGTGCCTTTCTCTTAGCCACTTGCCGAGCGACGCGCAGTCAGAGAAAAGCACACGTGCGCTGGAGGGATTTCCCTGGACTGAACTGACATGTTGAGTTCAGTCATAGTGATACGAGGGTCAGTCTGGGAAATCCCTCAGCCACGGTGCGGTTATAGTGGGCAAGTGGCGTAGTGTTGGTGGATACTACTGACATTCAGTTATGGGTTCTAGATAAAAACAAGGATTAGGCGTTGCCAAAACCTTTTTTTTTTATGCAGTATGTAACGCACTGCCAGAAGTCTCCTACTTCTGGATAAAATGGTTCTCTGCTGTGGTAGAGTATCCTTGGGTCAACAAGTGTTCAGCCACAATACAAGAGCATAATGGATGGTAAGTTTATAACAGTAGTCAAGGAGACATACGAATTAACAAGTCACCACACTTCTGACACTTTACATTGACGTGGTTTGGTCAGGATACATCTCTCAGTCTGCACCCCCACAAGTTACTAGCAACGGCAATCCTGTTCCAGGGATTGCGGGGTTAAACATTCTTTGAGCATTGCAGGTTTCCAGAGTTACATGGTACCTACATAACGTCTGCTATCCGTAGGAGTTATGGGGGGTGATAAACGTCCAAAGGGTGTGTCTATAGAGGTTTGAGAAAACTACTGTCTCTACAAAAATGACCTATGGGTAGGTGCCCGTTATAAGAACTAAGCGATCCATTCACTATGGTCTTTTTACAGCAACCAGCAAAATCACATGGTCAGTGTGGCGCATTTTTGTGAAGAAAAGAAACGCCCGTTTTTGAACCTCCAGACAACCCCTTGAATATTGTGGTAACACCCTTTGAAATTTGGTACAAACCCCTTTGAGATAGTTGTACAAACCCTTTGGATACGTTGGTACAACCCTCTTAAGTTTATTAATGACCAAGCTTACCCTGGTTTCACATTCTTATTGTTAAATTCTGTACCTTGTCAAAAAGTTAAGTGGATTCTCCATCACTGTACAATGACGCCATTATTATCCATTTATGCCAGAAAACCGATAGAAAAGCAACCTATGGTTCCACCCGTTTTTGGACTTGTAGTAAAGTTGGTAAGGAAATTGCCGCCCAAGTCTTTGGCGAACCGCTTGAACCAGGGATTGCAAGTGTTTCATTACACGTTTCAGCATGTACAAATAAAAAAAACATCAAGTTACAAAAAAAATGGGTTTGACAAGATGTGTAAACATGCTAGATGTGATAAACACTTTTCGTTGCGAGCACCTCATCTATTTTTTATACTCCCTGGTGACCATATCAAGTTATATTCGCGTTTAAGTGAAGCGCAGGGGAGAGAGGATATGAAGGATGATAATACCTATGTCTTCTCTCTGATCTCTTGTTCTCAGGATTTGTGTTCCATTTACAAACACGTGATAGAAAATGATAACCCCCAACCATCAACTCGCCCTAACAATAGAATTGTATTCCCAGTCCGGCACCCACATACTTTGTTTATGAATGAGATTACTGAGGCTTACTCTGTAATTTCTGAAATCATTATTTCCGTTGGGTGTCTCTGAGGGTTGGGGATGAGCGCGCATCCAAGTATATAATGTTTTATCTCGTATATAGTATATTATAAAATACTTACCGTAGAAAGCGAGTTATTACCTGAATATGAGATTTCCAAATTAATGAGGATAAGTCTTGGTTTTGAAAAAAAAAACAGAACTACAGAGACAATCCCCGGTTTTACGTTATGACGAACAAGTTCGGAGTGCTTTGTTCTTAAGTGAATTTGTATGTAAGTCGGAAACGGTATATTTTAGAATTGTACCTATAACCCCGGCCTAGATATATTTTTTTGTGGTCTCAATTTAGATTTAAAAATGTGAGATTGTCATAAGAACCAGTGATGAACAATTGTGTAAAAACTAAATTCAGACCACCTTTGTAGTTAATGTTATCTGTCTGTGATACGTAGCTGGACTAAAGTTCAATAAATTATTAACAAACATCCAGAGGTCCGTTTTGGTAATTAGGCGGGTTGTCTGTATATGTCAGGTGTGTTCATAAGTAGGGCGGGGGATTTACCGCCTGTAGTTCAGTTTTGATTTTTACATATGTGACAAAACTATTGGATGTCATAAGACCAGTAGGTATAAACAATAAATCTACATTGGCCGACAGCCACACTGTTAATAAAGTTATAGCGTTTATTGTCGCCTGGACTAACAGTTCCAATAATAAATAAATCATCAGAGGTCCGTTTGTAACCTAGGGTGTCTGTAAGTGTGGTGTTCTTGTTAACGTAGGGGACCAGCGGTATTCAGTAATTTTTCACATAGGTTCGGTTGGGGTTGAAAGGTCATGAGTACAGAAGCGAGCTGCCAGTGTTAAGTTGATATGAATAAGGTATTGGGATTGTCTTACATAGTTGAGAGGCTGCTTGTTTTGAATTTTGATTTAGCTATCTTATATATTTTCAACGAATTATTGCCTTCACAATATGTTCCTGGGAAGGAGGCTAAAAATCAGACCTTAAGCCAACAATATAATCTGTCATCCGATGCCACAGTTTCTTGCACGACAAAGGTGGATTCTAGCAACAACATCAACATGGATGTGAGACTTGCATTCTTTTCCATTTGGTCAAACCAAGTCAAAATCTTCACGATAGAGCAATAAAATTCTTAACTCTCCAGTAGACTGGAGGATAATGATTGAGGTGTGCTATGGTCTGTCTAATAGTGTCTTTTTAAAGGTTTGTACTTACAATTCGAGAACTATATGATTTCCTGGCTAACACCAACCCCGTATTTAGTAAAATTTTGCCTCAGGCAGGGTTTACTACTCCAAAATTTATGCTAACTCCACTCAACGGATTCCTCTCCAGAGCCAATAGCCAATGTTGTGTAATGGATGGCATAGGAAGGGTCGCAGGCATCGAGGGGACTTTGGCGATGTAAGGACAGCGGTGGATCCTCTGTGGTTGGACATTAAGAGATTAGAAGGGAGGACCAAATACTTTTCAATGGAGGAGGAAAACCTTTAGTCAGTTCCAGCTACGATTCGCCTGCCATGTATACCATATTTTTACATTTATATAGTTTCAATTGTGAAACTGTATCGGGTGTCCAGAACATTTATACCAGTGAATGATCTTGGTTTGTATTCTCCCAGTTCACCAAGATGTATCGATGATGTCGTTTTCATCGGAATGTAGGAAATATATTTAAAATATTTAGGAGAGCGATGAACATGGAAAGTTAACCCCTTTATTCGATTGTAATGTAGTTTTTGTTGGGATAGATAATTGTTGTAAGAAGGAAAGTGCTAATGCCCTAGTCTGAATCCGTGTCGATGTTAGGTGAACTCTCCAACCTCGCTTGGACGCATTTGGAAGATTTCCCTGGTGTTACACATAAAAGTGAGACATTATAGTCATATTGGTTAACTGTTTCTAGGTCTCGAGACATTAGTAGTGGTGCATGGGGGTACATTTATACAAGGGAAAAATGAAACCGACTAAGACACACGCTGCCTTACTCACGGTTGTGGCCCCTTGTTGGAATCATCGGTCGGCCAACAGGTGCGCATCTTTGCAACCTGCGGTCACTTACAAAAGGCATTTAGCGGTCAAGCCTTATACTCAATAGAGCAAGATCTGGTCTGACCGACCATGTATTAACGTAGGATAGTAATTACTATGAGACGTAAGATATAATTTGTAGGGAGTAGTCAATTTCTTGTGACACTAGTCGGGCTGCGCCAGCTTAAAATTACGAAACACGAGATATTGTAATTGCGGACCTCGAGACAGAGGGTCGCGGAGATACGTCCGAATTTGCCAGGGCGTGGAAGTGAAGAATGGTAGAGGAGTAGGTCTCGGTCAAAGGACAATGGAGTTGGGAAGCGCACGGGATGTGTTGTAATAGAAATAATTCTGGAAAAATAAGTACAAATATTCGGCTAAATTGGAATCGGTTATACTGTAGAAAGTATGTTGGTTAACATGGAAGCAAAAAACATCTGAGGATATTGATTTTGGGACCACCTTAGGTATATGTACTGTTCTGATACCAGCATACAGAATCGGTGTCAGACTCCCCCTCCGTTCCCATGGTTTTGTTTTAAAAATAAAGGGGGGGAGGTGGCGATTTCGGAGAAGTAATCAGAATCCAATGGGAATCTAGAGAAGATGGGTTCTCACTAATTCCAAATGACTCTTAATAGTGTCAGGCAGTTTAAACACCCCTGCACATGCCTTAGATAGAAAACATCACCGCAGTGTGATCTTGCATCTGGAACACAGGCTAAATTATCCACGAGTCTTTTAGAAAGTCTATTTGTTGCACCTTTACGCAACCCATTAGGGTTCATTGTAAGAGTACAGTAAGAGATACAAATCGGGTCTTGATTCGGTAGCTGCGGGGGAGAGACGAACTTAAGGGGAGGTTTTAGCAGAAGGTGATGTGAGCGTAACAAAGGTGTTATAGTGTGACAAGGGTAACCAAGTACAGACGATCAGCCGTATGTAGTTTTTATAAACAAATGGGGGGCAAATGGAAAGCTGAGCTCTAATGGTTTCCATGGGCAACTAAACAAGCTGTATAAATCTTTCCCCAAATTGTTTCATACATTCCCCTTGACACTTTCAAGAAAGGAAGCGGGGAGAGGCACCGTCGACAAAAGGCACAACAGATCAGAGTCCCAGAAAATAAAAAGCCAACAATTCCTCACGCCAGAAACAAATATGCAGGAGATGTGGTCTGTGGCAAGAACACGAGCTAGCCGCGCTCAGCATTGGGATACGTAAGGGCGCTTTCTCCCATATCACACCTCCACCCGCCCCTTATGATCGTTCGTCGGTTCCGCGTATTCCTCCTAGTCCTTTTTTATTTCCGGGTTCCTTGTCCGCTTTGAAGTACAAATGCCCGGGAGGGGCAGTGCGCTCTAATCACTGCGACGATATGGCCCAGACACAGGGGGGGGGACTCGGGGACGAAACAATCGGAATGTTGAGACCGCCGGCGCCGGCTTGCATGGCGTCACAACAAATCGTACTGATTCGGCCAAAACCGTGCAACTTTTTAAAAAGACAGAACCTCTGGCTCCTCCGGAAGAGTCTAACACGATCAAGCACAGAAAGAAAAAGAAACGGAAAAGAAAGAGATACTTAGAAGGTAGGCTCAATTCCGGGGGTGGAAGAAGCCTCACCCATGGCCTGGGTGATGGAGTAAGCGACCACATGCGGGAAAACTTGTTCACGACGACGCGCGATCTTGTGAATCAGCGCGCAGATCCTCGAGGTAGTCCCGTAGGATGAACTAATCGTCCGCTGTTACTCAACCATCGAGGGCAAGTAGAGGGAGAGGAGATCGTGACAGCGGGGAGCATCGGTTAAAAGAATAGGAATAGGGTATACCTCCAATAATAGGTAGTGTTTTGCGTACATGGTGGTTGATCTCTATGGATGGGCAGTTTCTTTTTAACGTTTGCTCTTTCATATATTGGAGTTTAATGTTAAAGAATGTCTCGTTGTCACATAAGCAACACAATAACTTCATAATGACGTGCTCTGCTTTCTATTGGTTGCGACTGTTGGTCGGTATTTTGCTTGTGTATGGTCCCACGTAAAACAGATCTGGACACGGTTATGAACTGCTGTGTAGATAGTAGGGCACCCTGGTCTGTGCTGTGCTGACGGATTGGTTGGTGATGATCACTCTAGTGGCACCAGCGGGCGGGTCCTGGTTGTGAAGCCGTATCAGTGTTTTCAGCGTGGTGGCACAAGCTCGCCTGGGCTATTGCTCATGTCTCTAGATGGACTTTCAGGCCAGCTTCTTAGACAACCTGTAATGTATTTTCTGTTTACGTCAAAAACATCCAGTTGTAATAAGAATTGTTGGTCATCTCGTGTTTAAGCAAGGATCACATGGTGTTTTATGGGTATGATGTGGGTCCTCAACTCCAACGCCCTTTGATACGTGTGTTGTACAAACAGCTGCTTACATCTTGTGGTCTATGTCAGCAAGGACCGACTTTACACCAATGGTTGTAGTAGCACCTTGCTCTGGAAACAAAGCTCCAACTGGCGAATCAATTGCACTTACCCAACACTGTTATGGGGCTGGGGCTGATGTGCCAATGTTTGTGAAGGTTTGGGATGAAGCAGCAAATGTCCTTTTGGTGCGTTTGACACAAAATTTCTAAGAGTACATGTGGTCATTGAAACCTTGATTGTGCAATGGTCAAAATCTCCACTATTGTAGGAGTCTAACGCTGTCAAGCACACCCTTGTTTAGAACGAATGTATCTGATTGCCTATGAAAGCTTCCCAGGGAGAAAGCTGGAAGAGTAAAGTCTCCATCCCTGTGTAGTGGGCTGTCTGGGGGTCTCCGTTCCATGCCACTAAATAAGGGACGAGTTATATTGGTCAGGTCAACCTCAGTTAGAGCTGCCTGTGTGAACATGGCCATGATATGCTATAGCTTATTTAAACTGTGTTGGCACCCCTGTGGCTGCACAACATAGTTTTAAAAAAAAAAGATGGGAAGATTGAGACGTTTAGTGTCTTCTTGGTTTCTTTGAAGTCGATGTCTTTTTCTGAGGCAAGAACATGAGCTCTAACAAACTACTACTGAATCATATTCAACGCATCTTAAAACCTTTTGCTGGTTTTCAACCGTTTCCTTTCATAGCCCAGAGTTGATGGCAATATCCAGAAAAACAATATACTTTTTTTAAACTGAGCTATGTAAAAATGGTTGCGTAAAGTCATGGGGGGAGAGGTAAGAATCACTAACGGAACTTTAAAAGTCTTGGATAGTGTGTATGTTGTAAATCACAGAAGAGGGATTCACGTTAATTGCGTCAGGGAGGAGAGCTTGACTTCAGTGGTAAAAAGGCTCAATCTTGACTTGCAAAAATTTACACATTCACTTTATAGGTAATTTTCTGGATGAGTGACTCATATCTGTGCCAGGAAAGAAACGTGACCTCTTCAAGGTGACAACCACTTGACAACATACCATAGTGGTTTATTAGGTAAAATCTGCTTCCAGGCTTTCCATTAACAATTGGTATCGAGCCCCAAACTGGGAACAATGCTATAAGTGTGATTATAGGTAGACGCTAG
Source organism: Engystomops pustulosus (assembly GCA_019512145.1). NCBI lineage: Eukaryota > Metazoa > Chordata > Amphibia > Anura > Leptodactylidae > Engystomops > Engystomops pustulosus. The sequence continues at coordinate 41,916,706 of CM033642.1, read as the reverse complement.
CTTGATGGGGTACCTCTTGAAGGTTTCATTTATTGTGCCCCTCGACGTCTTCAGATCCTATTGTTTCTTATTTGGTTCCCTTAGCGTTTGTCAGTGAACCAACAAAAAAAAAACCTATTATGCCTGTTTTTTGCCTGTATGTAGATTGTGGCTGAATGCACACTCTTAGGCTCCAATCACCACCAGTTCTTGAGGCAAGAAGCCACGTGGTTGTTAAAGGAGAAGATTCCGTGAGACAGGACTTCTCCTTTCTGGCTGAGATCAACAAACATGAAATAATACACACTGCCCCTCACAAACTGCATGAAAAAACTGCAGGTGTGATTCCAGACGATCCATTAGCAATTTCTACATGAAGAACAATGCCAGCATGAGCCTCTGCGTGGTGAATTGATGAAACCCTTGAAGAGTTGAGCATTGGGCACAAATAGTGCTGCCAGGAATATGAGATATCAACTTGGGCGGTAGTCAACATGGGGAAGGCCCAGCAGGCCAGAACACGAGCTTACATTCTGAAGGGCGCAGGAAAATACTTCAAATATAATGGTTAATCCGGTTACGTCGCCCGCTTTTATCTATTATTTTCACAGCATCTTGAGTTATTTTTTGTATACTTCTAGCATAGACTATAACACTGACTGACCCGTATAGGCAGCATAGTACTCAGGTTGTTTTAGGTTAGATTATATGATATTAAAGTATATAGGATTTGCAGTTTATTGTAACTTACTGTGTGAAATAAGAGTGTGAAAGAAACGATTTAAAACAGTCAGATTTCTGATTTCTTTTTTTTTTTTTTGTTTAAAATTGTTCTACAATGTAATTATAATAATTTTGTGGGCAACGTGTGTTATAAACTCTGAATTTCCCATTTTACTATATTTCTTATATAGAACCTTATATCTGCAGGGCCTTACAGATTTGGGGGACAATACCAAAGAAAAATAAGGACACTACAGTAATAACTCGGTCATATGAACAAAGTGGAAATGAGGGCCGTGTCACAAGAACTTGCAATCTTTTAATTCTATCTATATTACTTGTTATGTACTACTATAGCCAAAAACTAAATATATAATCAGCAAGAAGGAGAGGGGCGGCGGGGAGCTGTCAGAAGACTTGGGCCCTGATGCTGTATACACAATGGGAGACAAGTAAGGAGGCAATAACAACAACAAAACGTACGTAGGGAAAAAAACATTGATGGGCAGCATTGAGCTCCGGTTCGCATTGTTGCTTTGCTTATGAAAATAGGAAACGTCTTGTTTTGTTTTAACATATAGTGGATAAGGGAAATCTTTTCAGTATTTGTTGGCATTTTGGTCAATTTAAAAGTATTGACAAAATCATAGAAAAATGGATTTGCATATGAAAAGTAACTTGAGGACACAAAAAAAAATTTGTTGTTAGCAATGGAGGAAAAAGGCTGTCATAAAACTGTGCTTGTAAAAAGACAATGTGAAGCAATGTAGGTGAGCATTTGGTGATATTGGAGGAAATTCAGAGGTCGTACCATGGATATATAAGGGTCTAGATTACTTGTTGTTGGCAGGGGGCTTTTAGTCCTTATTTAGTATTAATGGGAGGGTCTGTAGTTTACATTTCTAGTATTGTTTGATAAGAGCAGTCACTTTAATACACAAACTATTGTTTTGAAGTTAAGATATGGTGTGGGAACTCACCATTGTTTCTGTGAGCCAATCCATTTGAGTGTGTGCCTTCTAATATTGGCGTGTTATGCGTATTAGTATAAGTTGTCAAGGTACCCAATGTTATTAAAGTGACAGTTCAATCTTGTGTGTTGACACAAGAACTTATTGACAAGTGTTGACTTGCCTAGCCCTCCCTGCACACGGCATCTTATAGCTCCCTCTAACAGCTCTTATTGAGTTACTTCCTAATAAAACGTAAAGATTTCCTAGCTAAGTGCAGCTTGGTATCTTTGATATTGCAAGTATGTACACTCTGCTCAGCTTCTCCTGCTCTATAACATGCTGCCTGCTGTGATTATACCATGTACACTCTGCTCAGCTCCTCCTGCTCTATAACATGCTGCCTGTTGTAATTATACCATGTACACTCTGCTCAGCTCCTCCTGCTCTATAACATGCTACAGCCGATAGTATGGCCGTGAGGCTGCTGTAAAGAAAATCACTTAATTCGGAAACTGGGCTCCACATGTTGCAACCCCCATCATCAGGAAAGGAAATAATAGAAAAAACAGGTTAAAAAAGTATAGAGAATTTTAAAATTATTAAAATAATTCCTCTTATACCAATACCTTCCCTTTAACAGTTTGTTTTTGTGGAAAACTGTGTAATGGTCTGTTTTGTGCAGATCATTTTGGTCCCCAATCCAGTTAATGATATGTAGACTTGCGATGCCAGAAATGCTATCTCTGTGCGTTATACATACATAACATCTGATTACTGCCACAATCCACCTTTAGAGATGTTTGCAGGAAAATCAGAGGAGTTTTGACATAATTATTAAAAAGAAGATCTATCTTTCTAGTCAGATGTGTTCAAACCCAGCAACCCCAGAATCAGCTTTTTAAAATGCTTAGATCAACTCATATAGAGAGTAGCATACAATGCAAAAAAGGAAAGCTACTAGGAAAGTTCGATGCAGGGCCAGGGAGAGCCCATTGTCAGCGCTTAAATACGTTCCAAAGTGAATACAGGCAGTCCCGTGTTACCACGGTGTAGGTTTTTTGGGTTTGTTATAAGTTGAATTTGCTCAGTAAGTCGGCTTACCTCATTGGTTGCTGTAATGGGAAGAAGGATTTCTCAATAAGCTCATTTATAGAATAGAGATGAGTGAGGGCACTAAAATGCTTGAGGGCTTGATTACTCGAGTTAAAACTTTTTCCCGATGCTCGAGTGCTCATTTCGAATAACGAACCATTGGAAGTCAATGGAGACTAAGCATTTTCAAGGGGACCAAAAAACTCTGCAAAAAATGTGTTTGATAGTTAGCAGATGTACGGAAAATTGCATACATCTGCATGTGTTCTTCACACATATGTCTCCGCATACTATTGGAAGAACCACCCGTTCGCGCATTTGTGTATTCGGATAAGTTAGAGATGACGGAAACATATGCAATGGTTCTTCACTTGTTCGTCACGGTATTTAGTGTTCACGTTTCACTGTGTTTCTTCCACTGTGTTTAGTTAATTGGAAAGCTCGTATCGAGCAGGCAAAATACTTGTCCGAGCAACGAGCCGCTTCGAGCAATGGCATCAAGCTCGGAAGAGTATACTCGCTCATCTCTATTACAGACACCTTACAGCTGATCATTGCAGTCTGGGATTAAAGTGAAGCATCCAGGGAGATTCACAGAGGTCATCACTGGACCTGAGAGGTCAGTATGTAACTAGGGTCTTTGTAAGTTGGGTGTACTTAAATAGGGGGATAACCTGTATATTATCACAGGCAGTGCGTGTACACATTGGTGACCAATTCCATGCAAAGAATATTAAGACTAAAGAACAAGAGAATCAGTAATGTTGTCATTCTACTGCGAGATGATTCATTCCCCCAACATTTTGCATCAGGGCGAGTTGGGAGAGCACTATACACACTACATGGTTCGATGATCCTGCCAAAATTGGTTGACTTATTGTTGAACTGGAAATTTTTCTGGCTACATGGGTTGCATACCCTGTCAGCAACTCTACGGCTCACATGTATCAAACAATGCATAGTTACAAGTTTGCATGGAAGGGTGAAGTGTGTGACAGGGTCATTGATTGTGGCACCCTGTGTGCTCAAAACCGTGGTATCCTTAAAACACAATTCTGATTGCATGATAAATGTGGAGATGGTCGACTTTTGGGTAACCCCCCTTTTTTTTGGTGCAGAATTGTGTGTCACATGTGGTATAGTGCAGCCGTGACACAAATGTGTGCAGGACACTTTATAAATACAGTTGCAACTGAAAATAGCATGCAAGTCGAAGTCAAAAAAAGGTGCATAGCCTTTATTACTCTTGGCACATCTCTATATTTCACCAAAAAAAAGCAATGAAAAAATCTGGAGCAGCACAGCTAAGGGACAATGGTGGTCATTACTAAGGGCCAAAATCACTATTTGTCGTCGCGCTTCCGAAAAATAACAGATTGTGAGGAATGGCCGCAGACACGGAATGTTGCGCATCGGCAGCCGGCATGCCGTACGGGGAAATCGTCGTGGACCGTGGAAATCTTGGGGCGTGACCGTCGGGAAAACTTACCAGATTCGGAAAAAAACACCCGTATTTTAAGACGCTCGACACGCGATTACTTGCCAACCCAGCAACGGATGGTGACTACAGTGAACTCCAATGGACCTCAGCGCAGCAGTGACACCGGTGGACATCGGCGCACTTACCTTAGTAAATCGCCGGAGGAAGCGAATCCTCGACAGAGAAACCACGCAGATGGATGCAACATGGACAGGGTAAGTAAATCTACCCCAATGGATAAAGCCCCAGATGGGTGCAAGCCTCCAACAATCCCGTTCCCAAGGAATTAAATGGATAAAAATCCAGAAGTGTTTATCACCATGGCAAAAGGTGCAACGTTTCAGATCATCCAATAGAGTATGCCTTAAAAATAGATCTATGGATGAAGCGCAACATTGCCATATAGCATTGGCTATTTCCTCTCTACCTTATTATCGGAATGGAGAGTGGCCTTGCATGATTGGCAAACTCTGTATTTGGCCTGGCGACACTACCAAAGGGGGTCAGGGGAGATTTAGGTAAGATGGGGGTGTCAGAAATCCTCCAGAATGCGGGCAAAGTTAAAATGAGCACATTCAATGAAAAATTGAATATACATTAAAAGCTCCAGATAATTATCATTCCAGTAAAATAAAAACACAAAGGATTTATGCGTGACATAGTATCAAGCCAAAAAAAAACAAAATAAAAAATAATTATTGTGGATGCCCAGCTCCCGTAAAATATTCAACACATTGAATTTATGCCAAACATTACCGCCACAGCTGTCTGCTGACAAGGACAATGTGCTGGAAGGAGTTTATATTCCGAAGATAATGAATCGAAAAAATAAGGAAGAGGCAAGCAAACAAGAGGCGCTAGCATTCCATTTGTAATCCCTGCTATTGTGAAGTGTATGAGGAGACTTCATCTATTGCCATTGTCCAAGTACTGTACTGCGTGGAGATACACATATCTTGATTGTTATTATAGCAGCTTGCTGGAAAGCAATGTCTGCAAATCTTTAATGAGGGTATTTTAGTTTCACGACTCCATGCATGAATTATCATCAGTCGTATATGCTTGACTTGATCTGCAATAGCTTAGGAGCTGCAGCAAGAAGAATGAAGTGCTACACGGTAATAAATAATTATTATAAATACATTCTAGGCAGAAAACAAATTCTGTTGTGATGCATTCATGATCATCAGCCCATATTTACAATATTAAGGTTTAGTTTCTGAGTGCATTCTGCGTATGTAATGTTATTGAAGGGAAATTACTAAATGTATTCCACACAGTGCATTAAACCTGTGTATGTGCGTTTGTACAGCCAGATCTCAGGGCAATCTGCAACAGTATCATGACCTTTAAACAGGTACAATTATTATGGATAAAGGTTGTCCCGGATCATAGGGAACATATTGGCTGTTATCTGAAGCTCCAATATTTCTCTCTCATGAGCCCAGAATAGGGCGTAATGTAGGATCCGATAAGCCCATAAATCCGGTGGGGACACAAATCTCTGGACAACACTTGAATTCCAACAATTGAATTATCGAAAACCTTCAATCTTACATTGTACACATATATTTGTCTGACAGCAAGTTGCCATTTGTATGAACCCCAACCTAAGGAGAAAACATAACCTTAATGTCAAAAGTAGCAGTAAAATTAGTAAATAGTCAGTTAACGATGGATGCCATAGAGAAAATATGCAGCGCAAGGGTTACAGTCTTCTCCTTCATTCCCTTCTCACAGATTCAGAAAAAGACATCAGAAGATAAACTGTAACTGGAGGGTAAAAACTTCTTACATTGGTACCGCTAGATGCAAACAATTTGTAGAGCGCTATTATACATGGAGCTAAGCCACATATCAAGAAAGATGATGCTCCTTAATCTAGCTCTAAAATTACCTAATCTAAAAGTAACATTTTTATAGGTTAGCAGGGCAGGATTTCCTAAAAAAGAAAAAATGTTTACATAAAATATGATGCATAATCTGGATTAACTATATCTGCAGGTTAAGGACCAGGACATTTTTTTGGTGTTTCTATTTTTCACTTGCTCTCTTTAATAATCTGTATATTTTTATTTTGTCGCAGACAGAGTTGATGGACTGAGTTGACATTTGCATTGATACCAATTTTTGGGGATTTTAGAAAAATGTATTTAAGGCTTTCACTGTGCAACTAATACTACAGGAATACCAGATTATAAAGGTATATGATTCTTAATTGTCCTATCTAATGCCCAATAACGTTTTCATACGTTCAAGTGTACGGAGCTTTGTAAAAGGTAATTTTTGTTGGATGAGCTGACTGCTAATAACCAGTTTTTATATTTTATAGATTTGGTCTTTTTGGGACATGGGATACCTGCATGTTCATGATTTATTTGTTATTTGATATAGTATAGGGAAAGGGGGAGATTTGCATTTTTAGTTATTTCTATTTTTTTCTTTTAACTTTTTTTTCTTTTATTTTTTCGGCCTCTAGGGTACTTAGGCCTAGGGGTTCGGGTTCGATTGCTCCTACCATATAAATTTGCCGCAAAAGGAGAATATGCTAAGGATCATAAAAATCAGCAGGACTTTTATAGTTCTCACTAATGAATAGGCATAGGAAAAATATATAAGACTCCAGGATGTCATGGGAATGGACAAACATGACCTCATCAGGAAGCAACAATTCTATTCAAAAATTTGGATCCTAGTGCCGCTGGCAAAAGCCTCCCACACTAATTAAATGGTTGCGCACACATTGCAGCAAAACACCCTATTAAAGGCTTAGCCACGTAAGCCCTCGTCAGACATCCTAAAGGCATTATGGACATATACTCTACCGTATAATGCATTGTTATGCTGTGGATCACTGTGGGTAAGTGCTGTGGATCCCACTGCATTGTACGAAATCATACACCGCCAATTGTTCTTGGTTTCTTATACTTGTCGATTGGTGCAGGGATACCCTGATCTAAATCTGCACACATGTGCATATACTTAAGGAATCTTATTTTTCTTAAACCTTAACCCCTACAAGGCAGTATGGACTTTTTTGCCAGTTGAAATCCCAAATATGTCCTCAGTATAAGCATGTAGAAATAGATTTTCCGACATTAGAAAAAAAAGGGTTCACCTTTGGATAGAAGAAATAAAACCGCACATAGTCAGCTACTCCAGACGTAGATGCACAGTCTTTTTATACCTCAATTTTCATTTTCTACAAGGGTTTTTAATGTGTAAACTTTCGAGGTTTATTTTCTTGGCTTTGAGAATTGTTCTTCTTCTGCATATTTTGTGCCATAACGAAAAACATATTTAAAATGCTTCCCCAAACACTAAAAATCAATCATACCAGGGGAGCATCTGTTCCCCTTTTAGGAAGCTGCCGTCTTGAATCTCCAAAGTCACTGGGCTTTAAATATATCCATTCTTCTTAGCCACTGTTGCATTGCATTAAACATTTCGGCGTCTGGCTGATAGGAAAAGACAAATTTGATACAGTTTTACTAAATAAAATGTAGCAAACTATTACAGAAGAAGTCAGCAACATAAAAATACAGAATAAAGGTTGAATCGCTTTATCTATTGCTTAAATGAATGAATGGAAATACTATAAATCAAGATTTGTGCTTCTGAGGTTGTTTGACATTTGTATGTCCTCCCGGGTTCATAGATTAAACGAAAGGAGATTTGTTGCCGCCTGAAAACTGTTATGGGAGTGGTACAGGACGATATCATAGACCGCCAAGTTAAGGTGAGCACTTCCGAGTCAAGTTTATGTGGAAAAGTGCCCCTGATCTATGAGACTCTGAATTCATGTGGATTTCCTCTGATGCCTATGAGAATTTATATATTGCAGTTTGGTATTGCCTCATACAAACGTCATGTCCATGAGATTCCGGGGGTCATTTAATAAGGGCCGAATGCGTTTTTCCGGCGGGTTACCCGAATTTTTCCGTTTGCAAGATTTACTGAATTGCCCCAGGGTTTGGCGCCACACAATCGGATTGTGCAGCTCTGCGGCTGGGTGACGCAATGGAAATTGGGGGTCGTGGCCATACAAAAACGAATTCGGAAAAAAAAAAAGCTGCTTTAAAAATAAAAGGTCGCTTGACAGCACTAACTGCACACGGCCTGGCTTGTGAACTCAGTGCACTCCGACGAACTTCCGGCCGCAGCAGCGACAACCTAGTGGACATCGGGGGAACACCTAGTGAATCGCCGGAAGACCCGAATCTCCACACAGAAGAGCGCCGCTGATGCGGAATGGGACCGGGTAAGTAAATCTGCCCCTCCATCTTTTCTAGATATGGATGTTCATTGGTTAGATCATTACTATTCAGTTTTAGGGTAATAAAAGTTAATTGTCATAATAACTAGTTTCCCAAGATTCCCACAAAATCGCGATATAAACTTGCCTGATCCTTTAGAGTGAGTCGAGGGGCATGGTCATATCATGTGACAGTGAGACACCATCCACAGGTAACAGGTGCCACATTATTTCGGTCGCGGGCTCACCCGTGCCGTTGAACACACTGCATGGCGCTTCCGCTTCTGTCCCGTTTATGCTCCTGATCCCAGTCTTGGCCCGTGCACGCGATGTCCCCCGACTCCTAGAGCCCATGCGCGCCGGTTTAGAAAAATGTAAGGGCAAGCACACGTTAATTGCCGTGGCCATTTCCCATGGAATTCTATATAAATCTACTTTCCATGCAAAACCTTGCCGGATCGTTGTGCCTCCTGCATTAGAATCAAAGTTGGTCTCATGCCCTGTGCTGTTTATTGTGATTTCCCGTTCTGACCCCGGTTCCATTCATGACTACGCCTCCTCTGCTGCTGCCTTGACTATTGCTACGTCCCAACTCGCATCCCGTGCTGCCCCGTCCTGGCCTCATGCCTGGCCCCCGACTACGATTCTGCTCAACGTCACTGTACCTCGACTTGGCGCCACCACGGACAAAATCGCACCTGTGGAACGGGACATGGTGGTATCACACGCCAGCAAGTCCAACCCACTTTGCGTGGGCTGTTAGTGAAAAAGGGTACAGCTTACGTCTCATCCGCGGTGGTCTGTGGGTCACTACCCCCTGAAGCCTGACACACAGGTCCTTTTGCTCTTAACAGTAGCAAACTTGTTTACACCATGCACCTATCTGACCACATTAAAGGAAATCACAGGCATGCCGCATGATGTCACCCTGAATCAATAAAGGACAGCTGCATGCAGAGATGGCAACGGGAGGAGCTGCTGGATTCAGGCCGAGGAGGCCACGTTCCATTCTCGATTGCTATATACATATATAAAAATACGTATAAAAAAAAAATGACTATATACATACGTGGACACCAGCTTAAAATATAAAGGTAAATATGTGGGAATCTGAGGAGAACCATTTTAGCTAAAAGAAGGGAGTCAGTTAGCTACTAGTGAACCTGCTGTATTTGTGGATAATGGGTGACAGGCTTCCCTTAACATACTCACATGTCACTGATTATAGGGGCATGTGGCTGTCCTAGGCAGGTTTGCGCTAAGCCCCTTGAATTGCAACAAACGGAACATCAAATGGAAGTCCATTGAGTAATGGCGGTGTGTCACTTGACCATAGCTCGTACAACAAGGGGAAAATTAGTCAGATATGTACCCTTATAGGTGACCCTATAGGTGATTGTAATTACCCCGGTAAATTTAGTTGCATCCAATAAGAGACGAGTGTCAATCAATCTGTATGTATGATTGTAGATTGTAAGATTGTAGTATTATAAATGCGCGGGGGCATGTCTTACAACACTGTGCTCTTAGCTCTCGCATGGACTTCTCACAGCCTTGAGGACTTCAACTCCAAAAGTGTTAAAATCTTCTTATTACTGTAGCTGTGCAAAGGATATGAACACTGGAATAAACGATTACTGTTACTAATGATGTAAGTTGTGGTCCGAAACAATTGACGTATTCCAGTGTGTATATATTCATTAAATGTTTTTTATATGTTTTAGTTTTTCTCGGCAATACTGCCAGTTTACTGCTTAGTTATTGTCACTATTCAATAAGAAATTCATGACCATCTTGTATTTTGGTTTATTGGGTCATACATAATTATGCCGTAATTATAATTGATACCAGAGGTATAAAACATGCCATACATTTAGACAGACTTTTTGATGTAGAAAGACCTCATTACTCTTCATCGTCCTCCGTTGGTGTGGACGGTGCCCGAGATCCTCGCAGACCGTGCCGACTCTGGTAACATAGTGATGAGAAGTTGTATTAAACGATCGAGCACTCGTCATATAAAAAAGTTTAGAATCCTTTTATTCCTCCAAAAATTTTAAAAACATTAAGAACGTCAGGTTAAGGTGCATGATACGGGCCTGTATCCATAAGAAAAAAAAATGAAATGACCTACGCCTGTTTTGGACAATATGATTATGTCTTGGCCATGAGTAAGGACATCAATCATATGACTGAAATATGTCATTCCAGTGTTTAACTATTTTTTTTTTTTTTTTGTGTTTTTTTTTTTTTGTTTTCTTTTTTTTTCTTTTTTTTTTTTTTTTTTTTTTTTTGTTTTTGTTTTTTTTTTTTTTTTTTTTTTTTTTTTTTTTTTTTTTTTTTTTTTTTTTTTTTTTTTTTTTTTTTTTTTTTTTTTTTTTTTTTTTTTTTTTTTTTTTTTTTTTTTTTTTTATGGATACAGTCTTGGTATCATGCACCTTAACCTGACGTGATTAGTTTAAATTTTTGGATGAAATAAAGGGATTCTAAAATTAATAGGTGCTGGATTCGTGTGATACAACTTTCTTAACACTAGTTCTAGTGGCCTGGAATATGGGGCTATTACTAAGGGTAGCGGACCGCACTTACATCAGAAATGTTGCCGTTTAGGGGATTGCCAAGCTTTGACAGGTATTTAAAACAGGTGTCTGCACTGGGTTTGTGTTGACACAATCGGTTTCATGTCACAGCTGCGCTGGCTTTTATGAGACAGAAAAATTGGGGCGGGCCGTCAGATGATCCCGACTGATTTGGATGAGAGCGGGGATTAAGTTTCAAATTGTGTCACAAGGACAATGCACTTCCTGCAGGCAAGAAGAAGGTGAACTCAGCGGACCTCGAACGTGGAAGCGACACATGCAGGATATCGGGCGGCACAAGTGCATTCTTGTCGGACAATGCACTTTCTGTGAACTCCAGAGGACCGGGGAAGTAGGTGTGCCCCATGGGCCTGTTATGGGTTATGCGCAGTGTGCATTCTAAGGGTTCATTGTTGTGACAGCTGGATTGCAGAGAGTCTTTCTGCCTTTTCTGAGCATTTGCATTACAATATAATTTGCGTTTTAACTGTTCCCCTCCCTAAGAATCCTGTTTTGAGCTCCAGGTTTATTTGGTTTGGATGCCTTTAAGAAACAACAACATTCACTTGTCTGTTGCTACCTCCTCAGCATTAACCCCCACCTTTGTCAACGATGCCTATTTGTGATGCTCGCCCTTTTCTTTCCAAAGTTATGGCATTTTCTGTTCGAGAGCGTTTAACTTGCTATGCCCTCAGCTGAGACCAGTTATCTGCAACAGATCCATGATGCATTTGTCTCTATCAAAGTATTTAGTGTTAAACCCTTTGTTCCCACAAGTAAATCCAGTGAAAACAGTGCACAATGACATATTTAGGATGTATATGGTGACGCCTGGCAGCTTCCATCACATGGAGGAGCAGGAGCATGCACGAACAAACAGGGATGTATATGGTGACAGCAATGGCAGCGGTCAGGCAGGAAAAAAATGGGGACAGGGCCGGTTCTAGACAAAGTGGGGCCCTGGGCAAAAACTAAAAGTGGGGCCCAAATAAAACTATTTATGACCAGGCACAGTAGCCAGAGGCTCCTTTAGTATGGTAAAACAAACTGTATATGGGAGAATTGATAGGAGTAGATAAATGATAGGGAGATTTATGGCGCATGGTGGCTCCGTGATTAGACACTACAGCATTCAGCGCTGGTAAACATCTGCAAGATTTGATGTTCTCTCTGTGTCTGTTGAGGTTTCTCAGGTCCTCGTTTCCTCCCACACTCCAAAAAAATTACTGGTAGGTTGGATTGACTGTGAGGCCAGGGAGAGGACCGATATTTTCTGAAAGCAGACACTTGCCCCATTTTCAATTGCATCAAAGATTTTATAGACATAGCCGCCTTCATGCAATTTTGATTCAAATTGATTTTAACATTTTATTAAAAATACTTAAAATTTGACTTTGATGGCAAAAATTTGATCCAAAACAGAAATGTTTACCTTCACATCTCCTAAAGTAAACAGGACAGTGTAGAGTTCACAATGCCTCATATTTGATATGTTCAATAAATAAATCACAGAATATCATAAAAATTATACTAGATATCGCTTTTAGCTAGAACATTTTTAGGACAGTACAACCTGCCAAAATATATCAATAAAACAGAATAAAAGCAAAGGCGCCAAAAACCTATAGAAATTGAAAGCAGACCAACCCAGGCGATGAATTTGGCGATTAACATTCAAAATTTCCTCTACAAATGTACCAATCCAGAGACTTATATAAAGAAAAGATACTTTCCTAAAACAGTAAGATGTGAGGAGGCATACATACCCCCCCCACCAAATGCTGTATTCAACAAAATATGCAGCAAAGGGAACTGCAGAAAATTCACACAGATGTATCAGTCTGTTCCTTACCACAATGGTAACCACAGAAAATAACTATATATTCCATAAACTCTGAACGAGATAATAAACGGTCACTTGTAGATGGGCGCCATTGTATTAGCGGCACAATAACCGAAACCCTCAGTGCTTCATAAGAATGAGAGTGAGAACGTCATAAAACATAGGTGTAAATAAGTGGAGGATGATGGGAAATAATAAATTTATTCCAGGACAGTGTGTGTTTTTGGTGTCACGTATAACCTTTTGGACATGTCTGGTCGCGGTGTAGTCAATAGAGCGAAGAGGATGGAATGTTCAGTATAAGTGAATATCCCAACAAAAATAATTATCACAAAATGAAAAGGGAATAAGAGAGAAAGGGCCACATTTATCCCTTTTGTGCGCCTAGTGTAGTAGTTCGCCTAAATTCTGTGCACTGTGTTTGACAGAATATCACAAACTACAACCATCTGTGATAAGTATATTTTCGCCTCTTATTAATACTGTACTTAAACACAGTTTAGGCGCAATTTTGGCGCAGTTTAGGCGCAATGTTAGATCAGGCACTACATGTGATCCTGCTACAAGTCTCTCTGCTTCCCCACATCCCCAGCATGAAGATAAACACTCACAGCAGCACCCAGGGGTGACACCCTGCACCAGTACTCATCAGCAGGGGATTCTCCTGGAGGGGATCCCCCAGTGCTGATCTTCTGCTGCACCCCTGTCATTCTGCCCACAGTATCCCCCTCAGACACACTGGTGAGACTGTGCCAAAACTTACATGGGGGACCACTTGTCAGTAATATGTGCAACATTCTGCAAAGTTCTCTTCTTTCGTGCTTTGGAGATCAGGAGTTGCCAGAATGTTTTGTAAATAGAGTGATGAACTGTAAATAGGTATGCAGCTCATGTCGTATGATCTGTTTTAGGGTACATTTCACAGACGGTATGCCGCGTGCGGGCATTACCGCCGTGTGCTGGAGGTGAGGAGGAGGTGACTCCTCCTCCTCATAGGAAATAGCGCACACGGCCGCACATCCGCCGAAAGATAGACTTGCTCTTCTTTTTGCGGGTGGGCCCGATCGGTGCCACACATGTGTGGCACCGGATCCCCGCCGTGCCGCTATGCCGTCATGGGACGTACATGCGGCCGCAAATTGCGGCGCATGTACGGCCCCCGCAGATGGCAGTGTGAAGAGCCCTTAGTGCCTGGCTGAGCTTTGATTGCGAGAAATTCGTGTTTCTGACCAAAGGGGCCCAGTGCTTTCTTCTCAGTTAACACCACATTCGGCTGGAGTTGTTTTTGCGGCCCGTTTTTGCGCCGAAAGAAAGTCGCAAGTGATGACTTTATAGGCGCGCAAAAAAAATCTGGATTGCTAGGATAAATGATGGGCAAGCTGGTTATTTTGCATGCAACAGCTAGTTTGGCGTTTAGTAGCAAAAATGGCACAAAAACGGTGCGCCTGAATGAAAAAGTCGCAAAAACAACAGAAAAAAAACAATTAATACATGTGGCCAAAGTGTGTTCTTAGATAGTTCTGCATGAGAAGGGTTAAAAAACATGAATATTAGTTGATATTATGATTTCTCAAATGTAGTAACATATAAAGAGAATATTTCCCATTATCTGTGAGGTGCAGCAGCTCTAGTTTTTTTTACTGTGTGCAGCAACTTCTCCCTGCAGCCTGATGGATAAGAATCTGGATTGGGAAAGAGGGAGTTAAGTCACGGGGCTGATCCTGCTCTGGACACATAAACCTTAACTTCTTTTTCCTATTGAAAGAAGAGAGTCTCCTCTTTTATATTAATCTAAAATTGTGTTTCTAAAATGTACGGGAGATAGTAACTGTAAACTGCAGTTGGGGTGATTTTTATATATAAAAATGGCCACCGGATATTCTCACTTTAAACCTTAATATCTCTGGACCATTCGCACCTAGAAACAAATCAGATCATTTGAAAAGAGATTCTCCCCGGTGACACCTTTGCCACCCATAGGAACTGGCCATGAGCAGGGAAACATGTACATGCACAGCCATGCATGTATATGGTGACCGCATGGCAGCTTCATCACATGGAGGAGCAGGGGATAGTACAGTACATAAGGATGTGTATGGTGACAGCTGGGCCAGCTTAATCACATGGAGGAGCAGGGAACATGCACAGGAAATACAGGATGTATATGGTGACAGCCTGACAGATTCCATCACATGGAGGAGCAGGGGTATGTACAGTAATACAGGGAGTATATGGTGAAGCCTGGCAGCTTCTATAAAATGGAGGAGCAGGGGGACATGCACAGAACATGGCAGGATGGATATGGTGACAACCTGAAGCTCCATCACATGGAGGAGCAGGGGAAATGTACAGTATATGCAGGAGGTATATGGTGACAGACTGACAGATTCCATCACAGGAGGAGCAGGGGATATGTACAGTAACATCAGGATGTATATGGGACAGCTGGCAGCTTCCATCACATGGAGGAGCAGGGGACCTTGTACAAGTACATACCGGATGTATATGGTGACAGCCTGGCAGCGGTTCCATCACAGGGAGGAGCAGGGGACATGTACAGTACCTACAGGATGGATATGGTGACAGACCGGCAGCTTCCATCACATGAAGGAGCAGGGGCATGTACAGTACATTCAGGATGGTATGGTGCAGCCTGGCAGCTTTGATCACATGGGAGGAGCAGGAAACCATGTACAGTGCAACATCCATGAGGTATTATGGTGACAGCATGGCAGCTTCCATCACATGGAAGGAGGCAGGGGATTGACAGTACAGACAGGATGTGTATGTGACCAGCCTGGCAGCTTCTATCACATGAGGAGCAGGGACATTACAGTACATACAGGATGATATATGGGACAGCCTGACAGCTTCATCCATGGAGGAGCAGGGAACATTGTACAGTACATACAGGCTGTGTATGGTGACAGCTGCAGATTATATCAAATGGAGGAGCCGGGAAACATGACAGGAGATACACAGGGTGTGGGGGCAACGGACTCCTTCCAGCCCCTCCCAATTGGCAACTTCCTAGTCACACAGGCAGTGCTAATGAAAGGTAACAATATAACATATCTTTTTTTTCTGTAAAACAATTTTTTATACAAAAACACTTTGGCGGTGATGTGGGGACTGGGGGAGTGCTAAAAATGGGTCTCCTGGTGACAGGTTCCCCTTTAATGTTTCACAGAATAAACCTCAAAAAAATCCCTATTGCATGTTGACAAAAGGGAAGTATGAAGATAAATGATCAATATTTGTACAATGAGTAGATTAGGAGGACAAACTTGTGTTGTATAGAGTACAAACAGATGTGTTGAAACGTGCAAAGGTCATGATCCGCATTGTAATACCAGTATTCTGTGACTTGGATTCGCAAATTACTCCAATGGCAAGTAGGCACTTATAAGATGTAACCTTTTATATGTTCCCAAAATATCTTATGTTACGCAAATTAGTTTATGTTTGAACCAGGGCCTGACCATTGACATGAGTGTACCGGCGAGGAGTAGCCACACCCCTTATTTTGATAAGCATGAGTTAAGGGGTTATTCAAGACACCCAATAAATTAGGAGATGGGCGGGGCGGTTTTTAAAAAAAGTCAAATGTGTACTCATCTCTTCCGTCACTCCCGTGTGTCATACCCCTGTAACAATGAGCCCACAGCGCGGGACACGGGAACAATGGAGTAGCGGAGTTTACATGTTTATTTTTTTAAAGCCCGCCAAGCCCATCCTAATTTTTGCAAGTCTCAGATAACCGCTTTAAATCAATGAAACCCCTATCAAGTGTCCTACCCAATTTATTTTTATATAGGACAATATTGGAATGAGGCACACAGGACTGAATACATTGCATACATTGTTTAACTTTTTTTACCATTGTATTTTTATAATTAAATTTGACATATTTTTGAATGGTTGTATTTTGTGTGTGCTTTCACATATGTGCTTAGCGTGACATAAAGATAAGTACAACCAGTGTATCACGGGCGATCCTGGAAGAGATAGAATATAAAACATTGAAACCTCTGATACCGTACATGGTGGTAGGCAACATTCTACAGAATCCCGCAGTCTGGATTTTTACAAATTGTTGAAGAATGGACATTGATCATAGTAAAGGACATGTATTCTATATCGGAGTGGGTACCCTTTTAGTGCTTTCTACCATCTGGTCCATGCCACAAAAAGGACTTTTTCCAGCCACAAGACAATAGAACTGCGTCCAGACTCTTTTTGGACGTCTACATATTAACAAAAACTAATTTAAGTTTCCCAGTATGATTGCCAGTATTCTCCCTATACATAGACCACATAAACCATAACAAGCTTCTCCGTACTGCTACTCCAACCATTTTTGCTCTCTATCCTACTTGCCACATTAATACTTACATGATAGATAGTATGGTATTCAAAATTCATATATGTACAGTATAATTATTTCATTGTATACTAATTTACTTATTTTTATAGCGCATCAAATTCGTAGCGCTGTACAGATTCTTGGAACATATACAAATATAAATAAGATATTACAGAGTAACAAACCGCATTGAAAACAATAGGAGTTACAGCTGAGGTTGGACAACAAGGTCCAAGAGATTGTATAATGCGTCCAGCCATTCTTATAAGAGACCAATATAAAAGAATTTAATAAATAAAACCCAGCCATCAGCAGACCATCTTAGGGTCAACAAATTTTATTGAAAATCACACGAATTTTTTACAGGTTGTCATTATACTTCAATATGATGAGTAGAGATGCAGAAAGATTGTAAAGTGATGATCAATATAAAACAAGAGAACAACAGAAAAAACATAAATGTTATGAAAATAAACAAAGGCCAATAAGACCTGGAATATGATAACAATTTCCAGCTGCCATCTATTATATAAAGTCAATGGACCTTCAGAGAAGAATTTTCCGGGATAATAGCTGGGGGGGGTACCCACAATGGTTAGTATAGGAAGTTCATCAATAATGAGTGTGATAGGCTGCCCTAAAAAATAGAGTTTTAAAGAGCATGTTTGAAGTTGGGGGTTGGGAAATTAGTACAAATAGACTAGGTAGGGCTTCCAGAGCATTGTTGCACCTATGGATAAGTCCTGGAGACTTGAGTGGGAAGTTCGAATTAAGGAAGAGAATAACTGAGATCATGGCAGATGAAGGACAGGTTGAGGAAGGACTGAGATTGAGAGGAGAGTAGGGAGGTGCAGCATTTTAAGAGCTTGTGGATTTGAGGTTATTTATTTAAACTGTACTCGAAGTAGATGGTTGGTAGTTAGCAGCACTGGATGGGTACAGGGGAAACTTTCTATAGTTAATGGGGTGACACAGCATGCTTGAAGGATGAGGGATAGACACCAGAAAAGAGAGAGGTTCAATATTTTAGTGAGATGAAAAGTGACCACTGGGGAGAGCGAGGGATCCCCCAGAGTGAGGGGATTGGTCACTGATTCCTAGTGTTGTAACGAGTAGAGATCCTGGACACTTCTTTCTACTGTGAGTGGCTCAAGGAAGATGAGATCAGGGTCATAATTAGTGTAGTTCAAAAAGAATTTATGGGGAAGAATGAGTTCCAACCCTTACTTCCCTAATGGAGGAAGAATGGCAGTTCAGGAGAGGACCATCCGTCTTCTGTTTGCTACAGGAGGTTATAAAGCGGTCAATGGAGACGGAAAAAGTGATTGGTGAGAATGGACAGTGTTGGTGGACCCAAGAGTTGCAATGTACACTGGCTGTGGCTGTCCTTGCTTAGGTTTCATTCTAGTAGGGAGTATGAATAAAACAATTCATACTGCCAATCACTTCTAGGTGCTGTTCATACTAAGCGAAAACCTCCAATAAAGGAACATGTATTTTTAACCCTATATGCCTTTTTCCCCTCATAGCACTCGGGAGTTATACCAGAACGATGGAGTTTTCTTTAAAAAATATGGTTATCTAATTTCACTTCCTGTCAAACGATAAATTATTAATTTTCAGTTTATAAGACACATGAGGAAAAAGGAAGAAAATCTGTTCCAGTCTTCAAAACATGGCTCCAGGCCATACTTGTGCACAACAGTAATGCTTGGCAAAAAGTATCGTTAATTTTTATATTGGATTTTTTTTAGTATTAATACTGATCTTAATATGGACTTTGGTTACTCATGCCACTGATAAGACTGTGACCCCTAAACCTCCAGCCCCCCCCTTCCCCCTCACAGCCCGGCTCTGATGCATATCTATACTAAGGGACAAACCACGAAGACTTTTCCCTCCTGCACAAAGTGTGGAAAACGAAAACAAGACAACCAACACAAAGGGAGAACAGCAATCGTGGGCTCCGGCAGAGATAGCAAAGCAGGTACAAATAAATCAGATACAAAGAATAGTTATACAAGAGACAAAAATGGAATCGAAGTAACAGAATGGACCAAAAATGAGATGAGCCAGAAAGCATCGGTCGCTGACCCTAGGAAAAAAGTATCCATGGGCTCCTTGCTAAAAATGAGTATACATTCCACACAGACTAAAAACGAAAATATAGAGCCTATCACCATGTATGTCATGATGTTTAGCCCCACAAAAATTTAAAATAGTGGATATTTGTTTTGGACTGATGATGGACAGGTTCAGATCCAAAACCGTGGCTCATAAGTGGTGGGTGTATGCTGTAGATATTGCAGCAATCCCCACCTCTGTAGGAAGAGGGCTCAGCCTGTGAAGCACTTTTCTTACACCACCCCCACCCCTCTGCGCTGTGCATGTATGTGCACAGAGTGTCAGGGTAAATTAACTCATTATATATGCACAGAATCCTTACTCTGTTCTGCCCATGTCGCTCGTGCCACTGCCTAATAGTCAACGTAAAGGTGACAAAAATGTATGAAAATTGAACTCTGCTCCTTTTCGTGTGATTTGTGCAACAGTATTTACATGTAGGTTTAGATCTCAATAGATATCTGTATCTGTGGTAGGACACCCTTCAATACAGCCCTTCTGTTATAACTGTACTAGGAATATTTTGTGAATTTAAATAGTCAAATCATAATGCCACTATGGGAAACATATGATATATAAGTGTACCCTACACAAAAATGCATTCTCAGCTTTACACACTAATTGATTGGAAACTTCAGTGGTAAGGACACTAATATTCTCCTGCCACAAATTGCAAACAAACAAAGAGACAAGGACAAAACAAAAAAACAGAGAGATGTCAACGAGTGGGTCACAACCAAAAAGGCAATGTAGTAACCAAACTGCAAAGGCTGACGGACACGTATGAATACAGGCCGAAGGTCAGATATCCCAGAATTACAGAGATAACAGAAAACCAACACCTAGAACCTAGGAGCACACTACATTTAGTCTAAACAAGCACACGAGGTTTGACCAGAGAAGCCTATAAAACAGAATAATGGCTTCTGATACAGAAGGTTAACAAGATAGATACAGTTTAATACTTAAATTTAATTATGAAGAACAGGAATTCACACCAGCAATGCCAAGCGAGTGACACATAAGATAAGCTGTCATGCAAAATTAATCCACCCAAATAAATAATCATTAAAAACTATGTGTTAAAAAGCATTGCCGTATCCCTAAATGGTTCCTTTACCATGTCTGCAATGATAAAAAATCAGTTTGCAGACTTTAATGCACCTCTCCTGATGTTAGGTCCAATAACACAACCTGAGTCCAATAAAGCCCTGAATATGTATGGTTACTGCATTGTCCTGCCTCCTTTTTTTTCTCCGGATTGACAGGTCCTATGCTACATAACTGTTGCTCTGTAAACTGAGAGAGGCTCTGTACATCATTGGCCCCTTTTTTTTGTTTTCTTTTTTTATGTCATGTGACCAAGGTGACATCATCAATATGGTCCGTTTACATTTCAACGCTACATCCCCCATATACTGTATGTGGGGGTTAGTAGCCTCCATTAAGGCATGGGGAGGAGTAGAAGTCCATGGAGGCATACTGTGATCATGCCATGATACTTCAGTGACAGATACATTCTGGTGGTAGATGTTGCAAATATAATGGGTAAAGGCCTTAGAGTGACATCACCCTGGTCACAGAAATTCGAGAAGAGGCATAGGACATGGGGAGGACTTAGATGGGAGAGGCTGGCCAACCCATTCTCCTCCGTGAAATATAAGATGAAGTTTATTATGGGGACGTGAGGGAAAACAATTTTAGCTAAAGAAAGGGGGTCAATTACTTAATACATGGGAACCTTTCCTAGCGCTTGTAAACGGTGAGATGACGGTTCCCTTTAGCACATTTCCAGCTGTACACCTATAGCCAGAGGATGAGGTCGGTACAATGTTACACAACATTTGGCCAAAGTAATTGTTTTGTGGAGAACAGGAAGTTTTCCCTTCATTATCAACCTAATAGAAACATTGCCCTTGTACCGAGGCATCCGGCTGCTGGAGAATCATACACCCGTGTGTGGCGGAGAGACTTAAGCTTTGTGTGTCTTTGAATTAAAGCCAGTGTGAATACTTCAGGGCAGCCGCCTGGAGCTGCTCTGTTCATGTCTCATAAAATTTACCTGCTTCATTAACACTTTCGTGTTAAAGTGCATGGTCACAAACACATTCCTCTTGGAAAGTGCTTTTCCCCCCTTCCTTTTCCAATTTTTCTTTTTTTTTTTTAGTAGTCCAAAAGTGTCCCTGGAAGCTGCTGGGTTTAATGGGAATATCGTACAAAACAAGGTCAGTATAGCGTCCTCTAAATACGTAAAGCATGCAGTTATTTGATGTGCAGAGAATAAACAAGTGGTGTAGATTTTTTTTTCCATCCCGCTTTTAATTTTCCGCCAGTGGGAATTAAACAGATTTTTAGCAAGTATAACTAAGTCTTACAAAATGAAAGATCAATAGTAATGACAATAGTAAACTTCGTATTATACTTTTTAAAAGAGCTATCTTCCTGTGTCCTTTTACTTCCACAGTTCGTTCTTGCAGGTTAGCGTAGTGTACACATCAGCTTCTTTGTGTACCTCATACAGTTAATATAGGAGAATTTCTAATGAACTTACTCCTTACAGACAGTCACTGATAGATTATCTTCTTGCAGAGCGTATTATAAATAAAATATTTTCGAATGATGGAATAGTTTGATTTTGAGCCTTTAGTCGATACATTATGCTGTGTATGGACATGAGATTTTCTAGAAACCACTGTCACTACAGGAGAAGAAAGCAGCAGACAAAATTGACTGAGAAAGCTTTTTTTAACCTAAAGGAAATCGCCAGTGACTATACAGTGGGTTATAAGCACGCTCAATATCACATTTTGCTGTGGTGCTGCAAGTGGAAGCTTCTGTTAAGATGAGGCCCGGGAAATGACTTTAAAATCCTTGTACCCAACAGTCCTGGAGCAATGATGTGAGGCGGAGTAACAGCTTTGGCGCCTCACTAATGCATAATTTTCACACCCGGTTTTCGCAAACCAAGGGAGCTTCTCCTCGCTCCCTCCGTCATTCCCCCTGTAGAGAGCGGACCTCCGACCACCTGTGAAGGAGTGTAAAGTATGCATGTAGTGAGCGCTAGCTGTTCTCCACCTTTCTCTGGAGAACTCCAGGGCTGCAATGTCCTGGATTTCATTCTTCACTTCACCTGTGAGTGGTCCTTTGATGCTGATATTCGCCGTGATTTCACTTTGCCATATATAAAGGAGTTCTTTATTAATTCAGTTTTTATTTGAAAATAGTGCATATCGAATTAAATTTGTTTTATAATTTTATAGTGCATTGCAAAAAGTGCCACATATTACTATCTACATGGGGAGTGTCCTACAACCGGAATACTAACGTGACTGTAGCATTCAAATGTTGAGACCATCTATCGTAATAAGCTAAAGGATATAACAGGGACACTTACCACAGTTCCGGCATCGTGACTGTAGGAATCTCTTATATTTGTTTATTCATAGTTCTCCTTCCTTCTAAAATCAACTTTTTAAAATTTTGCTAATGAGCAAGAAGGCTGTAGGGTCGTACCAGAGCCCCTCTGTGATGTAGCTCACATCAGGCTGTTACACAGTGCACGACACATGTCTCCCCCTCACAATTGCTCCCTCAGCACTTCCCCCTTAATCAAGTGCTGTACAGTGAAGAGAAAGTGTTAAAGGGGTTTTCCTCATTCACACAACTGAAGACAACTTGCTGATCTGTGGGGGTCTCAGTGCTAGAACCCCACATATCGCGAAAACGAGGGGTAACAACGTCCTCAGATAATGGCAGCAGACTGCTACGCCCTCACAGTTCTCTCTATTAATCTCTATGGAGCTGACATTTTTGTTTTTCGAGATCGGTGAACGCGGCGCTCAGCAATTTCCGTCAGCTCCATAGAGATTAATGGTGCAGAGTGGTCATGCACGGAGCTGCTGCATTAATCCGACGAACCCCTCGTATTTCACGATTGCCGGGGGTCTCTGAACTGAGTCCCCCAACCTGATGAGCCAACTTGGCCTATTCCGTGATGTGGGCCTCAACTTGTCTTTGTGGGAAACCCCTTTAAAGGATTCTACTAGGGTATTAATTCCTTGTAGATTTTAACATGCAGATTTTAAATTTTTCTTCAAGGGAAACCTTTCCCTAGAGATCTCATTTTCACTAAAGACAGGTTACAGAAGCATTTATCTTAGCATTGCATAAAAATATAACGGTGTTATTACTTACCTTGCCACCTGACAGAATCCTCTTGTAGTCCCAGGGGTTTGCGCTTTGGCTTGGATTGCATTTAAAAAAAAACATGTTGACTTGTGCTGTGCTCAGTACTGCTCCGCCTCTTGGCCCCCGCTTTGGTGCTCACTTAACGGCTCCTGCTCCTTCACAGAGCTCACTGTGTATTGAGCTGAACCATCATGGAAAGGAGGAGCTGTACAGGAGAACAACAGAGGCGCCTGAGAGCTGAGGGAGTGAGCAGCACAGATAAGTCACATGTTTTTTTGAATTGCATCAAACCAGCCCAGACCCTGGGACTAAACAGAGGATTCGTCAGGGTAATGGAAATTGTTAGAGAAAATAGAAAGGTATATTTGCACTTCAAAATGTATTTAAAATTCCAATGCCCATGTACTGGGAAGCGGGGAAAAAAAATTCAAAATGCATTGGAATTAGTAAAAAAATGAAAATTGCGCCTATTCTTGTGGGCTGGATTTTATGCTTTCACTTCTGCCCCAAGTGACAGTTACGTATCCTTATCTTTGTGTCGGTGCGGATCCGGGGATACACATTTGTATAGGTTTTTAATGGTAATCAATGGTAAAAATAAAACCTTACAAAAAAAAAAATTCATTTTACCATCTTTTGGTGCGAATAACATTTTGACACTTTGGTGTATGGAGCTGTGGGTGGTGTTCATTTTTTTTGTGACTTTGATAAAATTTCAATGCTACCATTTAGTGACTGTAACGGCCTTTATTAACCACTTTTTATTGAATATTTTAGATTTTTTCAAAGTGGCAACAAAGTGGTATTAGAACGCACTTAGACCGCTTTTTTCTTATCGGGTTAAATGCGGGAAATAACAGTTGCTTATTTATTTTGGACATTTTGGGACATGGCAATAATTAACATGTTTATGATTTTTACAGTTTTTTATATTTGATATCAGATCTAGGAAAGAGGGGGGGGTGATTGAAATATAATTTCTGGGGGTTTTTTTAATATAATTTTTTTCTTACTTATGTTTTAACTTTTTTTTACTGTTTTATAGACCCCTCTAGGTACACTTTAATCTAGTTTTTCTGATGGATTTGCCTCACATTCATTACAAGTAGAATCGCACATTGTAATGAAGCTAAACAAGACAGCTCAGCGTCTTTGGAGACCTGAGGCTTGTCACGCAACAATCCCACCACCCAATTACACCTTCCAGGGTGGGGTGGGAGATACAGTGTTTGGATTCAGATGGCGGACGCCACACCTGTTAGGAGAGGGCTTAGCCCGTTGGCAGCCCTCTCCAGACACCCCCCTGGTGGGCGATATACAGTAATAGTACTGTCAACATGTGGGTAAGGGTTAATAAATACATTGCAAGCCCAAACACCCTTTTAGTCAAAATCTAGAAAAAAAAATGAAGTAGACCAATAAATATAAAGGATACTACTAACTGGAAAGCTATAGACATTTCCATCATTATATCACCTATTTACCTTAATTCTAATAAGTTCACCTTTATGTTTTCTGCATCAACATCCCCCCCCCCCAAAAAACCCGGGGCTAGCCTTTTCTGGGGGCTCTGGAGGCAGTCGGGGCCAGGCGACCGGAGTGGTGCTACTGCGGGCCTAGGCACGCTAGTGTCATGGTGCTTGGTATAGGACCGGAGGGTTGTCTCCAACAGCCTGGCAGGTCTCCAGTGGATGGTTGCGCAAAAAATTAGATTAGGGAGGATGCTGATGCACTGGTTTGCCTCCTGGGAACCCTGAGGTGTCCTGTGGCGATGCGTCCCATGGGTGATGGCATGGGGAGCCCGGGGGTGTGAGAGCCTAGGTCTAAGTGCATGGAGGAGCCTTTAATCAATTTACGATTCTGTTACGCCAATGGCAACATATAAGGCGTTAGCGCGAAGCACGTAAGCTGGTCCCTCGAGGTTATATGAGCCATGGTAGCTTATGCTGGGCCCTGTACTTTTTAACATAAGCTCCGCCACCGGTGTGGACTCGCTCTGGCTACGAACGGGCATTTCCGGTTTTTTGCTGAGGCCAGCTGGAGAGGCGATCGTAAACGTATCTTGCCGGCCCTGGCGCTCTTTCATCCGTTGCCCTGTTGTTATGGCACAAGCCGGCGCTGCACACTCAGTGGCTGGTCCACCAGCGACTCCTGTGGTGGAGCTGGGCTCAGGGTGTATCAGTAAAGGTTAGGGCGCTGGGGCTCACGCAATCATACATTGCCGGCACACTCTTGATCGTGCCCCTTTGTTCGGCAAAGCACGAGCACTCGCTCCCGATGTCGGCTCATCCTATTAGCAGTTAAGGGGTGGTGTCGGATGGTGTCGGAATGGGAGACCGCCGCGGCCCGACGAAGGTAAGTACATTTTATCAGTTTTAAATAAGCCCGCCCCAGCCCTCAGTAATTTTTAAAACCCAGATAACCCTTTAATGTCCTCCTGACTTGCCTGGGTTACCAGAGAGGGTGCCTGAAGGCCTGGTATTAGGACACTGACTGGTGCACGCACTGTCATGGCACTGCTCACTGGACATGAGGTCTAATTCTCTCAAGAGTCATGTACTGAAGATATCGGGGGACCAGTGCTGCTCCGCCCACCAGGGTCAGGTGGTAGCCCTTCTCCAATCAAGCTTCCAGCTTGGTTACAAGAACATTATTGGGCGGGTAAGGATTAGGTATTTTAAAAAAACTTCTTGCCTTACCAAGGGCAAGAGGTACAGCTACACAGACTCACTAAGGGCGCGATTCACAAGATTTGCGTTGTGGTCCCGTTTTCATTGCATTGGAAAGCATTTACAAACAGCTGGGAGAGATATTTGCATAATTACATTGATCTTATCTGTCTTAGTCAGTTGTGTTAGTACCTGTCAATCGTTGAACAGCATGTCCGCGTCTGTAAAGATTCGCCCCTATTGGAACGCATCTTGTTAACACCTACAGTACAGGTAATTAGGCAATTTCTCCTCCTCCCCCCCCATTCCCAATCCCCAAATCCATCACCCATCATTCAGCTGTTTGTAATGCGTTTTAAAAACGCAACCAAAGCGCATGTGGTGAACGCGCCTAAGTTTTCCAATATTAGAAACTTTCAGAGAGGTAATCAGTCTCCCTACAGCTCCTGACATGGAGAGGGCGCTATTTGCAACTACTATTGCTAGCATTGGCAGGGGTGTTGGCATTCCTCACCCTACAATACATAAACTTCTGTATAGCGAGCTCCAAATGTTGTATTCATAAAGCCAGATAACCATTCAGATAACATGCAGATGCCACTAGGTGGGGACATAAGTAGAGCTTGTACCCATGAAATCAATCCAATCTGCAGACAGAACTGCTATAGTAGCAGGGGAGCTGATTGATTGAGAATAATGTCCTATCGGCATGTTAACGGATCAGTATTATATCCAACCTAAAGAAGCATAAGTTCAATAAATACAAGTTTAAAAAATACTGCCTGTAGACAGAACACATTACATACCACAGCCCCCCGTGCTCTTCACATAGTACAAGCAGATATAATCCAACGTGGCTATTTACTCAGCTCCTCTGTCTCTATAACACACTGCCTGAGTAGATTACTATGTACAACTTGCTCAATTTTGCCTTGAGAGATGGTACACTCTCTACAATCTGTCAGCTCCTCCTTCTCTATAGCACATAAGTAAAATCTGCCACCAGACTCTGCCTGCCTATAAACGTAGGCCTGAAGATATGACCACTACTATCTACTCCACCCTGCAATGACATGCTGCTGTGTTATTATCTAGTACCTACCCTTTCTCTATTAAATGCGCGCCAGAAGATGGACACTATGTAGCATCTACTCCATTCTTCTTGTAACATGCCACTTGACAAGATAGGGATCTATTACAATCTGCTCACTTCCTGCTCTTACTGCTGCCTGCGATGACACTAGTATACCCGTGATGCGAACCTTTTAGGCAGCCGAGTGCCCAAAAAGCAACCCAAAACTCCCCTTATTTTATCGCTAGGTGCCACCAAAATAACGCATTAACCTTATTGCTCCCCTGTTCTTCACAACTTTCAATCATATTGGCCTCGCTTAGGACACCACACATTAGAAGATGGAAATTTTCAGCAATTTTTGCTTCTTTTTCCAGGGCCCTCTGTACACAGAATTGTGGGGCCGGCAGGAGGTTCTCCAAAGATATTGGGCCCTGTCTATTCATTCTCTCCCTCTTCTACAGGTCCATAGTAGCAAGTAAAGTATTGAAATAGGACCGAAAGCAGCATCTTTTAGATAGTTGCTTGGAAACTGCCAGGAGGATTCTTGAGTTCCTGTCTGTGTGGTTCTGTGTCTCTGGGGCAATGTCCCGTGGTGCCCACAAAGGCTCGTATTGCCGCCACTGGACACCATGCCATAGGTTGCCACCACTGGCATATACTATCTTCTCCACTGTCTGCTCACTAAACAACGCCATCTACGGATAGGACCTATATAACAATCTGCTCAGCACCTCGCTCTACAAACATAACACGCCTGCAAGCGTAGGACATCTATGTCAATTTGCTCAGCTCTTCCTGCTCTAATGGAACATACTTGCATGCAATAGCGCACAATGTTCACTTTGCTCAGCTCCTCCTGCTCTTATACATGATGCCTGCTGTAATTAAACATGTACCCTTGCTCAGCTCATGCTGCTCTACATTACATGCTGGCTGTGTGTAATTCGTACTTTATGTACACTTGGCTCAGCTCCTCCTGCTCTATAACTTGCTGCCTGAGCTGTTTAAACAAGTAAACTCTGCTCAGCTCCTGCTGCTCTATTAACATGACTGGCTTAATTGTAATTTACTCATGACACTCTGCTGACTGCTTCTCCATGCTCACTCTAACTTGCTGCCTGCTGGTATATTTGATACACACTGCTGCCAGCTCTCGCTGCTCTCTACCACTGTGCCTGCTTAAATTGATAAACTATGTACACTCTGCTCAGCTCCTACCTGCCTATAACATGCTGCCTGCTTGTAATTAAAACAATGTACACTCGCTCAGCTCCTGCTGCTTATTACATGCTGCTTGATGAATTATATTATGTTATCACTCTGTAGCTCCTCTGCTCTATAAACATGCTGCCTTCTGTAATTATAACCATGTACCACTCTGCTCAGCTCCTCCTGCGTCTATAACATGCGTTGCTTGTGGTAATTTCCCATGGGACAACTCTGCTCAGCTTTCTGCTTATCTATACATGCTGCATGTGTGATATACATGTACACTAGCTCAGTCCTCCTGCATCTATAACATGCTGCCGCTCTATGTGATTCATACATGCACACTCTGCTCAGCTCTCCTGCTCCTATAACATGCGCCTGCTGTGATTAGATTATACATGTACACTCTGCTCAGCTCCTCCTGCTCTATAACATGCTGCCTGCTGTAAATTATACCATGTACACTCTGCTCAGTCTCTCCTGCTCTAAAATGCTGCCTGCTGTGATTATACCTATACACTCTGCTCAGCTCATCCTGCTTCTACTATACATGCCTGCCTGCTGAATATACAATGTACACTCTGCTCAGCTCCTCCTGCTCTATACATGCTGTCTGCTGTAATTATACCATGTACACTCTGATCAGCTCCTCCTGCTCTATTACCATGCTGCCCTGCTGTATTATACATGTACACTCTGCTCAGCTCCTTCCTGCTCTATAACATGCTGCCTGCTGTATTATTACTATGTACACTCTGCTCAGCCTCTGCTCTTAACATCTGCTGCTGTAATTATACAATGTACACTCGTGCTCAGCTCCTCCTGCTCTATAACATGCTGCCTGCTGATTATACTATGTACATCTGCTCAGCTCCTCGCTCTATAACATGCTGCTGCTGTAATTATATATGTACAATCTGCTCAGCTCCTTTGCTCTATAACATGACCTTACCTGCTTGTGATATACTCATGTACCTCTTGCCTTTTTTTTTTCAGCTCATCTGCTTTATAACATGATCCTGCCTGCGTAATTATATATATACACTCTGCTCAGCTCATCCTGCTTATAACATGGCCTGCCTGCTGTAATTATACAATGTACACTATGCTCAGCTCTCTTCTTTATTATAACATGCTTCCTGCCCTGCTGTAATTATATACTATGGTACACTCGCTTCAGCTCCTCATGCTCTAATAACATGACTGCCTAGCGTGACTGATATACCCATGTACACTTCTGCTCAGCTCCTACCTGCTCTATCATGCTGCCTTCTGTATTATGCAATTATTCCTGCTCAGCTCCTCCTGCTCCATAAACATGCTGCCTGCTTAATATATACTATGTACCCTCGGCTCGCTCCTCTTGCTTTATAACATGCTGGCTGCTTGGTAATTATACAATGTACCATGCTCGCTCCGCTTCTTCATATAACATGGCTCTGCCTCCTGCTGTAATTATCCTGATGTACACTCTGCCTCAGCTCTCCTGCTCTATAACATGCTGCCTGCTGTAATTATTGCAAATGTAAATTCGCTCAGCTCCTCCTGCCTCCATAAACATGCTGCCGCTGTAATTAATACTATGACACCTGCTCAGCTCCTCTTGCTTTATAACATGCTGCCTGCTGTAATTAACAAGTACACTATGCTCGAGCTCCTCTTCTATAATAACATGCCTGCCTGCCTGCTGTAATTAACTATGTACACTCTGCTCAGCTCTCCTTCTACGTATAACATGCTGCCTGCTGTGATGTAGACCATGGTAGCACTCTGCTCAGATCCTCTGCTCTAAACATGCTGTCCTGCTGTATATATGCAATGTAAATTTGCTCAGCTCCTCCTGTCCATAACATTCTGCCCTGCTGTAATTATACTTGTCACCTCTGCTCCAGCTTCTCCTGCTCCTATAACATAGCTGCTGCTGTGATTTTATACCACGTCAACACCTCTGTCCAGCCCCTCCCTCCTGACTCCCTATAACCCCACTGAGCTGCCCTGCGTGATTATACTCTGTACACTCTGCTCAGCTCCCGTGCTCTTATACATAGCTGCCTGCTGGTAATTATACCATGACACTCTGGCTAAGCTCCTCCTGCCTCTAACATGCTGCTGCTGTGATTATACCATTACACTTGATCACTTCCTTCTGAATTTATAAAGCTGCTGGCTGCTGTAATTATACCATGTACAACTCTGCCAGCTTCTCCTGACTTATAACATGCTGCTGCTGTGATTAACCATGTACACTCTGCTCAGCTCCTTCCGCTGCGCTATAACATGCTGTCTGCTGAATTTATACCATGTACACTGATCAGCGCCTCCTGCTCGTATAACTGCTGTCTGCTGTAATTATAATCCATGTACACTCTTGCTCACGCTCCTTCTGCTCTATAAAACATGCTGCCTGCTGTGATTATACCATGTCACTACTCGCTAGCGCCCCTGCCTATAAGAAGGCTGCCCTTGCAGTATATGTACTACATGTACACGCTGCTCAGCTCCGATCTGCTCTATACACTGCTGTCTCCTGCGTAATTATACCATGTACACTCTGATCAGCTCCTCTGTCTATAACGCTTCCTGCTGTGACTTATTACCATGTACCACTCATTCAGTCCTCCTGCTCTAAACATGCTGTCTGCTGTAATTATACAATTGACACTTGCCTCAGCTCCTTCTTCTATATAACCATGCTGCCTGCCTGCTGTAATTATCCTATTGTCACTCGCTCAGCTCCCCTGCTCCATAACATGGCTGCCTGCTTGTGATTATACCATGTACACTCTGCTCAGCTCTCTCCTTCCTACCCATGCTGCCTGCTGCTTAATTCACATACACCCACCCCTGTCCTTTTCGGCAGGACACATTCCTATTGCACTGATCTAGCTCCTCCTGCCTATAACATCTGCCTGCTGTAATTATAACCAATGTACAACTCTGCTCAGCTCCTGCCTGCCTATACCATGCTGCGCTGCTTTGAGATTATAAACATGTACACTCTGATACACTCCTTCTGCCTGACAACATGCTGCCTGCTGTAATATACCCATGTACAACCGTCTGCTCAGCTTCCCTGTCTCTAATGCTGCCGACGTGATTATACCTAAGACACTCTGCCTCAAGCTCCTCTGCTCTATACACTGCTGCCTGCTGTCAATTATACCATGGGTACACTGTTGCTCCAGTTCCTCCGTCTCTGCCTATACATGTGCCTGCTTGTTATTAACTATGTACCACTACTGCTATTTCCTCCCGCTCATAAATAACATGCTGCCTGCTTGTGATTTATCATGTACACTTGCTCAATGCCTCCTGTCTATAACATGCTGCCTGCTTTGATTATACTATGTACCCTCTGTCAGCTCCTCCTGCTTATGAACATTGCTGCCTGCTGTAATTATATCAGATGTAACCACACTCGCTCAGCTGATACTCCTGCTTATAACGTGGCCTGACTGCAGAGTGCACTGCTTTTCCATGGTTGCAGGCTGGCTTTAGTGTCCATCATTGATCAGCGATGTATACATAACGTGCCAGGTCCTGGAGATGCCAGCAGGGTATGGTGGGCACGCCCGGGGCCGGTACACCGGAGCAGAAGCCCCTGCAGACCCCGGGCAGGGGGAGGGGCATGGTGGTATCCCCGCCCCCTCCCTGCCTCCTCCCGCTCTCCTGCCCACACATCCTCTCTCTCTGTCTCCCTCTCCAGCCATTCCCCTTCTCATTAATAACACTGCTGGATTCTCATCATCAGGGGGGACACCCTGCAGGAGAAGCCGAGGAGCAGGGACTGCATGCCCCCTCACCTGGTGCCCCCTCACTGCGGCTGATCCACATAGCAGCAGGACGTGGAGGAGGGAGACACAGGGACCCCCCTCCCTCCCGGAGCCCCCCGCTAGTGCCGGGCCCCACAATGCCGCCCCTCAGGACAGATGTGCCCGTGCTCCTGGGATTGCTGTGCTGTGCCCTGCACGTCCATGCCACCTCTGTCAGCGATGGTGAGTGCCACCTTGTCATATGCGCTACACGGGGGAGAGGGGATGCGTTTTCTTTTCTTGCACCTTTATACTGCAGGCCCTGCAGATGATTGCAACCTGAGCAATGTGCTGTATAACATGGCTCCAGCACACATGTCTCCCCATCAGGGGATTGGCTTTTCTCCAGCATTTGAGGGGTGCCCAGGGCATGCAGGAAAGGGTTGCTCAGGGGATGGTATGCAGGAAAGGGGTGCCCAGTCTATGGCGTGCAGGACAGGGGTGCCCAGTCTATGGCGTGCAGGACAGGGGTGCCCAGTCTATGGCGTGCAGGACAGGGGTGCCCAGTCTATGGCGTGCAGGACAGGGGTGCCCATACAGCCGATAGTATGGCCGTGAGGCTGCTGTAAAGAAAATCACTTAATTCGGAAACTGGGCTCCACATGTTGCAACCCCCATCATCAGGAAAGGAAATAATAGAAAAAACAGGTTAAAAAAGTATAGAGAATTTTAAAATTATTAAAATAATTCCTCTTATACCAATACCTTCCCTTTAACAGTTTGTTTTTGTGGAAAACTGTGTAATGGTCTGTTTTGTGCAGATCATTTTGGTCCCCAATCCAGTTAATGATATGTAGACTTGCGATGCCAGAAATGCTATCTCTGTGCGTTATACATACATAACATCTGATTACTGCCACAATCCACCTTTAGAGATGTTTGCAGGAAAATCAGAGGAGTTTTGACATAATTATTAAAAAGAAGATCTATCTTTCTAGTCAGATGTGTTCAAACCCAGCAACCCCAGAATCAGCTTTTTAAAATGCTTAGATCAACTCATATAGAGAGTAGCATACAATGCAAAAAAGGAAAGCTACTAGGAAAGTTCGATGCAGGGCCAGGGAGAGCCCATTGTCAGCGCTTAAATACGTTCCAAAGTGAATACAGGCAGTCCCGTGTTACCACGGTGTAGGTTTTTTGGGTTTGTTATAAGTTGAATTTGCTCAGTAAGTCGGCTTACCTCATTGGTTGCTGTAATGGGAAGAAGGATTTCTCAATAAGCTCATTTATAGAATAGAGATGAGTGAGGGCACTAAAATGCTTGAGGGCTTGATTACTCGAGTTAAAACTTTTTCCCGATGCTCGAGTGCTCATTTCGAATAACGAACCATTGGAAGTCAATGGAGACTAAGCATTTTCAAGGGGACCAAAAAACTCTGCAAAAAATGTGTTTGATAGTTAGCAGATGTACGGAAAATTGCATACATCTGCATGTGTTCTTCACACATATGTCTCCGCATACTATTGGAAGAACCACCCGTTCGCGCATTTGTGTATTCGGATAAGTTAGAGATGACGGAAACATATGCAATGGTTCTTCACTTGTTCGTCACGGTATTTAGTGTTCACGTTTCACTGTGTTTCTTCCACTGTGTTTAGTTAATTGGAAAGCTCGTATCGAGCAGGCAAAATACTTGTCCGAGCAACGAGCCGCTTCGAGCAATGGCATCAAGCTCGGAAGAGTATACTCGCTCATCTCTATTACAGACACCTTACAGCTGATCATTGCAGTCTGGGATTAAAGTGAAGCATCCAGGGAGATTCACAGAGGTCATCACTGGACCTGAGAGGTCAGTATGTAACTAGGGTCTTTGTAAGTTGGGTGTACTTAAATAGGGGGATAACCTGTATATTATCACAGGCAGTGCGTGTACACATTGGTGACCAATTCCATGCAAAGAATATTAAGACTAAAGAACAAGAGAATCAGTAATGTTGTCATTCTACTGCGAGATGATTCATTCCCCCAACATTTTGCATCAGGGCGAGTTGGGAGAGCACTATACACACTACATGGTTCGATGATCCTGCCAAAATTGGTTGACTTATTGTTGAACTGGAAATTTTTCTGGCTACATGGGTTGCATACCCTGTCAGCAACTCTACGGCTCACATGTATCAAACAATGCATAGTTACAAGTTTGCATGGAAGGGTGAAGTGTGTGACAGGGTCATTGATTGTGGCACCCTGTGTGCTCAAAACCGTGGTATCCTTAAAACACAATTCTGATTGCATGATAAATGTGGAGATGGTCGACTTTTGGGTAACCCCCCTTTTTTTTGGTGCAGAATTGTGTGTCACATGTGGTATAGTGCAGCCGTGACACAAATGTGTGCAGGACACTTTATAAATACAGTTGCAACTGAAAATAGCATGCAAGTCGAAGTCAAAAAAAGGTGCATAGCCTTTATTACTCTTGGCACATCTCTATATTTCACCAAAAAAAAGCAATGAAAAAATCTGGAGCAGCACAGCTAAGGGACAATGGTGGTCATTACTAAGGGCCAAAATCACTATTTGTCGTCGCGCTTCCGAAAAATAACAGATTGTGAGGAATGGCCGCAGACACGGAATGTTGCGCATCGGCAGCCGGCATGCCGTACGGGGAAATCGTCGTGGACCGTGGAAATCTTGGGGCGTGACCGTCGGGAAAACTTACCAGATTCGGAAAAAAACACCCGTATTTTAAGACGCTCGACACGCGATTACTTGCCAACCCAGCAACGGATGGTGACTACAGTGAACTCCAATGGACCTCAGCGCAGCAGTGACACCGGTGGACATCGGCGCACTTACCTTAGTAAATCGCCGGAGGAAGCGAATCCTCGACAGAGAAACCACGCAGATGGATGCAACATGGACAGGGTAAGTAAATCTACCCCAATGGATAAAGCCCCAGATGGGTGCAAGCCTCCAACAATCCCGTTCCCAAGGAATTAAATGGATAAAAATCCAGAAGTGTTTATCACCATGGCAAAAGGTGCAACGTTTCAGATCATCCAATAGAGTATGCCTTAAAAATAGATCTATGGATGAAGCGCAACATTGCCATATAGCATTGGCTATTTCCTCTCTACCTTATTATCGGAATGGAGAGTGGCCTTGCATGATTGGCAAACTCTGTATTTGGCCTGGCGACACTACCAAAGGGGGTCAGGGGAGATTTAGGTAAGATGGGGGTGTCAGAAATCCTCCAGAATGCGGGCAAAGTTAAAATGAGCACATTCAATGAAAAATTGAATATACATTAAAAGCTCCAGATAATTATCATTCCAGTAAAATAAAAACACAAAGGATTTATGCGTGACATAGTATCAAGCCAAAAAAAAACAAAATAAAAAATAATTATTGTGGATGCCCAGCTCCCGTAAAATATTCAACACATTGAATTTATGCCAAACATTACCGCCACAGCTGTCTGCTGACAAGGACAATGTGCTGGAAGGAGTTTATATTCCGAAGATAATGAATCGAAAAAATAAGGAAGAGGCAAGCAAACAAGAGGCGCTAGCATTCCATTTGTAATCCCTGCTATTGTGAAGTGTATGAGGAGACTTCATCTATTGCCATTGTCCAAGTACTGTACTGCGTGGAGATACACATATCTTGATTGTTATTATAGCAGCTTGCTGGAAAGCAATGTCTGCAAATCTTTAATGAGGGTATTTTAGTTTCACGACTCCATGCATGAATTATCATCAGTCGTATATGCTTGACTTGATCTGCAATAGCTTAGGAGCTGCAGCAAGAAGAATGAAGTGCTACACGGTAATAAATAATTATTATAAATACATTCTAGGCAGAAAACAAATTCTGTTGTGATGCATTCATGATCATCAGCCCATATTTACAATATTAAGGTTTAGTTTCTGAGTGCATTCTGCGTATGTAATGTTATTGAAGGGAAATTACTAAATGTATTCCACACAGTGCATTAAACCTGTGTATGTGCGTTTGTACAGCCAGATCTCAGGGCAATCTGCAACAGTATCATGACCTTTAAACAGGTACAATTATTATGGATAAAGGTTGTCCCGGATCATAGGGAACATATTGGCTGTTATCTGAAGCTCCAATATTTCTCTCTCATGAGCCCAGAATAGGGCGTAATGTAGGATCCGATAAGCCCATAAATCCGGTGGGGACACAAATCTCTGGACAACACTTGAATTCCAACAATTGAATTATCGAAAACCTTCAATCTTACATTGTACACATATATTTGTCTGACAGCAAGTTGCCATTTGTATGAACCCCAACCTAAGGAGAAAACATAACCTTAATGTCAAAAGTAGCAGTAAAATTAGTAAATAGTCAGTTAACGATGGATGCCATAGAGAAAATATGCAGCGCAAGGGTTACAGTCTTCTCCTTCATTCCCTTCTCACAGATTCAGAAAAAGACATCAGAAGATAAACTGTAACTGGAGGGTAAAAACTTCTTACATTGGTACCGCTAGATGCAAACAATTTGTAGAGCGCTATTATACATGGAGCTAAGCCACATATCAAGAAAGATGATGCTCCTTAATCTAGCTCTAAAATTACCTAATCTAAAAGTAACATTTTTATAGGTTAGCAGGGCAGGATTTCCTAAAAAAGAAAAAATGTTTACATAAAATATGATGCATAATCTGGATTAACTATATCTGCAGGTTAAGGACCAGGACATTTTTTTGGTGTTTCTATTTTTCACTTGCTCTCTTTAATAATCTGTATATTTTTATTTTGTCGCAGACAGAGTTGATGGACTGAGTTGACATTTGCATTGATACCAATTTTTGGGGATTTTAGAAAAATGTATTTAAGGCTTTCACTGTGCAACTAATACTACAGGAATACCAGATTATAAAGGTATATGATTCTTAATTGTCCTATCTAATGCCCAATAACGTTTTCATACGTTCAAGTGTACGGAGCTTTGTAAAAGGTAATTTTTGTTGGATGAGCTGACTGCTAATAACCAGTTTTTATATTTTATAGATTTGGTCTTTTTGGGACATGGGATACCTGCATGTTCATGATTTATTTGTTATTTGATATAGTATAGGGAAAGGGGGAGATTTGCATTTTTAGTTATTTCTATTTTTTTCTTTTAACTTTTTTTTCTTTTATTTTTTCGGCCTCTAGGGTACTTAGGCCTAGGGGTTCGGGTTCGATTGCTCCTACCATATAAATTTGCCGCAAAAGGAGAATATGCTAAGGATCATAAAAATCAGCAGGACTTTTATAGTTCTCACTAATGAATAGGCATAGGAAAAATATATAAGACTCCAGGATGTCATGGGAATGGACAAACATGACCTCATCAGGAAGCAACAATTCTATTCAAAAATTTGGATCCTAGTGCCGCTGGCAAAAGCCTCCCACACTAATTAAATGGTTGCGCACACATTGCAGCAAAACACCCTATTAAAGGCTTAGCCACGTAAGCCCTCGTCAGACATCCTAAAGGCATTATGGACATATACTCTACCGTATAATGCATTGTTATGCTGTGGATCACTGTGGGTAAGTGCTGTGGATCCCACTGCATTGTACGAAATCATACACCGCCAATTGTTCTTGGTTTCTTATACTTGTCGATTGGTGCAGGGATACCCTGATCTAAATCTGCACACATGTGCATATACTTAAGGAATCTTATTTTTCTTAAACCTTAACCCCTACAAGGCAGTATGGACTTTTTTGCCAGTTGAAATCCCAAATATGTCCTCAGTATAAGCATGTAGAAATAGATTTTCCGACATTAGAAAAAAAAGGGTTCACCTTTGGATAGAAGAAATAAAACCGCACATAGTCAGCTACTCCAGACGTAGATGCACAGTCTTTTTATACCTCAATTTTCATTTTCTACAAGGGTTTTTAATGTGTAAACTTTCGAGGTTTATTTTCTTGGCTTTGAGAATTGTTCTTCTTCTGCATATTTTGTGCCATAACGAAAAACATATTTAAAATGCTTCCCCAAACACTAAAAATCAATCATACCAGGGGAGCATCTGTTCCCCTTTTAGGAAGCTGCCGTCTTGAATCTCCAAAGTCACTGGGCTTTAAATATATCCATTCTTCTTAGCCACTGTTGCATTGCATTAAACATTTCGGCGTCTGGCTGATAGGAAAAGACAAATTTGATACAGTTTTACTAAATAAAATGTAGCAAACTATTACAGAAGAAGTCAGCAACATAAAAATACAGAATAAAGGTTGAATCGCTTTATCTATTGCTTAAATGAATGAATGGAAATACTATAAATCAAGATTTGTGCTTCTGAGGTTGTTTGACATTTGTATGTCCTCCCGGGTTCATAGATTAAACGAAAGGAGATTTGTTGCCGCCTGAAAACTGTTATGGGAGTGGTACAGGACGATATCATAGACCGCCAAGTTAAGGTGAGCACTTCCGAGTCAAGTTTATGTGGAAAAGTGCCCCTGATCTATGAGACTCTGAATTCATGTGGATTTCCTCTGATGCCTATGAGAATTTATATATTGCAGTTTGGTATTGCCTCATACAAACGTCATGTCCATGAGATTCCGGGGGTCATTTAATAAGGGCCGAATGCGTTTTTCCGGCGGGTTACCCGAATTTTTCCGTTTGCAAGATTTACTGAATTGCCCCAGGGTTTGGCGCCACACAATCGGATTGTGCAGCTCTGCGGCTGGGTGACGCAATGGAAATTGGGGGTCGTGGCCATACAAAAACGAATTCGGAAAAAAAAAAAGCTGCTTTAAAAATAAAAGGTCGCTTGACAGCACTAACTGCACACGGCCTGGCTTGTGAACTCAGTGCACTCCGACGAACTTCCGGCCGCAGCAGCGACAACCTAGTGGACATCGGGGGAACACCTAGTGAATCGCCGGAAGACCCGAATCTCCACACAGAAGAGCGCCGCTGATGCGGAATGGGACCGGGTAAGTAAATCTGCCCCTCCATCTTTTCTAGATATGGATGTTCATTGGTTAGATCATTACTATTCAGTTTTAGGGTAATAAAAGTTAATTGTCATAATAACTAGTTTCCCAAGATTCCCACAAAATCGCGATATAAACTTGCCTGATCCTTTAGAGTGAGTCGAGGGGCATGGTCATATCATGTGACAGTGAGACACCATCCACAGGTAACAGGTGCCACATTATTTCGGTCGCGGGCTCACCCGTGCCGTTGAACACACTGCATGGCGCTTCCGCTTCTGTCCCGTTTATGCTCCTGATCCCAGTCTTGGCCCGTGCACGCGATGTCCCCCGACTCCTAGAGCCCATGCGCGCCGGTTTAGAAAAATGTAAGGGCAAGCACACGTTAATTGCCGTGGCCATTTCCCATGGAATTCTATATAAATCTACTTTCCATGCAAAACCTTGCCGGATCGTTGTGCCTCCTGCATTAGAATCAAAGTTGGTCTCATGCCCTGTGCTGTTTATTGTGATTTCCCGTTCTGACCCCGGTTCCATTCATGACTACGCCTCCTCTGCTGCTGCCTTGACTATTGCTACGTCCCAACTCGCATCCCGTGCTGCCCCGTCCTGGCCTCATGCCTGGCCCCCGACTACGATTCTGCTCAACGTCACTGTACCTCGACTTGGCGCCACCACGGACAAAATCGCACCTGTGGAACGGGACATGGTGGTATCACACGCCAGCAAGTCCAACCCACTTTGCGTGGGCTGTTAGTGAAAAAGGGTACAGCTTACGTCTCATCCGCGGTGGTCTGTGGGTCACTACCCCCTGAAGCCTGACACACAGGTCCTTTTGCTCTTAACAGTAGCAAACTTGTTTACACCATGCACCTATCTGACCACATTAAAGGAAATCACAGGCATGCCGCATGATGTCACCCTGAATCAATAAAGGACAGCTGCATGCAGAGATGGCAACGGGAGGAGCTGCTGGATTCAGGCCGAGGAGGCCACGTTCCATTCTCGATTGCTATATACATATATAAAAATACGTATAAAAAAAAAATGACTATATACATACGTGGACACCAGCTTAAAATATAAAGGTAAATATGTGGGAATCTGAGGAGAACCATTTTAGCTAAAAGAAGGGAGTCAGTTAGCTACTAGTGAACCTGCTGTATTTGTGGATAATGGGTGACAGGCTTCCCTTAACATACTCACATGTCACTGATTATAGGGGCATGTGGCTGTCCTAGGCAGGTTTGCGCTAAGCCCCTTGAATTGCAACAAACGGAACATCAAATGGAAGTCCATTGAGTAATGGCGGTGTGTCACTTGACCATAGCTCGTACAACAAGGGGAAAATTAGTCAGATATGTACCCTTATAGGTGACCCTATAGGTGATTGTAATTACCCCGGTAAATTTAGTTGCATCCAATAAGAGACGAGTGTCAATCAATCTGTATGTATGATTGTAGATTGTAAGATTGTAGTATTATAAATGCGCGGGGGCATGTCTTACAACACTGTGCTCTTAGCTCTCGCATGGACTTCTCACAGCCTTGAGGACTTCAACTCCAAAAGTGTTAAAATCTTCTTATTACTGTAGCTGTGCAAAGGATATGAACACTGGAATAAACGATTACTGTTACTAATGATGTAAGTTGTGGTCCGAAACAATTGACGTATTCCAGTGTGTATATATTCATTAAATGTTTTTTATATGTTTTAGTTTTTCTCGGCAATACTGCCAGTTTACTGCTTAGTTATTGTCACTATTCAATAAGAAATTCATGACCATCTTGTATTTTGGTTTATTGGGTCATACATAATTATGCCGTAATTATAATTGATACCAGAGGTATAAAACATGCCATACATTTAGACAGACTTTTTGATGTAGAAAGACCTCATTACTCTTCATCGTCCTCCGTTGGTGTGGACGGTGCCCGAGATCCTCGCAGACCGTGCCGACTCTGGTAACATAGTGATGAGAAGTTGTATTAAACGATCGAGCACTCGTCATATAAAAAAGTTTAGAATCCTTTTATTCCTCCAAAAATTTTAA
The DNA here is from genome assembly GCA_019512145.1 of Engystomops pustulosus. Lineage (NCBI taxonomy): Eukaryota > Metazoa > Chordata > Amphibia > Anura > Leptodactylidae > Engystomops > Engystomops pustulosus. Next base: position 41,875,393 of record CM033642.1, on the reverse strand, counting down.
AAACATTAAGAACGTCAGGTTAAGGTGCATGATACGGGCCTGTATCCATAAGAAAAAAAAATGAAATGACCTACGCCTGTTTTGGACAATATGATTATGTCTTGGCCATGAGTAAGGACATCAATCATATGACTGAAATATGTCATTCCAGTGTTTAACTATTTTTTTTTTTTTTTTGTGTTTTTTTTTTTTTGTTTTCTTTTTTTTTCTTTTTTTTTTTTTTTTTTTTTTTTTGTTTTTGTTTTTTTTTTTTTTTTTTTTTTTTTTTTTTTTTTTTTTTTTTTTTTTTTTTTTTTTTTTTTTTTTTTTTTTTTTTTTTTTTTTTTTTTTTTTTTTTTTTTTTTTTTTTTTTATGGATACAGTCTTGGTATCATGCACCTTAACCTGACGTGATTAGTTTAAATTTTTGGATGAAATAAAGGGATTCTAAAATTAATAGGTGCTGGATTCGTGTGATACAACTTTCTTAACACTAGTTCTAGTGGCCTGGAATATGGGGCTATTACTAAGGGTAGCGGACCGCACTTACATCAGAAATGTTGCCGTTTAGGGGATTGCCAAGCTTTGACAGGTATTTAAAACAGGTGTCTGCACTGGGTTTGTGTTGACACAATCGGTTTCATGTCACAGCTGCGCTGGCTTTTATGAGACAGAAAAATTGGGGCGGGCCGTCAGATGATCCCGACTGATTTGGATGAGAGCGGGGATTAAGTTTCAAATTGTGTCACAAGGACAATGCACTTCCTGCAGGCAAGAAGAAGGTGAACTCAGCGGACCTCGAACGTGGAAGCGACACATGCAGGATATCGGGCGGCACAAGTGCATTCTTGTCGGACAATGCACTTTCTGTGAACTCCAGAGGACCGGGGAAGTAGGTGTGCCCCATGGGCCTGTTATGGGTTATGCGCAGTGTGCATTCTAAGGGTTCATTGTTGTGACAGCTGGATTGCAGAGAGTCTTTCTGCCTTTTCTGAGCATTTGCATTACAATATAATTTGCGTTTTAACTGTTCCCCTCCCTAAGAATCCTGTTTTGAGCTCCAGGTTTATTTGGTTTGGATGCCTTTAAGAAACAACAACATTCACTTGTCTGTTGCTACCTCCTCAGCATTAACCCCCACCTTTGTCAACGATGCCTATTTGTGATGCTCGCCCTTTTCTTTCCAAAGTTATGGCATTTTCTGTTCGAGAGCGTTTAACTTGCTATGCCCTCAGCTGAGACCAGTTATCTGCAACAGATCCATGATGCATTTGTCTCTATCAAAGTATTTAGTGTTAAACCCTTTGTTCCCACAAGTAAATCCAGTGAAAACAGTGCACAATGACATATTTAGGATGTATATGGTGACGCCTGGCAGCTTCCATCACATGGAGGAGCAGGAGCATGCACGAACAAACAGGGATGTATATGGTGACAGCAATGGCAGCGGTCAGGCAGGAAAAAAATGGGGACAGGGCCGGTTCTAGACAAAGTGGGGCCCTGGGCAAAAACTAAAAGTGGGGCCCAAATAAAACTATTTATGACCAGGCACAGTAGCCAGAGGCTCCTTTAGTATGGTAAAACAAACTGTATATGGGAGAATTGATAGGAGTAGATAAATGATAGGGAGATTTATGGCGCATGGTGGCTCCGTGATTAGACACTACAGCATTCAGCGCTGGTAAACATCTGCAAGATTTGATGTTCTCTCTGTGTCTGTTGAGGTTTCTCAGGTCCTCGTTTCCTCCCACACTCCAAAAAAATTACTGGTAGGTTGGATTGACTGTGAGGCCAGGGAGAGGACCGATATTTTCTGAAAGCAGACACTTGCCCCATTTTCAATTGCATCAAAGATTTTATAGACATAGCCGCCTTCATGCAATTTTGATTCAAATTGATTTTAACATTTTATTAAAAATACTTAAAATTTGACTTTGATGGCAAAAATTTGATCCAAAACAGAAATGTTTACCTTCACATCTCCTAAAGTAAACAGGACAGTGTAGAGTTCACAATGCCTCATATTTGATATGTTCAATAAATAAATCACAGAATATCATAAAAATTATACTAGATATCGCTTTTAGCTAGAACATTTTTAGGACAGTACAACCTGCCAAAATATATCAATAAAACAGAATAAAAGCAAAGGCGCCAAAAACCTATAGAAATTGAAAGCAGACCAACCCAGGCGATGAATTTGGCGATTAACATTCAAAATTTCCTCTACAAATGTACCAATCCAGAGACTTATATAAAGAAAAGATACTTTCCTAAAACAGTAAGATGTGAGGAGGCATACATACCCCCCCCACCAAATGCTGTATTCAACAAAATATGCAGCAAAGGGAACTGCAGAAAATTCACACAGATGTATCAGTCTGTTCCTTACCACAATGGTAACCACAGAAAATAACTATATATTCCATAAACTCTGAACGAGATAATAAACGGTCACTTGTAGATGGGCGCCATTGTATTAGCGGCACAATAACCGAAACCCTCAGTGCTTCATAAGAATGAGAGTGAGAACGTCATAAAACATAGGTGTAAATAAGTGGAGGATGATGGGAAATAATAAATTTATTCCAGGACAGTGTGTGTTTTTGGTGTCACGTATAACCTTTTGGACATGTCTGGTCGCGGTGTAGTCAATAGAGCGAAGAGGATGGAATGTTCAGTATAAGTGAATATCCCAACAAAAATAATTATCACAAAATGAAAAGGGAATAAGAGAGAAAGGGCCACATTTATCCCTTTTGTGCGCCTAGTGTAGTAGTTCGCCTAAATTCTGTGCACTGTGTTTGACAGAATATCACAAACTACAACCATCTGTGATAAGTATATTTTCGCCTCTTATTAATACTGTACTTAAACACAGTTTAGGCGCAATTTTGGCGCAGTTTAGGCGCAATGTTAGATCAGGCACTACATGTGATCCTGCTACAAGTCTCTCTGCTTCCCCACATCCCCAGCATGAAGATAAACACTCACAGCAGCACCCAGGGGTGACACCCTGCACCAGTACTCATCAGCAGGGGATTCTCCTGGAGGGGATCCCCCAGTGCTGATCTTCTGCTGCACCCCTGTCATTCTGCCCACAGTATCCCCCTCAGACACACTGGTGAGACTGTGCCAAAACTTACATGGGGGACCACTTGTCAGTAATATGTGCAACATTCTGCAAAGTTCTCTTCTTTCGTGCTTTGGAGATCAGGAGTTGCCAGAATGTTTTGTAAATAGAGTGATGAACTGTAAATAGGTATGCAGCTCATGTCGTATGATCTGTTTTAGGGTACATTTCACAGACGGTATGCCGCGTGCGGGCATTACCGCCGTGTGCTGGAGGTGAGGAGGAGGTGACTCCTCCTCCTCATAGGAAATAGCGCACACGGCCGCACATCCGCCGAAAGATAGACTTGCTCTTCTTTTTGCGGGTGGGCCCGATCGGTGCCACACATGTGTGGCACCGGATCCCCGCCGTGCCGCTATGCCGTCATGGGACGTACATGCGGCCGCAAATTGCGGCGCATGTACGGCCCCCGCAGATGGCAGTGTGAAGAGCCCTTAGTGCCTGGCTGAGCTTTGATTGCGAGAAATTCGTGTTTCTGACCAAAGGGGCCCAGTGCTTTCTTCTCAGTTAACACCACATTCGGCTGGAGTTGTTTTTGCGGCCCGTTTTTGCGCCGAAAGAAAGTCGCAAGTGATGACTTTATAGGCGCGCAAAAAAAATCTGGATTGCTAGGATAAATGATGGGCAAGCTGGTTATTTTGCATGCAACAGCTAGTTTGGCGTTTAGTAGCAAAAATGGCACAAAAACGGTGCGCCTGAATGAAAAAGTCGCAAAAACAACAGAAAAAAAACAATTAATACATGTGGCCAAAGTGTGTTCTTAGATAGTTCTGCATGAGAAGGGTTAAAAAACATGAATATTAGTTGATATTATGATTTCTCAAATGTAGTAACATATAAAGAGAATATTTCCCATTATCTGTGAGGTGCAGCAGCTCTAGTTTTTTTTACTGTGTGCAGCAACTTCTCCCTGCAGCCTGATGGATAAGAATCTGGATTGGGAAAGAGGGAGTTAAGTCACGGGGCTGATCCTGCTCTGGACACATAAACCTTAACTTCTTTTTCCTATTGAAAGAAGAGAGTCTCCTCTTTTATATTAATCTAAAATTGTGTTTCTAAAATGTACGGGAGATAGTAACTGTAAACTGCAGTTGGGGTGATTTTTATATATAAAAATGGCCACCGGATATTCTCACTTTAAACCTTAATATCTCTGGACCATTCGCACCTAGAAACAAATCAGATCATTTGAAAAGAGATTCTCCCCGGTGACACCTTTGCCACCCATAGGAACTGGCCATGAGCAGGGAAACATGTACATGCACAGCCATGCATGTATATGGTGACCGCATGGCAGCTTCATCACATGGAGGAGCAGGGGATAGTACAGTACATAAGGATGTGTATGGTGACAGCTGGGCCAGCTTAATCACATGGAGGAGCAGGGAACATGCACAGGAAATACAGGATGTATATGGTGACAGCCTGACAGATTCCATCACATGGAGGAGCAGGGGTATGTACAGTAATACAGGGAGTATATGGTGAAGCCTGGCAGCTTCTATAAAATGGAGGAGCAGGGGGACATGCACAGAACATGGCAGGATGGATATGGTGACAACCTGAAGCTCCATCACATGGAGGAGCAGGGGAAATGTACAGTATATGCAGGAGGTATATGGTGACAGACTGACAGATTCCATCACAGGAGGAGCAGGGGATATGTACAGTAACATCAGGATGTATATGGGACAGCTGGCAGCTTCCATCACATGGAGGAGCAGGGGACCTTGTACAAGTACATACCGGATGTATATGGTGACAGCCTGGCAGCGGTTCCATCACAGGGAGGAGCAGGGGACATGTACAGTACCTACAGGATGGATATGGTGACAGACCGGCAGCTTCCATCACATGAAGGAGCAGGGGCATGTACAGTACATTCAGGATGGTATGGTGCAGCCTGGCAGCTTTGATCACATGGGAGGAGCAGGAAACCATGTACAGTGCAACATCCATGAGGTATTATGGTGACAGCATGGCAGCTTCCATCACATGGAAGGAGGCAGGGGATTGACAGTACAGACAGGATGTGTATGTGACCAGCCTGGCAGCTTCTATCACATGAGGAGCAGGGACATTACAGTACATACAGGATGATATATGGGACAGCCTGACAGCTTCATCCATGGAGGAGCAGGGAACATTGTACAGTACATACAGGCTGTGTATGGTGACAGCTGCAGATTATATCAAATGGAGGAGCCGGGAAACATGACAGGAGATACACAGGGTGTGGGGGCAACGGACTCCTTCCAGCCCCTCCCAATTGGCAACTTCCTAGTCACACAGGCAGTGCTAATGAAAGGTAACAATATAACATATCTTTTTTTTCTGTAAAACAATTTTTTATACAAAAACACTTTGGCGGTGATGTGGGGACTGGGGGAGTGCTAAAAATGGGTCTCCTGGTGACAGGTTCCCCTTTAATGTTTCACAGAATAAACCTCAAAAAAATCCCTATTGCATGTTGACAAAAGGGAAGTATGAAGATAAATGATCAATATTTGTACAATGAGTAGATTAGGAGGACAAACTTGTGTTGTATAGAGTACAAACAGATGTGTTGAAACGTGCAAAGGTCATGATCCGCATTGTAATACCAGTATTCTGTGACTTGGATTCGCAAATTACTCCAATGGCAAGTAGGCACTTATAAGATGTAACCTTTTATATGTTCCCAAAATATCTTATGTTACGCAAATTAGTTTATGTTTGAACCAGGGCCTGACCATTGACATGAGTGTACCGGCGAGGAGTAGCCACACCCCTTATTTTGATAAGCATGAGTTAAGGGGTTATTCAAGACACCCAATAAATTAGGAGATGGGCGGGGCGGTTTTTAAAAAAAGTCAAATGTGTACTCATCTCTTCCGTCACTCCCGTGTGTCATACCCCTGTAACAATGAGCCCACAGCGCGGGACACGGGAACAATGGAGTAGCGGAGTTTACATGTTTATTTTTTTAAAGCCCGCCAAGCCCATCCTAATTTTTGCAAGTCTCAGATAACCGCTTTAAATCAATGAAACCCCTATCAAGTGTCCTACCCAATTTATTTTTATATAGGACAATATTGGAATGAGGCACACAGGACTGAATACATTGCATACATTGTTTAACTTTTTTTACCATTGTATTTTTATAATTAAATTTGACATATTTTTGAATGGTTGTATTTTGTGTGTGCTTTCACATATGTGCTTAGCGTGACATAAAGATAAGTACAACCAGTGTATCACGGGCGATCCTGGAAGAGATAGAATATAAAACATTGAAACCTCTGATACCGTACATGGTGGTAGGCAACATTCTACAGAATCCCGCAGTCTGGATTTTTACAAATTGTTGAAGAATGGACATTGATCATAGTAAAGGACATGTATTCTATATCGGAGTGGGTACCCTTTTAGTGCTTTCTACCATCTGGTCCATGCCACAAAAAGGACTTTTTCCAGCCACAAGACAATAGAACTGCGTCCAGACTCTTTTTGGACGTCTACATATTAACAAAAACTAATTTAAGTTTCCCAGTATGATTGCCAGTATTCTCCCTATACATAGACCACATAAACCATAACAAGCTTCTCCGTACTGCTACTCCAACCATTTTTGCTCTCTATCCTACTTGCCACATTAATACTTACATGATAGATAGTATGGTATTCAAAATTCATATATGTACAGTATAATTATTTCATTGTATACTAATTTACTTATTTTTATAGCGCATCAAATTCGTAGCGCTGTACAGATTCTTGGAACATATACAAATATAAATAAGATATTACAGAGTAACAAACCGCATTGAAAACAATAGGAGTTACAGCTGAGGTTGGACAACAAGGTCCAAGAGATTGTATAATGCGTCCAGCCATTCTTATAAGAGACCAATATAAAAGAATTTAATAAATAAAACCCAGCCATCAGCAGACCATCTTAGGGTCAACAAATTTTATTGAAAATCACACGAATTTTTTACAGGTTGTCATTATACTTCAATATGATGAGTAGAGATGCAGAAAGATTGTAAAGTGATGATCAATATAAAACAAGAGAACAACAGAAAAAACATAAATGTTATGAAAATAAACAAAGGCCAATAAGACCTGGAATATGATAACAATTTCCAGCTGCCATCTATTATATAAAGTCAATGGACCTTCAGAGAAGAATTTTCCGGGATAATAGCTGGGGGGGGTACCCACAATGGTTAGTATAGGAAGTTCATCAATAATGAGTGTGATAGGCTGCCCTAAAAAATAGAGTTTTAAAGAGCATGTTTGAAGTTGGGGGTTGGGAAATTAGTACAAATAGACTAGGTAGGGCTTCCAGAGCATTGTTGCACCTATGGATAAGTCCTGGTAGACTTGAGTGGGAATTCAATTACGGAAGAGAACATAACTGAGATCATGTCAGATGAAGGACAGGTTGAGAGATAGTACTTGAGATGAGACGTAGTAGTTTAAGGGAGGTGCAACGCATTTTAAGAGCTTGTGGAGAGGTTATTTATTTAAACTGGTCTCGAAGTAGATGTTTTTGGTAGTTAGCAGCACTGGATGGGTACAGCGGAAACTTTCTAATAGTTAATGGGTGTGACACAACGCATGCTTGAGGATTAGGGATAGCACCGAAAAGATATAGGTTCAACTATTTTAGTGAGATGAAAAGTGGACCAGGGGAGAGCGAGGGATCCCCCGAGTGAGGGGATTTGGTCACTGATTGCGGTAGTGGTTGAACAGAGGAAGAGCCTGACACTTCTTCTACTGTGAGTGGCTCAAGGAAGAGGAGATCAGGGTCAATAATATATTGTGTTCAAATAAATTTTGGGGAAGGAATAGAGATTCCAACCCTTTTCACCATCAAGGAGGAGAGATTGGCAATTCAGGAGAGTGAACCATCCGTCTTCTTTTGCTGACAGAGGTTGAAAGCAGGCAATGGAGACGGAAAACAGTGATTGGTAGAATGGACAGTGTTGTGGACCAAGAGTTTGCAATGTACAGCTGGACTGTGGCTGACTGACTTAGGTTCATTACTGTAGGGAGTATAAAAACAAGTCATACTGCCAATCACATGTCTAGGTGTGATCATACTAAGCGAAAAACAGCTCACATAAAGGAACATGTATTTTTAACCCATGATGCCTTTTTCCCCATACATAGATCACACGGGAGTTATACCAGTAACAGATGGAGTTTCTTTAAAAAATATGGATTATCTATTTCACTCTTCCTTGTCAAAGATTTTTTTTCAGTCAAGTTCATAAGAAATGAGAAAAAGAAGAATCTGTTCCAAGGTTTTCAAAACATGGCTCCAGGCCATCTGTGTGCAAACAGTAATGCTTGGCAAAAGTATCGTAATTTTTATATTGGATTTTTTTAGTATTAATACTATCTGTAATATGGACTTTGGACTCAGGGCCACTGATAAGACTGTGAACCCTAAACCTCCAGCCCCCCTTCCCCCTCACACCCGGCTCTCGCATATCCTAGTATAAGGGACAACCACGAAGACTTTCCCTCCTTGCAACAAAGTGTGAAAACGAAACAAGACAAACAACACAAAGGGAGAATCAGCAAATCTGGGTCCGGCAGAGATAGAAATCAGGTACCAAATCACAGATACAAAGAATAGTTAATACAAGAGACAAAAATGGAATCGAAGTACAGATGGACCAAAAATATGATACAGAAAGCATGGTTCGCTGACCTAGGAAAAAAGTATCCACTGCGGCTCCTTGCTAAAACTGGAGTATACATTTCACACAGACTAACAAACTAAATATAGAGCTATCACCATGTATGTCATGATTTTAGCCCACAAAAAGTTTAAAATAGTGGATATTTGTTTTGGACTGATGATGGACAGGGTTCAGATCCAAAACGTGGCTATAACGAGGTGGGTGTATGCTGTAATATTGCAGCAATCCCCACCTCGTATGAAGAGGGCTCAGCCTGTGAGCACTTTTCTTACACCCCACCCCTCTGCGCTGTGCATGTATGGCACAGAGTGTCAAGGGGTAAATTACTCATTATAATGCACAGAATCCTATACTCTGTTACTGGCCCATGGTCGCGTGCCACTGCCTATAAGTCACGTAAAGGATGACAAAAATGTATGAAATGTGACTCTGCTCCCTTTTCGTGTGATTTGTGCAAATGTATTATGTAGGTTTAGATCTCATAGATATCTGTCTGTGGTAGGACACCCTTCAATACAGCCCTTCTGTTATAATGTACTAGGAATATTTATGTGAATTTAAATAGTCAAACTCATAATGCACTTGGAACATAGATATATAAGTGTACCCTAACACAACAAATGCACTTCTCAGCTTTTACCACACTAATTGACTTGGAAACTTCAGTGGTAAGGACACTAAATTCTCCTGCCACAAATTGCAAAAAACAAAAGACAAGACAAAACAAAAACAAAACAGAGAGATGGTCAACGAGATGGGTCACAACAAAAAGGCATGTAGTACCAAACTGCAAAGCTGACGGACAGTATGAATACAGGCAGAAGGTCAGATACCAGAATTACAGAGATAACGAAAACCAACACCTAGAACCTAGGAGCACACTAAATTAGTCTAAAGCAAGCACAGAGGTTTGACAGAGAAGCCTATAAAAGAATAATGGCTCTGATACAGAAGGTTACAAGATAAGGAATACAGTTAATAAACTAAATGTTAATTACTGAAGAACAGGAATTCACACCAGCATGCCAAGCGAATGACACATAAAGATAAGCTGTCATCAAATTATCCACCCAAAATAAATAATCATTAAAAACTATGGTTAAAAAGCATTGCCGTATCCCTAAATGGTTCCTTTCCATGTCTGCAATGATAAAAAATCAGTTTGCAGACTTAATGCAACTCTCCTGATGTTAGTCAATAACACAACCTGAGTCCAATAAAGCCCTGAATATTATTGTACTGCATTGTCCTGCCTCCTTCTTCTCCGGATTGACAGGTCCTACTGCTACATAACTGTTGCTATGTCAAACATTGAGAGAGAGCTCTGTTACATCATTGGCCCCTTCATGTCATGTGACCAAGGTGACATCATCAATGGTCCGTTTACATTTTCAAGTCTACCCCCCATATATGTATGTGGGTAGTAGCCTCCATTAAGGCATGGGGAGGAGTAGAAGTCATGGAGGCATACTGTGATCTGCCATGATACTTCCATGTGATCAGATACATTCTGGTGGTAGATGTTGTCAAATATAACTGGGTAAAGGCCTTAGATGACATCACCCTGGTACATGAAATGCTGGAGAAGAGGCATAGGACATGGGAGGACTTAGATGGGAGAGGCTGGCCAACCCCTTCTCCTCCGATGATAATATAAGATGAAGTTGATTATGGGGACGTGAGGGAAACAATTTTTAGCTAAAAAGGGGGTCAATTATTTAATACATGGGAACCTGTCACTAGCTGATTGTAAACGGTGAGTGACAGGTTCCCTTTAAGCACATTTCCAGCTGACCCTATAGCCAGAGGATGAGGTCGGTACAGATGTTACACAACATTTGGCCAAAGTAAGTTTTGTGGAGAACAGGAAGTTTCCCTTCATTATCAACCTAATGAACATTGCCCTTGACCGAGGCATGGCTGCGTGGAGAATCAACACCGTGTGGCGGAGAGATTAAGCTTTTGTGTTTCTGAATTAAAGCCAGTGTGAAATTACTCAGGCAGCCTGCCGGAGCTGCTCTGTCATGTCTCATAAATTGTACCTGCTTCATTACATTTCTGTTAAAGTGCATGTCACAAACACATTCCTCTTGGAAAGGCTGTTTTCCAATTTTTCTTTTTTTTTTTTAGAGCCAAAGTGTCCCTGGAAGCTGCTGGGTTAATGGATATCTACAAAACAAGGGTCATATAGCGTCTTAAATACGTAAAGCATGCAGTATTTTGATGTGCAGAAATAACAAGTGGTGTAGATTTTTTTTCCATCCGCTTTTAATTTTCCGCAGTGGGAATTAAACAGATTTTTTAGCAAGTATAACTAAAGTCTTACAAAATGAAAAGATCAATAGTAATACACAATAGTAAACTTCGTATATACTTTATTCAAAGAGCTATCTTCCTGTGTCCTTTTACTTCCACAGTTCTTTCTGCAGAGTTAGCGAGTGTACACATCAGCTTCTTTGTGTACTCATACAGTATAGATAAGGAGAATTTCTAATGACTTAACTCCTTACAGACAGTCACTTGATAGACTTATCTCTTGCAGAGCTGTATTATAATTAAAATATTTTCGAATGATGAATAGTTGATTTTTAGCCTTTAGTCCGATACATCTATGCGTGTATGGACCTGAGAATTTTCTAGAAACACTGCTCACTACAGGAGAAGAAAGCAGAAGACAAAATTGACTGAGTAAGCTTTTTTACCTAAAGGAAACAGCCAGTGTATACAGTGGTTATAAGCACGCTCAATTTCACATGTTTTTGCTGTGGTGCTGCAGTGGAAGCTTCGTTAAGGATGAGGCCCGGGAAGACTTTAAAATCCTTGGACCCAACAGTCCTGGAGCAACTGATGAGGCGGAGAACAGCTTTGGCGCCTCACTATATCATAATTTTTGCACACCTTTCGCAACTCAAGGGAGCTTCTTCCTTCCTCCCTCCTCATTCCCCTGTAGGAGAGCGACCTCCGCTGTGAAAGGAGTGTAAAATTATGCATGTAGTGAGCGCTGAGCTGTTCTCCACCTTTCTTGGAGAACTCCAGGGCTGCAATGTCCCTGGGATTTTCATTCTTCACTTCACCTGTGAGTGGTCCTTGATGCTGATATTCGCGTGATTCACTTTGCCATATATAAAGGAGGTTCTTTATTAATTCCAGTTTTTTATTTGAAAATAGTCAATAATTAAATTTGTTATTAAATTTTATAGTGCATTGCCAAAAAGTCCATCATATTCTACAACTGGAGGAGGTCCTAAACCGGAATACTAACTGACTGTAGCTTCAAATTTGAGACCATCTATCAATAGCTAAAGGATGTAACAGGGACACTTACCAAAGATATCAGGCATCGTGACTGTAGGAATCTCTTATATTTGTTATTCATAGTCTCCTTCCTTCTAAAATCAACTTTTAAAAATTTTGCTAATGAGCAAGAAGGCTTCTAGGGTCGTTACCAGAGCCCCTCTGTGATGAAGCTCATAGGCTGTTACACAGTGCAGAACATGTCTCCCCCTCAACAACTTGCTCCCTCAGCACTTCCCCCTTAATCAATTGCTGTACAGTGAAAGAGAAAGTGTTAAAGGGGATTTCCCACAAACTAAAGCTAACTGCTGATCTGTGGGGGTCTCAGTGCTGAGAACCCCACAATCGCGAAAACGAGGGGTCCAACGCTCCTCAGACTAATGGAGCAGACTGCTACGCCTCACAGTTCTCTCTATTAATCTCTATGGAGCTGACAGGAGATCGGTGAACGCGGCGCTCAGCAATTTCCGTCAGCTCCATAGAGATTAATGGTGCAGAGTGGTCATGCACGGCAGTCTGCTGCATTAATCCGAGAACCCCTCGTTTTCACATTGCGGGGGTCTCTGAACTGAGTCCCCCCCTGATGAGCAACTTAGGCCTAATTCCGTAGATTGGGCCTAACTTGCTTTGTGGGAACCCCTTTAAAGGGATTCTATAGTGTATTAATTCCTGTAGATTTTAACATGCAGATTTTAAATTTTTCTTCAAGGGAACCTTTCACTAGAGATCTCATTTTCACTAAAGACAGGTTACAGAAGCATTTCTCTTAGCATTTGCATAAAAATATAATCGGTGTTATTACTTACCTTGCATCCTGACAGAATCCTCTGTGTAGTCCCAGGGTTTGCGCTTTGGCTTGGATGCATTTAAAAAAAACATGTGACGTTGTGCTGTGCTGCAGATGCTAGCTCTTGGCCCCCGCTTTGTGCTCCTAACGGCTCCTGCTCCTTCCAGAGCTCACTGTGTATTGAGCTGACATCAGTGGGAAAGGAGGAGCTGTACAGGAGAACAAAGAGGGCGCTGAGAGCTGAGGAGTGAGCAGCACAGATAAGTCACATGTTTTTTGAATTGCATCAAACACAAGCCCAGGCCCTGGGACTAAACAGAGGATTCGTCAGGGTATGGAAATGTTAGAGAAAATAGAAAGGTATATTTGCACTTCAAAATGTATTTAAAATTCCAATGCCATGTACTGCGGAAGCGGGGAAAAAAAATTCAAAATGCATTGGAATTAGTGAAAAAAATGAATTGCGCCTATTCTTGTGGCATGGATTTTAATGCTTTCACTGTGCGCCCCAAGTGACAGTGTTACGTAATTCTTTGTGTCGGTGCGATCACGGGGATACAATTTGTATAGGTTTTATATATGGTAATAATGGTAAAATAAAAACCTATACAAAAAAAAATATTCATTTACCATCTTTTGGTGCAATAACATTTTGACACTTTGGTGTATGGAGCTGTGGGTGGTGTCATTTTTTTGTGACTTTGATAAAATTTTTCAATGCTACCATTTAGGACTGTACGGCCTTTTAACCACTTTTTATTGAATATTTTAGATTTTTCAAAGTGGCAAACAAAGTGGTATTTAGACCATTAGACCCGCTTTTTCTTAACGGGGTTAAATGCGGGAATAACAGTTGCTGTATTTTTATTGGACATTTTGGGACATGGCAATAATTAACATGTTTATGATTTTACAGTTTTTTTATTTATATCAGATCTAGGGAAAGAAGGGGGGGGGTGATTTTGAATTTTCTGGGGGTTTTTTTAAATAATTTTTTTCTTACTTATGTTTTCCTTTTTTTTTACTGTTTTATAGACCCCCTAGACACTTTAATCCTAGTTTTTTCTGATGGATTTTCCATCAATTCATTACATGTAGAAATCGCACATTGTAATGATAGCTAAAACATAGACAGCTCAGTGTCTTTGTAAGACCTGAGGCTGTCACAGCAACCAATCACACACCCCAATTACCCTTCCAGGGTGGGGTGGGGAGAGACAGTGTTGGATTCAAGATGGCGGACGCCCACCTTGTTAGAGAGGGCTTAGCCCGTAGAGCCCTCTCCAGACACCCCCGGTGGGGATGTACTAGTAATAGTACTTCACATGTGGGTAAGGGGTTAATAAATACATTGCAAGTCCCAAACACCCTTTTAGCAAATCTAGAAAAAAAAATGAAGTAGACCAATAATATAAAGGACCTAACTGGAAAGCTATAGACATTTCCATCATAATATCACCATTTACCTTATTCTAATAAGTTCACCTTTATGTTTTCTGCCAACATCCCCCACCGGGGCCTAGCCTTTTTCTGGGGCTCTGGAGGCAGTCGGGGCCAGCGAACCGGAGTGGCTCGCTAACTGCGGGCTAGGCACGCTAGTTGTCATGGTGCTTGGTATAGGACCGGAGGGTTGTCTCCAGCCTGGCAGGTCTCCAGTGGATGGGTGTGCAAAAAATTAGATTGAGGGAGGGCTGATGCACATGGTTTCTCCTGGGCAACCCTGAGGTGTCTGTGGATGAGTCCCTGGTGATGGATGGGGAGCCCGGGTGGTGGTGGAGCCTAGTCTAGGCAGGGGGTATTTTGATCTTCGCATTAGGTCCCACATGTCTCTTTCAACCATGTCTTATCTGGTACGACTGTACTTTTTAACAAGCGCATCAGGGGGACTCGCAACTGTACGATAGGGCATTTCGTCTAGCCCTGGGAGGTCTGATGTACATTTGCCGGCCCCCCTCTCCGGTGTGTGTTAGCAGCAGCCTGGCGCTGCACATTCAGGTGGGCTGTAGAAAACCTAACTGAGTCCGTGTGGTGGATCTCAGCTCTGGCTACAGGGTTATCCAGGTTTAAAAATGTGAGGCGGCTGGGAGGGCTATTACACCAAATCATAAACATTGCCGGCGCGTCTCTTCGATCGTGCCCCTGTTTTGTTTTACAGGGCACAGAACGCGCACGAGAACTCGCTTCCCATGTGGCGGCTCCTCCATCCATCCCTATCTAGCCAGCTTAGCAGGGAGATGGTGTCGGATGGTGCGGATGGGAGACCGCCGCGGCGCGACGAGGTAAGTACATTGTTATCAGTTTTAAATAGCCCGCCCCAGCCCTCAGTAATTTTAAAACCCAGATAACCCCTTTAATTCTCCTGACTTGCCCTGGGTACCAGAGAGGGTGCCTGAGGCCTGGTATTAGGACACTGACTGGTGCAGCACTGTCATGCACTGCTCACTTGCCATGAGGTCTAATTCTCTCCGAAGACATGACTGAAGATATCGGACCATGTGCTCCCGCCCACCAGGGTCAGGTGGTAGCCTCTTCTCCAATCAAGCTTCCAGCTTGGTTTACAAGAACATTATTGGGCGGTAAGGATTAGGTATTTTAACTCTTGCCTTACCAGGCAAGGGCTACAGCTACAACTACTAAGGGCGCGTTCACAAAGTTGCGTTTTGTCCGCGTTTTCATTGCATTGGAAACGCATTACAACAGCTGAGGAGAGATGATTTGCCTAATTCATTACTGATTCTCTGTCTCTAGTCAGGTTTCAGTTGTAACCTGTTCAATCGTTGAACAGCATCCTCCGCGTTGTAAAGATTGCCGCCCGCTATGTAACGCCTACTTGTTAAACCCTACAGTAGTAATTAGGCAAATCATCCATCATTCAGCGTTGTAATGCGTTTTAAACGCAACAAAGCGCATGTGTGAACGCGCCTAAGTTTTCCATATCTAGAAACTTTCAGAGAGGTAATCAGTTCCCTACAGCTCCGACATGGAGAGGGCGCTATTTGCAACTACTATTGCCTATGCATTGGCAGGGGTGTTGCATTTCCTCACCTCGCAATACATAACTTCTGATATCGAGCTCCAAATGTTGTATTTCATAAAGCCAGATACCATTCAGATAACATGCAGATGCCACTAGGTGGGAGCATACAGAGAGCTTGTACCCATGAAATGCAATCCATCTGCAGACAGAATGCTATAGAGCAGGAGGAGCTGATTGGATTGAGAATAAGTCCTATCGGCATGTTACGGATCAGTATTATATCCAACCTAAAAAGCATAAGTTTAATAAATACAATTTTAAAAAATACTGCCTGTAGACAGAACAACATGTACATACACAGCCCCCCGTGCTCTATCACATAGTACAAGCAATATAATCCAATGTGCTATTTACTCAGCTCCTCCTGCTCTATAACACACTGCCTGAGAGATTTACTATGTACAACTTGCTCAATTTTGCCTGAGATGGTACACTCTCTACAATCTGTCCAGCTCCTCCTTCTCTATAGCACATAATGTAAAATCTGCACCAGCTCTGCCTGCTCTATAAGTAGGCCTGAAGATATGACACTACTATCTATCCACCTGCAATGACATGCTGCCTGTGTTATTTATACTAGTACATCCCTTCTCTATAATATGCGGCCAGAAGATTGGACACTATGTAGCATCTACTCCACTTCTGCTCTGTAACATGCCACTTGCAAGATAGGACTATGTACAATCTGCTCACTCCTCCTGCTCTATAACATGCTGCCTGCAGATAGACACTATATACCCGTGATGGCGAACCTTTTAGCAGCCGAGTGCCCAAAAAGCAACCCAAAACTCCCCTTATTTATCGCTAGGTGCCAACCAAAATTAACGCATTACCTTATTGCTCCCTGTTCTTCAACAACTTTCAATCATATTGGCCTCCTAGGACACCAACACATTAGAAGATGGAAAATTTCAGCAATTTTAGCTGATTTCCAGGTCCCTCTGTACACAGAATTGTGGGGCCGGCAGGAGGTTCCTCCAAAGATATTGGGCCCTGTCTATTCATCTCTCCCTCTTCTACAGTCCATAGTAGCAAAGTAAGTATGAAATAGGACCGAAAGCAGCATCTTTTGAAGTTGCTTGGAAACTGCAGGAGGATTCTTGAGTCCTGTTCTGTGTGCTGTTCCTGGGGCAATGCCCGGTTGCCCACGAAAGGGCTCTGATTGCCGCCACTGGCACCAGTGCCATAGGTTGCCACCACGGCTATATACTATCTTCTCCACTGTCTGCTCTATAACAAGCATCTACTGATAGGACACTATATAAATCTGCTCAGCACCTGCTGCTCTACAAACATACCGCCTGCAGGTAGGACACTATGTCAATTTGCTCAGCTCTTCCTGCTCTAATGAACATACTTGCATGGCAGATACCACAATGTTCACTTTGCTCAGCTCCTCCTGTTTATACATGACTGCCTGCTGTATTAAACACTGTACCCTCTGCTCAGCTCTGCTGCTCTACTTACATGCTGGCTTGATGTGTAATTCATACTTATGTCACTTGCTCAGCTCCCCTGCTCTATAACTTGCTGCCTGAGCTGTCTTAACAAGTAAACTCTGTCAGCTCCTGCTGCTCTATAACATTCTGGCTTAATTGTAATTTATCTGACACTCCTGACGCTCTCATGCTCTCTCTATACTTGCTGCCTGCGGTATAATTTGTACACACTGCTGCCAGCTCTCCTGCTCATCTACCATGCTGGCCTGCTTAAATTGATAAAATGTAACACTCTGCATCAGCTCCTTACCTGCTCTATAAACATGCTGCTGCTTGTGTAATTAAAACAATGTACACTCGCTCAGCTCCTGCTGCTTATTACATGCTGCTTGATGAATTATATTATGTACACTCTGCTCACTCCTCTGCTCTATAACATGCTGCCTCTGTAATTATACCATGTACCACTCTGCTCAGCTCCTCCTGCGTCTATAACATGCGTTGCTTGTGGTAATTTCCCCATGGACAACTCTGCTCAGCTCACTTCTGCTTGACTCTATACATGCTGCATGTTGTGATATACCATGTACACTGCTCAGCCTCCTGCATCTATAACATGCTGCCGCCTTGTATATACATGCACACTCTGCTCAGCTCTCCTGCTCTATAAATGCTGCCTGCTGTGATTAGATATACATGTACACTCTGCTCAGCTCCTCCTGCTCTATAACATGCTGCTGCTGTAATTATACATGTACACTCTGCTCAGTCTCTCCTGCTCTAAAATGCTGCCTGCTGTGATTATACCTATACACTCTGCTCAGCTCTCCTGCTCTATATACATGCCTGCCTGCTGAATATACAATGTACACTCTGCTCAGCTCCTCCTGCTCTATAACATGCTGCTGCTGTAATTATACCATGTACACTCTGTCAGCTCCTCCTGCTCTATACCATGCTGCCCTGCTGTAATTATACATGTACACTCTGCTCAGCTCCTTCCTGCTTATAACATGCTTGCCTGCTGTATTATACTATGTACACTCTGCTCAGCCTCTGCTCTGTTAACATCTGCCTGCTGTAATTATACATATGTACACTCGCTCAGCTCCTCCTGCTCTATAACATGCTGCCTGCTGATATTATACTATGTACATCTGCTCAGCTCCTTCGCTCTATAACATGCTGCCTGCTGTAATTATATATGTACAATCTGCTCAGCTCCTCCTGCTCTATAACTGCTTCCTGCTTGTAATTATACTCTGTACCTCTTTTTTGCCTTTTTTTTTCAGCTCATCACTGCTTTATAACATGTCTGCCTGCTGTAATTATACATATACACTCTGCTCAGCTCATTCCTGCTTATAACATGCTGCCTGCTGTAATTATACAATGTACACTCTGCTCAGCTCCTCTTCTTATATGTATAAACATGCTCCTGCCTGCTGTAATTATATACTATGTACACTCGCTCAGCTCCTCTTGCTCTATAACATGCTGCCTGCTGTTAGATATACCCATGTACACTTCTGCTCAGTTCCTACCTGCTCTATACATGCTGCCTGCTGTAATTATGCAATGTAAATTCCTGCTCAGCTCCTCCTGCTCCATAAACATGCTGCCTGCTGTAATTATACTATGTACACTCTGCTCAGCTCCTCTTGCTTTATAACATGCTGCCTGCTGTAATTATACAATGTCCATATGACTCGCTCGCTTCTCTATAACATGCTTGCCTCCTGCTGTAATTATCCTATGTACACTCTGCTCAGCTCCTCCTGCTCTATAACATGCTGCCTGCGTA
Organism: Engystomops pustulosus; assembly: GCA_019512145.1. Classification (NCBI taxonomy): domain Eukaryota; kingdom Metazoa; phylum Chordata; class Amphibia; order Anura; family Leptodactylidae; genus Engystomops; species Engystomops pustulosus. Next base: position 41,856,221 of record CM033642.1, on the reverse strand, counting down.
CATTATGCAAGGTAAATTCTGCTCAGCTCCTCCTGCTCCATAAACATGCTGCCTGCTGTAATTAATACTATGTACACTGCTCAGTCTCCTCTTGCTTTATAACATGCCTGCCTGCTGTAATTATACAGTACACTATCTCGAGCTCCTTCTTCTATATAACTGCTGCCTGCCTTGCTGTAATTAACTAGTACACTCTGCTCAGCTCCTCCTCTCTATAAATGCTGCCTGCTGTGATTATACCATGTACACTTGCTCGATCCTCTGCTCTAAACATGCTGCTGCTGTATATGCAATGTAACTTTGCTCAGCTCCTCCTGTTCCATAACATGCTGCCTGCTGTAATTATACATGTACACTCTGCTCAGATTCCTCCTGCTCTATAATCATGCTGCTGCTGTATTATCACCATGTAACACTCTGCTCAGCTCCTCCTGCGCTATAACATGGCTGCCTGCTGATTATACTCTGTACACTCTGCTTCAGCTCCTCTGCTCTATAACAAGCTGCCTGCGGTAATTATACCATGTACACTCTGCTAGCTCCTCCTGCTCTATAACATGCTGCTGCTGTGATTATACCATGTACACTCTGATCAGCTCCTTCTGATCTTATAAAGTGCTGCCTGCTGTAATTATACCATGTACACTCTGCTCACGCTTCTCCTGTCTATAAATGCTGCCTGCTGTGATTAACCATGTACACTCTGCTCAGCTCCTCCGCTCGTATGAACATGCTGTCTCTGAATTATAACATGTACACTGCTCACGCCTCCTGCTCGTATAACTGCTGTCTGCTGTAATTATACCATGTACACTCTGCTCGACTCCTTCTGCTCTATACATGTTGCCTGCTGTGATTATACCATGTCACTACTGCTCAGCGCCTCCTTGCTCTATAACATGCTGCCTGCTGTAATTACTACCATGTACACTCTGCTCAGCTCCCTGCTCTATAACATGCTGTCCTGCTGTAATTTATACCATGTACACTCTGATCAGCTCCTCTGCTCTATAACATGCTTCCTGCTGTGATCTTATTACCATGTACACCATCAGCTCCCTCCTGCTCTATAACATGCTGTCTGCTGTAATTATACAATCTGACACTTGCTCTCGCTCCTTCTTCTATTAACTGCGCCTGCTCTGTAATTATCTATGTACACTCTGCTCAGCTCCCTGCTCTATAACATCTGCCTGCTGTGATGATTCTACCATGTACACTCTGCTCAGCTCCTCCTGCTCCTACATGCTGCCTGCTGCTGTGATTCTACATACAAACACCTTTCTTTTGGACAGGAACATCTAAAGTCACTCGTCTAGCTCCTCCTGCTCTATAAAACATGCTGCCTGCTGTAATTATAACCAATGTACACTCTGCTCAGCTCCTCCTCCTATACCATGCTGCGCTGCTTTGAGATATACATGTACACTTGATACGCTCCTTCTGCTCTAGACAACATGCTGCCTGCTGTAAATGATAACCCATGTACAACCGCTGCTCAGCTTCCCTGTCTCTGAATGCTGGCCGACGTGATTATCCATGAAGCACTCTGCCTCAGCTCCTCCTGCTCTATACCTGCTGCCTGCTGTATTATACCATGTACACTTTGCTCAGTTCCTCCTGCTCTTATAACATGGCTGCTGTGATTATACTATGTACCACTCTGCTATTTCCTCCCGCTCTATTAACATGCTGCCTGCTGTGATTTAATATGTACACTTGCTCAAGCTCCTCCTGCTCTATAAATGCTGCCTGCTGTGATTATACTATGTACCCTCTGTCAGCTCCTCTGCTCTATAACATGCTGCCTGCTGTAATTATACAATGTACACTCTGCTCAGCTTCTCCTGCTCTATAACGTTGCTGACTGCAGAGTGCACTGCTTTCCATGGTGCAGGCTGGCTTAGAGCATCATGAGTCAGCGATGTATACATAAACGTGCCAGGTCCTGGAGATGCCAGCAGGGTATGGTGGGCACGCCCGGGGCCCGGTTACAACGGAGCAGAACAAGCCCTGCAGACCCCGGGCAGGGGGTGGGGCATGGTGGTATCCCCGCCCCCCCTCCCTGCCTCCTCCCGCTCCTGTCCCACACATCCTCTCTCTCTGTCTCCCTCTCCAGCCATCCCTTCTCATTAATAACACTGCTGGATTCTCATCATCAGGGGGGACACCCTGCAGGAGAAGCCGAGGAGCAGGACTGCATGCCCCCCTCCACTGGTGCCCCTCACTGCGGCTGATTCAAATAGCAGCAGGCGTGGGAGGAGGGAGACGACACAGGGACCCCCACCTCTCCCGGAGCCCCCGCTAGTGCCGGGCCCCACAACAGTGCCGCCCCTCAGGACGATGTGCCCGTGCTCCTGGGATTGCTGTGCGTGCCCTGCACGTCCATGCCACCTCTGTCAGCGATGGTGAGTGCCACTTGTGCATATGCGCTACATGGGGGAGAGGGGATGCGTTTCTTTTTGTCACCTTTTATACTGCAGGCCTGCAGAGATTGCACCACTGCAATGTGCGTATAACATGGCTCCCAGCACACCATGTTTCCCATAGGGAATGGCTCTCTCCAGCATTTCAGGGGTGCCCAGGGCATGCAGGAAAGGGGTGCTCAGGGGATGGTATGCAGGAAAGGGGTGCCCAGCTATGGCAAGCAGGACAGTGGTGCCAGGTGAAGGACAGGGTAAGTTATGGCGGCAGGAAGGGTGCCCAGTCTATGGAGCGCTGCAGAGGGGTTTGCGCAGGGTCTATGGCGTGCAGGGGACAGGGGTGCCCAGTCTATGGCGAGCAGGACAGTGGTGCCCAGGGTGCAGGAAGGGGTGCCCAGTCTATGGCGGGCAGCAAGGGGTGCCCAGTCTATGGCGAGCAGGACAGTGGTGCCCAGGGGTGCAGGACAGGGGTGCCCAGTCTATGGCGTGCAGGACAGGGTGTCCCAGTCTATGGCGTACAGGACAGGGGTGGCCCAGTCTCTATGGCGGCAGGACAGGGGTTGCCCAGTCTATGGCTTGCAGGACAGTGGGGAGCCAGGGTGCAGGACAGGGGTGGCCCAGGCTATGGCGAGCAGGACAGGGGTGCCCAGGCTATGCGCAGCAGGACAGGGGTGCCCAGGCTATGGCGAGCAGGACAGGGGTGCCCAGGCTATGGCGAGCAGGACAGGGGTTGCCCAGGCTATGGCGAGCAGGACAGGGGTGCCCAGGCTATGGCGAGCAGGACAGGGGTGCCCAGGCTATGGCGAGCAGGACAGGGGTGCCCAGGCTATGGCGAGCAGGACAGGGGTGCCCAGGCTATGGCGAGCAGGACAGGCATGGATCTGACAATATATGTCCATAGCTCATGCTGTGGGTTCCATTATCCCCATCATTCCTATTACTGTTTTGGAAGTGACCCTGAAATAAAGGCCCCGCTGTGCCCCTGAATGTGAGCAGGCATCAGGTCTATTGTGGTAACAATGAGATGTGATGTCTTTAGGAAGGTGCCCCCATCAATGGGGGATGGGTGAGTCCTTTTCTAGAGAATCCACCATTCAATCAAAGCCATTTTATGCAGGGACCTTCATCTTACATCATTGTCACAAATGGATGAAACCCTTCTGATGTTAGGGGCAATGTATGTGTCTCCTGGTGGTGAGGTCCTTGTACCCCTCTTCTGAGACTGATGTATATGTGTCCTAGAGATGAAGATCCTCGTACACCTCATCTGATGGTAGGGACATTGTATGTTTCCTAGTGACGGAGGTCCTTGTACTCTGATTGTAGGGCCTTTGTAGATGTTTCCTGGTATGGGATCATTGTTCTCCTCTATATATTTTATAGAGGTCCCTGTTCACCTCTTGTGATTGTAGGTATGCTGTATATGTCTCCTGGTGATGGGATCATTGTTCTTCTCTTCTGATTGTAGGGACTTTGTGTATGTTTCCTAATGATGGAGGCTTGTATATACATACTTGATGGTAGGGTCTTTGTATATATCTTGTGGTGATGTATATACTGATGGTGGGATCATTGTGTATGTCTCCCAGTGATGGGGTCATCATCTCCCAGCTGCCTTTAACCTTCTGCAGATAGCAGTATTATACATATATGTTTGTTACTTGATATCCATTCGGTGCAGATGTTTTGTCTATTGTGTTGAATTCATATGATGGAAGTGATGTTTGTTCTTGCTCCTATGGAAGGCCTTGATGTCAGCCTGGATCTGCACCATATGTACTTCTCCCCCTCTGGTATTTATTACTCCTCTTCCAATGGTGTGATCTCCAGATGTAAAATCTATGAATACAGATGGACCTATTGAGCTGATCATTGGAATGGGTAGTGCCTATGGGAAGTGCTATGTATAAACGCTGTGTTTTTTTTCTATCTATTATTGACTCTAAGGCTGGAGAGCTGGAGGACAAGGCTGACTTTGTGAGGGCATCTCCATTGCATTTCCCAGGCTTAATCTGCAGGCAGAGCAGCGGCTTCCTCCATAGAGCGAGGCTGCAGTGCGCCTTCAGTGCGTGACATGGCATTTAACACTGGCAGGAAGAGAAAGGGAGATTCATGGGAGAGGGACGTGTTTGCAAACCAGATGTGAGGGGAACCACTGTGAAGCTCCTGCGCTGAAGGGATTGTGTAAGCAATGATACGTTGGAGCTATGTATTATGACTCTTAGTCAGTCCAGCAGGGAAAACACCTCTGTCATGTAATATTTCTGTTATCTGATAATACCAGTCTGGCAGAAAGGACGATACACAAAGATGCAACAAAGTTTCTAAAGTGACTGCAATATACAGAAAGGCTTTGGGGTAAATCACATCTAGTTACAGTTTTGTAAAAATGTCAGCAGAGCCAAATAAAACTTTCAGGCGACATACACATAAACGTGTTATGATGTATGTGCCACCAGTTGCCGAGCTCAGTGTCCATCAAAAATGGTCCGGGTCACATTTTTGCGCATCTGACAAAAAAAGAAACATACAGAAGGTTTGCAAATAATATCACTGGTCTATCCCAACCTCGTGAAGGCCTCCCAGTTGTGTTGCTTAGAAAGTGTTCTGCAGCTATTGATGCCGCACAGATGACAACCACATTTTTCACGTACCCATAAACGTCAATGTGAAGGCCCATGCCACAAACATGGGCAGCAAAGGATCTGCTCTGAGTTTTCTACAGCTGCCACATGGATCTGTGAAAAACATATTCATGTGTCCATTGAAATGAATGTCAGTGTGCCATCTGGAAAAAGTGCATAGGACATGGAGGAAAATAAACATTAAGTTATAGGATTGAAAATGGACTCCAAAGGAGTAAGACTGGACAATCAAGTACATAGCTAACTCATTGGTAGGAATATTGACCTTCCCAAACCAAACCCATTGAGCACAGGCAATTTGGAGATCCACACCCTGCTGTGGTTGATGCTCTTGGTATCCTAAGGTTAAGATGCCATTGAATGGGCAGCTGGAGATTGGGAGCACTATCGACCAGCTCCGTTTACCAAAACGATCTTTTCTAAATGTTTCAATAAAAAAAAAAAATAATAATTAGAAACTGATTTAATAATATTTATTTTATATGAAAAGAATGGAACAGGAGGTTTTTGCTAAGACTGGTTAAGTCTTAGGTCAAATGGTTGCCTTTCCTCCTTAGGCCCACGAGCGAGAGCAGTCAGAAAAAAGCACACTGTGCGCTGGAGGGATTTCCTGGACCGAACTTCGAATCACTGGACTGAACTGACATGTTGAGTTCAGTCTAGTGATACGAGGGTCAGTCTGGGAAATCCCTCCAGCCACGGTGCACGTTATAGTGGGCAAGTGGCCTTAGTGTTGGTGGATACTACTGACCATTCAGTTTATGGGTTCTAGATAAAAACAAGGATTAGGCATGCCAAAACCTTTTTTTTTTATGCCAGCTGATAAGCCACTGCCAGAATGTCTGATACTTCTCTGGATAAACATGCGTTCTCTGCTGTGGTAGGATATCCTTGGGTCAAACAAGTGTTCAGCCAACAATACAAAGAGCAGTAATGGGTTGGTAAGTTTATAACAGTATACAGGAGATACAGAATTAACAATTCAACAATTTCTGACACTTATACAATTGAATGGTGTGTCAGGATACATTCTCAGTCTGCCATCAATTACTGAGAACGGCAATCCTGTTCCCTGGATTGCGGGGGTTCCATTCTCTTGAACATTGCAGGTTCCAGTACATGGTACCTCACTAATCAGTCTGTTATCCGCAGGATAGGGGATAACTCCAAGGGGTTGTCTATAGGTTGAAAAACTTACTTTCTTACAAAAACATGAACATGGGTGGTGCCCGTTATTAAAACTAAGCTCCATTCATGTCTTTACAGCAACCAGCACAAACCATGGTCAGGTGTGGCGCTATTTTTGGAAGAAAGCAGCCACGTTTTTGAACCTCCAGACAACCCCTTTGAATAGTTGGTACAACCCCTTTGAATAGTTGGTACAACCCCTTTGGATAGTTGGTACAACCCCTTTAAGGTTATTAATGAGCCAAGCTTACCCTGGTTTCCATATTCTATTTTTAAATTCTGTACCTTGTCAAAAGTTAAGTGGATTCTCCATCACTGTGCATGTACAATGACGCCATTCATTTATCACTTATGCCAAAAAACGGATAGAAAAGCAGACCTATGGTTCCACCCGTTTTTTGGACTGTAGTAAAGTTGGTAAGGAAATTGCGCCCAAGTCTTTGCACAACGCTGTGAACCCAGGGGATGCAAGTGTTTCATACAAGTTTCAGCATGTAAAAAATAAAAAGGAAACATTCAATGTCAAAAAAATGGGATTGACACAGATGTGTAAAATGCAGATGTGAATAAGCACTTTCTGTGCGAAGACCTGCATTATTAATTTATACCCCTGTGACCAATTTATTCCAGTTTAATTACAACTTTTCCAGGAGGAGACGGATATGAAGGATGTAAATACCTTATGTCTGTTCTCTGATCTCTTGTTCTAGGATTTTGGTTCCTTTAAAAACACGTTAGAAAATGATAACCCCCAACATCACTGCCCTAAACAATAGAATGTATTCCCAGTCCGGCCACACATACTTGTTTATGATATGAGATAATTGAGGCTTAATCTCTGTATTTCTGAAATTATTATTTCCGTATGGGATTCTCTGGGGTTGGGATGAGCGCATCAAGATAAATGTTTTTCTGTAATAGTATATTATAAAATACTTACCGTAATAAGCGAGTTATTACCTGAATAGAGATTTCCAAATTAATGGGATAAGGTCTTGGTTTTGAAAATAGAAACAATATACAGGACATCCCCGGGTTACGTACGAGACAGGTTCTGGAGGTTTGTTCTTAAGTTGAATTTGTATGTAAGTCGGAACTGTATATTTTAGAATTGTAACCCCTGCCAGAATTTTTTTGGTCTCAATTTAGATTTTAAAAATATTGGATTGTCATAAGAACCAGGATAAACAATAAATCTTAATTGCAGACACCTTTAATAACTGTTATAGCTGTTTATTGTAGCCTTGGACTAAAGTTCAATAAATTACCAACATCCAGTGGTCCGTTTATAACTAGGGGTTGTCTGTAAGTCGGGTGTTCTTAAGTAGGGGACCGTCTGTATTCAGTTAATTTTTCACATATGGTTACGGTTGGGGAAAGGTTCATGAGCGTGAGCCCAGATGTCATAGTTAGGATTAATGAAGTACTTGACTTGTCTTACATATTGGAGAGCTGCTTGTTTTTGAATTTTTGAATCTATCTTATATATTCAAAGAATATTTGCCATTCAGCCAATAGTTTACTGGAAGGAGGCTAAAATCAGACCTTCAGCCAACAATAATATGTCATCCGATGACCACGGTTTCTTTCCAGACAAAGGTGGATTCCTTAGCAACAACATAACATCGGATGCGAGACTTGCTTCTTTTCATTTAGTCAAACCAAGCAAAATCTTCAAGTATAGAGCAATAAAATATTCTTAACTCCTCCAGTAGACTGGAGAAATGATTGAGGTGTATGGTCTGTCTAATGTGTCTTTTTAAAGGTTGTACTGCCATCAAAACTTCATTTTTCCTGGAAAAACCCCTTTATGTAAAATTTTGCTAAGCAGGATATACCAAAATTTCTGCTCCCCTCAACTGATTCTCTCACCAGCCAATAGCAATGTTGTCCTGTATAATTGGCACCTTGGCTATTCTCTGGCACATGATTGGCTGTGGTTTGTGTAATAATATATAGCAGGGAGGACCAATCACTTTTCAATGGAGAAAACCTTTAGTCAGTTACGATTCGCCTGCCATGTATACATATTTTTTTACATTTACTATATGTTTCCATTGTGAAACTGGGTGCAGAACATCTACCGGTGAATGAGTTTTTATTCCCTCAGTTTCACAAATGTTCGATGATGGTTTCTTTCATCGGAATGGAATAATAAAATATTTATGGAGATCTGCCACATGGAAAGTTTAACCCCTTTACTTTCCTGTAATTAGTTTTTGTTTATATATAATGTATAATATTGTGGTCCTAATGCCCAGCTTCCCCGACTGTAGTGTAATTTCCTTGGATTTGGCTAAGATTTCCCTGTGTACAGTCAACAATGAACCTATAGTCATTTGGTAATGTTCTGGTCCTAGACATCTAGTAGTGTGACTGGGGTCATTTAAAGGGAAAATGAACCGTACTTACAGACAACAGCTGCCTTGAACTGTGCACAGGTCTGCCACCTGCTGGTCATCAGGTGCGCCTTATAATCTGGTGCACCTTATATATGAACCTAGACGTTTTAGCAGGCATTTATTGATGGTGCACCTTATAATCCGGTGCGCCTTAGTCCTAAAAATACTATACCGTATATTCTATTCTGTGGATACATGATAATTGGTTGGAGTCCAATTTCTGGAATTGAGAACAGAGGTCTCTCAATAGACAATGGAGTTGTGGTTGAGATCCATCGGGATAAGTTGTTGGTAATGTTGGAATACCTTTTTAAAAATACAGTAAACAAAATTATTCCTACAATTGGAATCTGTATACTGTAGAAGTATGTGGTAAATTGGAAGCAAAAACATCTAGATTATTGATTTTGGACCACCTTGGTATATGTACTGTCTGATACCAGTCATACAGAATCTGTCAGACCTCCCCCTCCTCCCAATGGCTGTTTAAAAAAAGGGCGGCATTTGGAGATATTGAATTAGTGAGAACCCTCTTCTCTCCATTATTTGACTCTTAATATCGTCAGGCAGTTTTAAAAACCCTCAGCATGCCTTAGAAACCACAGGGTTAATTTGTGGCGCATGTGATCCTGTCATCTGGAACTACAGAAAATTTATCAAACGGTCTTTTAGAAAGTCTTTGTTGCCCTTCGCAACCCATTAGGTTTAATTGTAAGAGTACAGTAAGAAATACAATCTGTGCTGTGATTGGTTGCTGCAGACAAAAGGGGGAGATTTCACAGAAGTGTCTGAGGTAAAACTGTTCTAGTTGCCCATGGTAACCAATCAGAGCTCAGCTTTAGTTTTATAAACAACTGTGGGAAAATGAAAGCTGAGCTCTGATTGGTTTCCAAGGGCAACTAGAACAATTCTGATAAATCTTCCCCAATTTGTTTCATACATTTCCTATGAACTTTTTTTTTTCTTAAAGGAAACCCGTCACACAGATCTCCCACATAAACCACAAACAGTAACTATGAGTGGAGTGTTCAGAACACAGTGGGGCTCATTTACTAAGGGTCCGAACGCCGCATTTTCGTCGGGTTTCGCGATTTTATTCCGTTTTGACCTGAATTGCCCAGGGTTTTTGGCGCCCACGATCGGACTGTGGCGCATCGGCGCCGGCTTGCATGCGAAACAAATCGACTGATTCGGACAAACCGTGGAATTTAAAAAGCAAATTGTGTCGCAAGATCAAGCACTCACATGCACCGGGAAGAAGCGGGTGAATTCCGGTGGACCTCAGCGGTGGAAGCGACACATGCAGGAAATTGGACGCGCGATCTTAGTGAATCGCGGCAGACCCGAATCCTCATCGGACAACGCACGGCGGGGATTGGGACGGGTAAGTACATAGGGCTATACTCCAATAATAGGTAGTGTTTGTGGTTAATGGTGGATCTCTGTGATGACAGGTTTCTTTTTAACGTTTGTCTTTCTATTAATTTGGATTTATATGTAAAATGTCTGTTGCCCATAGCAACAATAACTTCATAATGAGTGCTCTGCTTTCATTGGTTGCACTTTTGGTCGATTTGCTTGTGTTGGTCCAAGTAAACAGCTCTGGAAACCGGTTATATACATGATAAGTGTAGATAGTTAGGCACCCTGGTCTGTGTGTGGCTGCCGGTGTGGTGATGATTTCATCTACGTGCCCAGGCTGGTCCTGGTTGTGAGCCGTGCCAGTTGTTTTTCAGCGTGGCACAGCTGCCTGGGCTATTGCTCATGTCTCTGATGACTTCATAGATCCTTAGAAATCCTGTAATGTTATTTTCTGTTTCCGTCAAAACATCCAGTTTTTAATAAGAATTGTTTGTCTCTCTGTTTTAAGCCAGGATACATGTTTTATGGTATGATGTTGGCTACTCAACGCCCTTTGTACAGTGTGTTGTACATAACAGCTGCTTAACTTGTGGTCTATTTAGCAAAACCCTCTTACCAATGGTTGTATACACTTGCTCTGGAACAAGGCTCCAACTGGCTATCAATTGCCTTACCGAAGGTGGCACAATCATAGTCCGCTTTGATCACCCTGTTTGGGCTGGGGGCTGTGTGCCAATGTTGTAAGTTGGTGATGATGAAGCAATTCTTTTGGTGAGTTGCACAAATTTCTAAGAGTACATGTGTCATGAAACCTTGATTTGTGCAATTGTCAAAAATTCCCTATTGTAGGGTCTAATGCCTGTCAATGCACCCCTTCATATGAACTGTTCTTGATTGCCTGAAGAACTTCCCAGGGATGCTGGAAGTAAAGTTCTCCATCCATTGTTTAGTGGGCTTGCTGGGGGTCTCCGTTCCATGCACTTAAATAAGGACGAGTTATATTTGGTCAGTCACCTCAGTAGAGCTCTGCTTTGTACGGCACCATAATCTGCTATAGCTTTAAACTGTATTGGCATCCTGTGGCTGCCAACATAGTTTAAAAAAAAGATGGAAGATGCAGGTTAGTGTCTTCTTGGTTTCTTGAAGTCGATTGTCTTTTTATAGGGAACCTGAGAGCAGAAACTGACCTAACAAACTACTACTGAATCATATTCAACCATCTAAACTCTTTTCTTGTTTCACGTTTCCTTCATAGCCCAGAGTGATGGCATCATCCAGAAAATCATTTTTGAATTTGGATGTAAAATGGTTGTATAAAGTCATTAGGGTGGAGAGGTAAGGATCACTAACAGGATCTCTAAAAGTCTGGATAGTGATGTAAATCACAGAAGAGGGATCGTAATGAGTCAGGGAGAGCTTGACTTCAGTGTAAAAGGCTCATCCTTGACTTGCAACCAATTTACATCTCCCTTCTAAGCTAATTTTCTGGATGATGCCTCTATTCTGTGCCAGGAAAGAAACGTGATCTTCAAGGTGACAATCCACTTGACAACATACCAATAGTGGTTTATTAGGTAAATTTCTGCTTCCAGGTTCCATTTAACAATTGGTCTCGGCCCCATGGAACTGCATAAGTTGTGCTATAGGTAGACCGTACCTTGATGGTACCTCTTCTGAAGGCTTCATTTTTGGCCCCTCGAGTCTTCGATCTATTGTTTTCTTGTTTCCCTTACGTTTGCTCATTGAACCAAAAAAAACCTATTATGCCTTTTTGCTGTAGAATTTGGGAATGTGCACACTCTTGGGCTCCAATCACACCAGTTCTTGAGGCAAAGCCAGTGGTAAAGGAGAAGATTCCTGGACAGACTTCTCCTTTCTGGCTGCAGATCAAAAAACTGAATAATAAACTGCACCTCAAACTGCATGAAAAACTGCAGGTGTGATTCCAGCCGTAAGCAATTTCTCATGAAGACAATGCACGCATGAGCCTCTGCTGTGGTGAAACCCTTTGAAGAGTCTGAGCATTGCAGAAAGTGCTGCAGAATATGAGATATCACTTGGCCGGTAGTCAACATGGGGAAGGCAGAACACGCTGTTACATTCTGACAGGCGCAGGAAATACTTCAACTATAATGTAATCTGGTTACGTCGCCTGCTTTTATTCTTATTTTCACGCCTCTTGAGTTATTTTTTTATACTTCTAGCTATAGACTATAACACTACTAGAACCTGTATAGGCTCAGCATAGTATCAGTTGTTTTAGGTCAGATTATCTGATATTAAAGTATATAGGATCTTGCATGTTTATTGTAACTTAATGTGTGAAATAAATGGTGAAGAACGATTAAAACATCAGATTTCTGATATTTTTTTTTTTTTTGTTAAAATTGTTCTACAATGTAATTATAATACATTTTTTTGGGCATACGTGTGTTATAACTCTGAATTTCCATTATTATTATTTCCTTATATAGAACCTTCATATTCTGCAGGGCCTTACAGATCTTGGGGGACATATACAAACAAAATAAGACACTACAGTAATAACTTGGTCATATGAACAAATGGAAATGAGGGCCCTGATCACAAGAGCTTGCAATCTTTTAATTCTATCTATATTACTTTGTTATGTACTCTATAGCCAAAAAACTAAATATATAAATACAGCAAGAGAAGGGTGCCGGCTGATCTGTATCATAACATCTTCCTGATCGCTGTATACACAATGTATACAAGTTAAAGAGTAACTAAAACAATCAAAAAACACTTTATAAAAAAACACTGATTGCAGCATTGAGCTCCGCCTGCTATGAAAAAGAAACCTGTTCTGTACTATATAGATGGATAAGGGAAATCTTTTCAGTATTTTAGTGGCATTTTGTGTCAATAAAAGTATTGACAAAATCATAGAAAAATGGATTTGCAATAATGAATGTACTTGAGGACACAAAAACAATGTGTTAGCAACTGGAGGAAAAGGCTTGTCATAAACTGTGCTTGTAAAAATACTATGTGAAGCATGTAGGTGAGCGGTGATATTTGGAGGAATTCTCAGAGGTCGTACCATATATATAGGGTTCTAGTTACTTATGGTGTCTGGCAGGGGCTTAGTCCTTTATCTCTAGTATTAATGGGGTCTGTCTAGTTATACATTTCTCGTATTGTTGCTAAGAGCAGTCACTTTAAATACAAAACTATTTGCTTTTTGTAAGTTAAGATTATGGTGAGGAACTCCCATTGTTCTTGAGCCAATCCATTTGGCGTGTTGCCTTCTAATTATTGGCGTGTTATGCGTCTAGTAAATGTGTCAAGGTCACCATTATCAGTGCAGTTCATGTGTGACAAAGACTTATTGACAAGTGTGAACTCTCCTAGCCCTCCCCTGCACACGGCCTCTTATAGCTCCACTCTCTTACAGCTCTTATAGCTACTTCCTAAAACACAGATTTCTTCTCTAAGTGCAGATGGTATCCTTGTGATATCTGCAATGGTCAGATGACAGTGCAGGACAATCTGCAGGCAGCATGTTATAGAGCAGGAGGAGCTGATGCTTGGTATCCTTGTGATATCTGCAATGGTCAGATGACAGTGCAGGACAATCTGCAGGCAGCATGTTATAGAGCAGGAGGAGCTGATGCTTGGTATCCTTCTGATATCTGCAATGGTCAGATGACAGTGCAGGACAATCTGCAGGCAGCATGTTATAGAGCAGGAGGAGCTGATGCTTTGTATCCTTGTGATATCTGCAATGGTCAGATGACGGTGCAGGACAATCTGCCGGCAGCATGTTATTGAGCAGGAGGAGCTGATGCTTGGTATCCTTGTGATAAGTAGAGTTGTACATAGGTGACATTTTACCTTGTTGAGATGAAAATAACCGTGAGGTTCTGATCTACATCTTTACAACTTTTTCTGGCATAAGTGACTACTGGCCATTAGTGATGAACGATTTAAATGCCTGCGGTGGCTTTGTTGGCTTAATTTAAAGAGATAACACTTGTGATTGGTAGGTGTTATTGAGTTGAACCCCAGCTCAAACTTCTGATTGAAGGACCTGTACCCAAAGAGTTTGGCATGGACCTGAACTCTACGGTTCGGAGCTGCTCAACACTAATGTCAATAGAATTACCAATAATAATGGGGAATCTGACAACATTTATGACCATACAATATTGGGGGGGGGGGGGGGGGTCACATTCTTTTTCTTTTTTTTGTGATTCTTTTTCAGGATCACCTGTAGGTTTTTTTCTGTCGTTTTCTTTTGCGACTATTTTCAGTAGATCCATTTTGTTACGTTATAATATATGATAGTTATATCATTTTAATATCTAATAACTTCAGGAGTGACAGCCTTGTTTTCTATCTTCCTTGTGGTATGTTTCCGCATGGTACCGTACAGTGTTGCTCTATCTTGGCAGAAAGTTGGGGCTTGGATGGAAGTGGAATACATTTTACATGTGTATCTAATCCCTGCAGCTGCTTGGTGGTCGTGGTGGTAGGTTCCACTTAATCAATTTCAACATTTCTGTAGGAAGACACTTTCTATGAGTAAAGATTAAATGTGGGCAAATACCAGCAGCCAGTTTAACAGTGCAACTGCAAATTTGGAATTGGTAACTAACCATTTAGGTTCTTTCTCCTTATGTTAAAGCTAGTGTCCTATCCATGGGCAGCATGTTATAGAGCAGAAGGAGCTGAGCAGATTGTACATAGTATCCTATCCATGGGCAGCATGTTATAGAGCAGGAAAAACTGAGCAGATAATACATAGTGTCCTATCTACAGGCAGCTTGTTATAGAGCAGATGGAGCTGAGCAGATTGTACATAGTGTCCTATCCATGGGCAGCATTTAATAGAGCAGAAGGAGCTAAGTAGATTGTTCAAATTCAGAAAACCTTTCTGTACTTCGGAGTCTTGCCTAACTGACTGGATAGACCAAAAATTTTCCTATTGATTTTCATTGCTCGGGTTATTCAGTAAGCATTTTAACAGCCCAGTCTGATAAAGTTTTGATAAAGTGCCTTCAAATTGCATTACATATAATTGGGAAATTGCAGCTCTGGTGATATTTCAGCTGTTTTTTTCCCCAGATCTCTTGTGTGAAAAAAACAGCCTTCTTTTCTATTGTATGTTTGTAAGAGGTCAGAATGCATAAAATAAATCTGAATACATAATTTTTCTGTAGAGTATAGCTCATGACATGGATGGGCCTGGATGCTTTACATGTAATCTTACATTTCATCTCTAGAAGAAATGTATGGGTGACCATGCTGTGCAGTGATGATGGACCTTTTGGAGGCCAAGTGCCCTAACTACAGCCTAAGGGCTCATGTGCACAAACATGCGGAGCCTGTGGATACCTGCCCGTAAGTCGGGCCGGCCCCATGAAGTGCACACAATTTTCTGCAAGGAGTTCTCATCTAGCAGCTGGACTGCAGCGCTGTGCATGAGCCCCAAAGCTTTGCTTACACTTCCACATCTTTCAATCGTATTGGCATCCTGAGGACTCCAATGTAGCTGAAATTCAGGTTGTCATTGTCCGCTTTTACAGGAAGAATCTTGAGGCTTAGAGCAGCAGCTCCAATAATAATCCAACAGTATCCAAACCTCTTCTCTCATCTTGCAGATAAGTATGTGTCCCTTTAAAATACCCCTGAGCGTGGTAAGTCCTGGGACTGCAGGAGGAGTTCTTGAGTTCTGGCTGGCAAACACTGTCTACAGAGAGGTCCACACTGTCCTCTGGCACCGATGCCCTCGGTTCACCACCACTGATGTGGACCTTTACGTCCAGTGCTGTGGCACTCAGTATATCAACAAATTTTTTTTCTTCATTGTACAATGGTTTAAGACTTTACATCAGCAATAAAAATATGTATGTGCAAAAATATGAAATCACAATTTAGCAATGTTCCATGAAGGAGATCTTAAATCACACAAATGACCATGTACTATCTTTGATGGTTATTAATTCTAGTCTCCAATTTGGATTGCATTATCCTAAAAATATCACCGACCTAGATGAGTCACGAAGGGATTCTTGGAGGTGTCTTGAAGACAAGAATTTAATTAGAAAAGCACGGGTTTTGTAGAGGATTCTACATCACTTCAAGAAAATATATATTTACCTTTCTACAAAAACATACTAAGACCCAGTTTTCTGTTACACTCTCAGTTTAAGGAGAGCTCAACAGAAACCAGAAGGTCTTCTGTTCACCTTCCATTCACCATAGACTTTAATGGACCTTCCATTATCTTCCATTCTTCATCCATTATTAATAGTGGAATGGAAGCAGGATAACAAACTTGGCCAAAATCTCCTATAAAAAATTCATGTTGACGACCATTTTTCATGCCCGATTTACTTTGGTCTGCCAAGGTTTTTTTAAATTGATCCTTATAAACTATAGTCTGTAAATGATCTGTAAATAGCTCTGGCTACGACATGCTTTACTCTTTTTAATAAATTGGCCAATCCATTAAAATATTGTCTGTGGGCCCTGATCCATTATAAAGTATTATGTTTAGCAAGCCATGTGCTGGCACACAAAACCAATTTGTGGGCACCTTTCCTTTTGGCACTCATGAAACCTCCTTTTTTGGGGGCAAATTTTTTGGATGACAGAAAGGTACTTTCCAGCAGCTAAAACGTGAAATGTAAATAAAGGACTTGATAGGGGTTGGAAACATTCATAGGTTACTTTCTGGCCACTGATTGACTGATCGGTAACCCCTAGTGTTTCCTGTGATGACGGGAATGGGGACCTGTAGTATCAGTAGCTGCGGCTGATAATGGAATCAATGTAACCCTGTTTTTCTTACAGATTTTCTTCTAAAGTGTTTGCTTTATGGACATCAAAATCATGTGAATGACTAATAAGAGTTATAACAGGATCATCTTTATTTTTAGCTTTTATTTCTAGATTTAGATGTTTGTACGTATAATATTGGATTCTTTCTCCCATGACCCGCTTCCTGCTACACACAGGGCGCTGCCTTGTAAATTCTCAAAAACATGCATTTCTTCCAGAAGTCTAGGTACCTCCTAATGTCTGGTTCACTGGCTGGTTCTTCCCCATCAGTTTTCGTTATGTAACCAAATCATATTGAATATGTTTTGTATTATGGGCGGAAGTTCCTCTGCCGTGGAAAATTCCATCAGCCGTTCTTCCAGATGCTGACTTTGCTTTCCCTGAATAATTTTTTTGCATTTTAAAGGGGAAATCCAGTCTGCGAGCTCCGTCTCCATCTATTTTGTGTTATCTTTTGCAGATTCCCATATCTGAACTACTATAGGTGCAAAGCAGGCCTCACTTTTTGACCTCTTAGTATATCAGAGAACCTTTTGGGGGGGGGGGGGGGACTGCATGAGCGGTTTAGGCCTTTGAAGTCTGCAAGAATAACAGCTGTTTGCTTCTTGGCAGGATGCAAGATAGTGGGAATATGTTGCCATGTGAACACCGATTCAATGTGATATTCCAGTAACCTCTTTCACATATGTGAGGTTGAGGTGTATGCATGGTAATGAGAAACTACATTTCTTCCCATTTTGTTATTGGCAAAGAAATCCTTAGGATTGACCACATCACAACCAGCAGAACATGAAGATGTAGATTGGGAAAGACCTCAATGTATACAGTAATATCGATTTCTTGGGTAGGAAGCAAAACGTATAGTATGCCCGATACCAATACAGATGTGTCTGTGTGGTTTCAATGTGTTGTGTTCTATAATATTGACTGAGAGGAGGATTACACTGATGTAGTGAGAAGTTTTTAGATGTGATGGTTTCTGCACATTTTAATTGCCCTCCTTGTCCTTGAATGAACTCATGTGCATGGGCCATAAAAGACATAATTATTTATAATGGGATTCAAAGTCTTTGTATACTGGGAAGGATATAAGGGATAAGCAAGTACTGAACGTGGTTGGAAGAAAAGTATGGGGTTTGTCTTGTACCATCAAAATCAAGCATGATAAACTTCAGGCGATCATAGAGCCACGCACTGGAGATGAGGGCATGGAGCCAGGTAATGTGAAATAAACTATTATACTGTAAACTACTTAAATGATTCAGAATGCTGACAAAAGTAATTTTAAAATCAGCATAGCATAGGCAATTGGAACCTTTCACCAGCTACAAATGACATTCTTGGTGACAGGTTGGCTTTAATAAAGCAGTTTTTCTGTGCCATTTTTCCTTCTTTTTCCTGCAGTGAGCAGTGTATCTGAAGCTCATATACGGTACAGAGGTATTATGTTTTCCAGCCAGAACAATTGACTCTCTGAGGAGAGTAGTTTATCCAGGGACTGTCTTCAGTGGAGACAGGATGGATCTGTTAGTGGATACAGGACGGAAGCTGAATTGCACAAACTTAAAAATTTAAGAAAAAGAATAACACGGGAAGATATTTCTTTAATAAAGTATTTTGCACAATTTACTATTATCATCCATTACATATATTTACTAACTTACATTTATAGTCTTAATATGAATCTACAGTGATAACTTGAAATATCAAATGCAGGATATTCCATAATTGTGGAAAGAAAAGGTTAACAGTATAATTGGAATTCAGGCTGAAATCTCAGTTCTTTCCCTTCATGGAAAAAGTAGTTTACAGGAAACCTACCACTTAAAAGTGGTAGTTCTAAGACGCATATACATGGCACCAGCCAAGAATAAACTGTTGTATCACTGATTTATAAGTTATATAACATTTATCTCGGTGCACCGCACTAGGGCACGCCCGATTCTGAAGTGCTGGAGAGCCGGTGACGTCACCGAGCTCTCCGGCACACACGCGCCTGCGAAACTTAGCACAGCCTGTTTCCCCGTGGGAAGTTGCGCAGAGGCGCGTGTGCGGAGAGCTCGGTGACGTCACCGGCTCTCCAGCACTTCAGAATCGGGGTGCGCATGGTGCGCGTGCCCTAGTGCGGTGCGCCGAGTAAAAGTTATAAACTTATAAATCGGTGATACAGCAGTTTATTCTACTAATGAAAATAGACATGTATATGTGTCTTAGAACTACCACTAGGTATGGGGGCGGCCTCCAGTCCATTTGTGTATGCTTTCTATAGAACGCAAGTGATCGGTAACACAACTAGGTTCTAGTTAGCGATCGCATTTGTTTCCATAGAAACACATAAGCGATTGGGGCCGAGGCCTGCCCCTTTACCCTAGCGCTACGTTTGTAAACACACACTGTAGCATCCTTGCTATCCTCCTAAAGTTCTGGTGTCAAGATGTGATGTATAGCATCCAGCTTCTCCCCCCAACAAAACGCCCCCTTCCCAAATCCCCACCCCTCACCCCCACTGTACCACTTCTTCACAACACATAACACCAACAGTGTGCTTGTAGGTACAACTTTTAAGTTGACATATTTTGTACACACTTGGAGTACTTTTGCTTCTAGGAAACTTTTACAATCTTCTTGTATCACTTTGTTTTTTACAGCTCATATCATGTATTAGTCTATGTCGGGTGGCATGACAAAGTGGTTGATTTGGAATAAACTCTGAGTTGGGCAATGTGCCCAGAGTCCTCGGGTCAGGAAATACAAGGGATTACCCATCTCGGAGGGACGGTCTTGTTTTGAACTATTTAGTAGTGTTTTTATGTTTTGACAAGGAATACTCAATGCATAACTTCCTGAGGCAGCGGCTGCTCTGAGGGCTTGTACATTTGCCATGGGATATAAATCTTGTGAATGTCTTCCTGTCATTGACAAAAATGGCACTGCTTCTGTGTAACTAATAAATTAATAGCGGGTAAGAGGACAATTAAAGGGTTCTTATGGACACGGCCTTATAATTGTGAAAGGAATCTCACAGAAACCCATGGATCTCGTGTCACAATAACATAATCAAGGCTGGCAACAATCCATGTACAGTACTGGGTGTTGGGTAATCTGTGTGTTGTCAGAGAGATAAATAGAAAAATCCTATACAGGCAGTAGCTTCATGGTTTGTTCTTAAGTTGAATTGTATGTAGGTCAAAACTGTATATTTTATAGAGTTCTACTCCCCTGCTGCCATTGCTTTACATTGTAATTGCACCCTATAGATATTGGTGAGCTGTCCCTCATCTCTGGGCCACAAGCAATAGCTTGATGGGTAAATCCAACTTTTTTTATAATAGATTTGACCAAAATGTTAAGTTCTATTAAAGGAAATCTATCATCATAATGAAATATGTAAGTCAGGGACACTTACTCTTAGTTCCAGGCATGCGTGACTGTGATGATCTTCTTGTATTTGTTATCCAAGGCCTTCTTCCTTCTAAATAATTTTAAAATATGATGCTAATGAGCCAGAAGGGCTAGGGGTTGTTACTGAAGTCCCTCAGCTGTTAGACTGTGCAGGGTACACTGCTCCTCAGCACTTCCAGCCTCTCTCTGCCAGCAATCCCATACAGGGGAGAGTGCTCCAGCACTGGCACGAAGGCCCTGGTAACGCCCACAGAGCCCTTCTGGCTCATTATCATAATTTTATAAAGGTTGATTTTAGAAGGAGGAGGACCACGGATAACAAATATAAGAAGATTATGAGTTGGTGTCTTGGTTTATCGGTGCTAGATTTGATGGTAAATTTCCTCAAAAGACAGTAACTAACGATACAACTGCAGGTGTGTGCACGAACTTGTGATGGTGTGTGAGCTTTTCCATTGAGGAAAAAGCAGCACGAAATTCTGCAGGTTAGCTAAAGGAACTAATGAGCCAATGTGTTTGTGTTGACTTCTGTAATGCTTAGTTATGGCAATGTTTAATATACTTCTGACTTCAATCCAAGATAGTTGTGGCTTGGTGTACAAAATACCATCAAGGGACTCTGTCACTAGATTTTTTTCGATTAAAATTACTACCGCCCTCAGTTAGGTGAGATTTCACAAAAAAAGATGTTTTAAAAACATACTCTGTTTACCTATAGAAAAGTCAGATGTTGCAGCGTCATATTTTGCCTGAGATGAAGTCAAGTTTAGAGATGAGGCGGAATGCCAATGTGGTGGAAACATACTTTAGTTTCATATTAAAGATTAAGAATTCCACTTCAGGTCAGGATTGTGGTCTATGAGCTGCAGAACCGAGATCCAGGCGGGTAGAGACAGTTGGAAATGTGAGCTGCAGATAAAGATCCAGTTCCTGCCCATTTATTTAACTGTCCCTATCATCGGTCTCTTAGTTGGATGTGATCTGAAAAGATTCTTCTTTTTCAGTTTGATTCTAAAAGCATGTTTCCAGGTACTACAGAAGCAAGAGGAGAGGGAAAATATGGGGGACATCGGGCTATAGCGTTCCATTAAGCTACACACTGATCAGCTGTAACTTTAGAAGGGGTTTCTGGTAATGACTGTACTAATAAGATGTACTTGGTCTGCAGCCACATATATATCAGACTACCTTCCAGTACATGTCAGGACCCAGGGTTTCTAGCCAAATATTGTCCAGAGATCGTGTGCAGGACCTTTCACTGACTTCAACCTGATCTTTGAGTCTACCACTTACCACAAAATTTGGCTGTATGTGTAAAGCAATGCACTGATTAAAAAAATATATGTATGTATATATATATTATATATATATTAATATATATTATTTCCATCCACATAATTTTTCTTAGTAATTCCTGTATGCTAATAAGGTAGTTGGTGCACTCAGTCATGACAACGAATACTGGAATTTCAGCCTGACACTATTCTCCCCATGAGATAAGCGTGAAAGGGAAACAATGGTAGAAGAGTGGCTGAATGGTAGCACTTCTGCCTGCAAGTGCTGGGGTCCTGGGTTCAATTCCAGCAGGTCAACATCTGCAAAGAGTTTGTATGTTCTCTCTGCGTTTGAGTTGGTTTCCTCGGCACTCTAAAACATACTGGTAGGTTGTTTAGATTGTTAGCCCATGGGGACAGGGAACATTTGGCAAGCTTGTGCAGCGCTGCATAATCTGTAGGCGCTTGTAAATAAAGAATTATTATTATAGAAGAGATCATGATATAAGTGGGATAGTAGTGCTCTGGGTGCGATGACTCCCAGGTGCACGCATGCTATTAGCATCGAGCGGGCCCTCATTCCTATTATTCCATTTAACTGTTTGTAGTCTAGTATTTTATTCTATATGTCCCCATGATTTGTAAATTGCTACAGAATATGATGGCACTATAAATAACGATTATTATTAATAGATATAACGGACAGAAATAGTAAAGAAATAGTAATAATATATATAATATATTTGTTGTTTTTGAATCACAAATGTTGAAATGTTTTTCTGGCTATGGTCTTTTTGGATAAAGCGGTGATTATCACAAGGCACATTCCCTCAACTTGTGTACGCTAACTGAGAAAGTAAAAAACATCTTTTAATTTTTTTCCGAAATCCTCGCCACAGTCCGCCAGACACATTTCTGTCTCATTTCATAGGTAAAGTGAGACATGAGACATGATACACAGTCTGGCACTTGCCGAGGTACAGTTCTGTCCGGAAATAATTATCCGCTTGTGCCTGAAATAGCCATCGTCAGGCGAGGTTCTCTATAGTTCCCCAATGATTGATTAAGCTACTGGGATGTTTGCGGAGTGGTGAACACTTTCAGATGGAAGCCTATACCATCCCTCGCTACCTTGGGCTTTCATTTATTACTAGCTGCCTGCAGCTGCTTTATCCTCCACACCAAATCCTGCAAAACGCCCCTTCACCAAGAGATACTAGAGCGTGTATTTTATCTATACATGTGTTATAGGAATGATGCACTCCGCTCCTTTAAGCTGCAAATATTGTTCATATAGCATTCTAGTGGAGGGTCGCTCTAACTTGAGAGAGGGTGTGGCCAGCGATTTAGTTATAGGTATGCTTTCCCTATAGTTCATATACAGTATATCTTGTGTATTCACTGCTGTCAGAGGAACTGGCTCCTATGGATATAAATTATATATAGACTTGGGGGGTTATTTGCCATATAGCCGCACCTATCACAGCCTGAGGTTAATACATGAATACTTGGCTTTGACTTTCCTTAGACCTACCCCCTCCTAATTTTACTTGTTTTTCTCTTGTTTACTTTCACTGAACTTTTATGTTCTAAAGTCTATCCTTTTGTTTATATAGTTGTGTTTGATGTGTTAGTTTAGTCACTGTAACATCCAAAGTCTTCCAAGAGAACTTTTTGCTTCTGTTGACCTATCAGTTTTAGAAATGAAGAATAAACTTAGATAATTAATACTTTATTCCAGTGTCATTCTATTGTAATTCCATGTCTTAATGTTAAACACTAGTTGTTCCTAGCCATTATGGTGTTTGACTCTTTAGTTGGCTAAAACCTGGTGACAGGTTCCCTTTAACTTCCACCTCAGGGTAGGGATGAAATGTCTTTTCTAGAATTCACTCTTTTTTTTGTAAAATATCTCATTCTTCCCCCAAAGGCAGGCAATATGACTCTTTTCATCCCCATTTAGTCAAGTTTAGTGGTTACAAGGGTAGTATCCATTCAGAAACCCCTGTATACCTTTCTATATTACATAGAAACATGCTGCTGGTGTCATATTAAAGATAAGAATCTCATGTAGATCCCATCCATCTGTGTTCTGTGAGGTGCAGAACTGGACATAAAGGCAGTTACAACAATAGGCAGGAACAGGATTTTATCGCAGATTACACTAATCTCGGGCTCTGTAGCTCACAAAGCCATAGCTGATGTGATGTGAAACATGAGATCTTTTATATGATACAAAAAAGTGTTTCTAAGTGTGTAGAACATAAGATAGGGGAGAAGAATCCTTTTACCCCGAATTGGGTTGATATTTTTTTATAGTTACACAGTTGAGATTTCACAAAGAGGGATTCTAGAAAATACTTTTCATACCCTACTAGAAGATGCTATTAGTTTAGTCAGGTAAATCCTGGAGAAATGTTCTCTTTAAGGACATTACCCCCAAAAGTGAACACCCAGTTGTCAATTCATAAATATCTGGAGGATAACAGAGAAAACACTAGGTTTTGGTGCTGATTCTTTCCACCGTTATGTCTCTGTCTTTTTCTTTTTCTTATCATTTTAACCATTTTGTGTTACTATAAAACATCTACATAATATTAGCTGATGTTCTCTTTATGCAGTTTGTTAGATTTCTAGATGAACTACAGTGATCATTCTCTGCCAGCTTTCCGTGGTCTGTCTATTCCATTGTGGTTACGACGTAGAAAAATTACCTAGGAAGAAAAAAGTACAGGATCAACCCGTTCAGCTTTAATATTTCTGAATGTCGCTGAGAACACCAAAGCGAGCTCTGTTTTTGTGTACCGCTACAATCTGTCTTCACAAGCGGCCCAATGTACTTGTCTTCTCAAATCTGATGAAATTGTGCTCTGAAAACTTAAAGGGTTATTCAGGGAATATGAGCGTCTGATACAAAAACCATAAACCTATAAATAAATGAATACAACAAACGCATATCATTCTATCACAGGATGGGGTCTTATAGTTTGATTTATGATTCACAAATTTATGGCCTTTCTAAAGTAGGCGTCGTGTTCTCTCCAAGATGGTCACCGTCTACAACTACAAGTCCCATATATCTCAGTCTCAGTAACAGCTCCTCCTTCTCATGATCTGCTCCCAATGATGATCTAACTATCCTGCTATTTTACCATTTTAATTATGGGTGTAACGGCTATCACTGCTTATTGCCCCAAAAATGACCTCTGCCACAACACTGTTCATACTGGATGCACTGAAACCACCAACCACAAGCAAACATAAGGTGATCACATGACCAGCCCAGGCAGGTTAAGGTCGTGTGACCAGCAGCATCTTTGTCCTGTTACCTTCATGCCTGGACAGGGAGCCAGCTTATGTGAAATAGTTTTAAATGTAGTGTTAGTATTCAGAATGCTACAAAGGCATTTTCAAATTGGCATAGCATAGGCTATTGGAACTTGTCACCAGCTAAAAATGACATTCCTAGTGACAGGCACACTTAAGGTTGGATTCACATCTGCACTGGTATTTCCATTTTTCTGTACATAAAGGTGAAAATGACAGAGGACTTTATCTATCACATATAGGACATAACCAGTGTAGATTGACCTAATTAATATGGAATCAGCCTTGTATCATACCCTATACTGGACAATACTTACTTGCCATTTGTGTACTGAATCTGTGACAGATGTCGAAGACAGATGTGATGGAGCTTAAGCTGGATATCATACCTGAGCAAATTTAATCTCCATGTGAATGACTATTATATATTTATGGAATATAAGGATCAGCAATGGTTAGTATGCAAAAGTATTTTTGCACCCTCACACCAATTCCCCACCAGTTCTTACCTGTAGACTACCACATCACTCACACGTACAGTAATATGGTTGCAGTAGTAAAATCCTGTTGCAGATTCCCAGAATCGGGCGTGCGCATGGTGCGCCGTGCCCTAGTGCGGTGCGGCCGAGATAAATGTTATATAACTTATAAATCGGTGATACAGCAGTTTATTCTACTAATGAAAATATGACATGTATATGTGTCTTAGAACTACCACTAGGCTATGGGGGCGGCCCTCAGTCCATTTGTGTATGCTTTCTATAGAAACGCAAGTGATCGGTAACACAACTAAGTTCTAGTTAGCGATCGCATTTGTTTCCATAGAAACACATAAGCGATTGGGGCCGAGGCCTGCCCCTTTACCCTAGCGCTACGTTTGTAAACACACACTGTAGCATCCTTGCTATCCTCCTAAAGTTCTGGTGTCAAGATGTGATGTATAGCATCCAGCTTCTCCCCCCAACAAAACGCCCCCTTCCCAAATCCCCACCCCTCACCCCCACTGTACCACTTCTTCACAACACATAACACCAACAGTGTGCTTGTAGGTACAACTTTTAAGTTGACATAACTTTTGTACACACTTGGAGTACTTTTGCTTTCTAGGAAACTTTTACAATCTTCTTGTATCACTTTGTTTTTTACAGCTCATATCATGTATTAGTCTATGTCGGGTGGCATGACAAAGTGGTTGATTTTGGAAATAAACTCTGAGTTGGGCAATGTGCCCAGAGTCCTCTGGGTCAGGAAATACAAGGGATTACCCATCTCGGAGGGACGGTCTTTGTTTGAACTATTTAGTAGTGTTTTTATTGTTTTGACAAGGAAATACTCAATGCAATAACTTCCTGAGGCAGCGGCTGCTCTGAGGGCCTTGTACATTTGCCATGGGATATAAATCTTGTGAATGTCTTCCTGTCATTGACAAAAATGGCACTGCTTCTGTGTAACTAATAAATCTAATAGCGGGATAAGAGGACAAT
Source organism: Engystomops pustulosus (assembly GCA_019512145.1). NCBI lineage: Eukaryota > Metazoa > Chordata > Amphibia > Anura > Leptodactylidae > Engystomops > Engystomops pustulosus. The sequence continues at coordinate 41,829,904 of CM033642.1, read as the reverse complement.
TAAAGGGTTCTTATGGACACGGCCTTATAATTGTGAAAGGAATCTCACAGAAACCCATGGATCTCGTGTCACAATAACATACTTCAAGGCTGGCAACAATCCATGTACAGTACTGGGTTGTTGGGTAAATCTGTGTGTTGTCAGAGAGATAAATATAGAAAAATCCTATACAGGCAGTAGCTTTCATAGGTTTGTTCTTAAGTTGAATTTGTATGTAGGTCAAAACTGTATATTTTATAATTGTAGTTCTACTCCCTGCTCTGCCATTGCTTTACATTGTAATTGCACCCTATAGATATTAGTGAGCTGTCCCCTCATCTCTGGGCCACAAAGCAATAGCTTGATGGGTATATCCAACTTTTTTATACATAGATTTGACCAAAATGTTACGTTCTATTAAAGGAAATCTATCATCAAAATGAAATATGATAAGTCAGGGACACTTACTCTTAGTTCCAGGCACTGTGACTGTGGTAATCTTCTTGTATTTGTTATCCAAGGCCTTCTTCCTTCTAAATTCAATTTTAAATATGATGCTAATGAGCCAGAAGGGCTATGGGGTTGTTACTGAAGTCCATCCACGCTGTTAGACTGTGCAGGGGTACACCTGCTCCCTCAGCACTTCCAGCCTCTCTCTGCCAGCAATCCCATACAGGGGAGAAGTGCTCCAGCACCTGGCCAGAAGGGCCCTGGTAACGCCCACAGAGCCCTTCTGGCTCATTATCATAATTTTATAAAGGTTGATTTTAGAAGGAAGGAGGCCACGGATAACAAATATAAGAAGATCTATGAGTTGGTGTCTCTGGTTTATCGATGCTAGATTTTGATGGTAAATTTCCTCAAAAAGTTACAGTAACTAACGATACAACTGCAGGGTGTGCACAGAACTTGTGATGGTGTGTGAGCTTTTCCATTGAGGAAAAAGCAGCAGAAATTCTGCAGGTTAGCTAAAGGAACATAATGAGCCAATGTTGTTGTGTTGACTTCTGTAATGCTTAGTTATGGCAATGTTTAATATACTTCTGACTTCAATCCAAGATAGTTTGTGCTTGGTGTACAAAATACCATCAAGGGACTCTGTCACTAGATTTTTTTCCGATTAAACTACTACCGCCCTCAGTTAGGTGAGATTTCACAAAAAAAGATGTTTTAAAAAGGACATTTCATATATACTCTGTTTACCTATAGAAAATCAGATGTGCAGCGTCATATTTTGCCTGAGATGAGTCAAGTTTAGAGACTGCAGGCGGAATGCCACATATTAAAGATTAAGAATCTCCACTTTCAGGTCAGGATTGTGGTTCTGTGAGCTGCAGAACCAGAGATCCAGGCGGGTAGAGACAGTTGGAAATGTGAGCTGCAGATAAAGATCCAGTTCCTGCCCATTTATTTAACTGTCCCTATCATCGGTTCTGTAGTTGGATGTGATCTGAAAGAGATTCTTCTTTTTCAGTTTGATTCTAAAAGCATGTTTCCAGGTACTACAGAAGCAGAGAGAGGAGAAATATGGGGGAAATCGGGCTATAGCGTTCCATTAAGCTACACACTGATCAGCTGTAACTTTAGAAGGGGTTTCTGGTAATGACTGTACTAATAAGATTTGTACTTGGTCTGCAGCCACATATATATCAGACTACCTTCCCAGTACATGTCAGGACCCAGGGTTTCTTAGCCAAATATTGTCCAGAGCATCGTGTGCAGGACCTTTCACTGACTTCACCAACCTTGACTCTTTGAGTCTACCACTTACCCAAACATTTGGCTGTATGTTGTAAAGCAATGCACTGATTTAAAAATAATATATATATATATATATATATATATTATTCCCATCCACATACATTTTTCTTAGTAATTCCTGTATGCTAATAAGGTAGTTGGTGCACTTCAGTCATGAGACAACGAATACTGGAATTTCAGCCTGGACCACTATTCTCCCCATGAGATAAGCGTGAAAGGGCAAACAATGGTAGAAGAGCGGCTGAATGAGTAGCACTTCTGCCTTGCAGTGCTGGGGTCCTGGGTTCAATTCCCAGCCAGGTCAACATCTGCAAAGAGTTTGTATGTTCTCTCTGCGTTTGAGTTGGTTTCCTCCGGCACTCTAAAACATACTGGTAGGTTGTTTAGATTGTTAGCCCATGGGGACAGGGAACAATTTGGCAAGCTTTGTGCAGCGCTGCATAATCTGTAGGCGCTTTGTAAATAAAGAATTATTATTATAGAAGAGATCTATGATATAAGTGGGAATAGTAGTGCTCTGGGTGCTGATGATTCCCAGTGTGCACCAATGCCTTATTAGCATCGAGCAGGGTCCTCATTCCTATTATTCCATTTAACTGTTTGTAGTCTAGTATTTTATTTCTATATGTCCCCTATGATTTGTAAATTGCTACAGAATATGATGGCACTATAAATAACGATTATTATTAATAGATATAACGGACAGAAATAGTAAAGAAATAGTAATATATATATAATATATTTGTTGTTTTTGAATCACAAATGTTGAAATGTTTTTCTGGCTAATGGTCTTTTTGGATAAAGCGGTGATTATCACAAGGCACATTCCCTCACACTTGTGTACGCATAACTGAGAAAGTAAAAAACATCCTTTTAATTTTTTCCGAAATCCTCGCACAGTCCGCCAGCACATTTCTGTCTCATTTCATAGGTAAAGTGAGACATGAGACATGACTACACCAGTCTTGGCACTTGCACGAGGTACAGTTCTGTCCGGAAATCAATTATCCGCTTGTTGCCTGAAATAGCCATCTGTCAGGCGAGGTTCTCTATAGTTCCCCAATGCATTGATTTAAGCTACTGGGATGTTCTGCGAGTGGTGAACACTTTCAGATGGAAGCCTCATACCATCCCTCGCTACCTCTGGGCTTTCATTTATTACTAGCTGCCTGCAGCTGCTTTATCCTCCACACCAAATCCTGCAAATCTGCCCCTTCACCAAGAGATCTAGAGCGTGTATTTTATCTATACATGTATATAGGAACTGATGCACTCCGCTCCTTTAAGTTGCAAATATTGTTCATATAGCATTCTAGGTGGAGGGTCGCTAAACTTGAGAGGGTGTGGCCAGCGATATTTAGTAATAGGCTATGCTTTCCCTATTGTTCATATACAGTATATCTTGTGTATTCACTGCTGTCAGAGGAACTGGCTCCTATGTATATAATTATATATAGACTTGGGGGTTATTTGCCATATAGCCGCAACCTTATCACAGCCTGAGGCTGATACATGAATACTTGGCTTTGACTTTCCTTAGACCTACCCCCCTCCTAATTTTACTTGTTTTTCCTCTTGTTTACTTTCACTGAACTTTTATGTTCTAAAGTCTATCCTTTTGTTTATATAGTTATTGTTTGATGTGTTATGTTTAGTCACTGTAACATCCAAAGTCTTCCAAAGAGAACTTTTTGCTTCACTCTTTTTTTGTAAAATATCATTCATTCTCCCCCAAAGGCAGGCAAATATGACTCTTTTCATCCCATTTAGTCAAGTTTAATGGTTACAAGGGTAGTATCCATTCAGAAACCCCTGTATACCTTTCTATATTACATAGAAACATGCTGCTGGTGTCATATTAAAGATAAGAATCTCATTGTAGATCCCATCCATCTTATGGTTCTGTGAGGTGCAGAACTGGACATAAAGGCAGTTACACCAATAGGCAGGAACAGGATTTTATCTGCAGATTACACTATATCTCAGGCTCTGTAGCTCACAAAGCCATAAGCCTGATGTGATGTGAAACATGAGATTCTTTTATATGACACAAAAAAGTGTTTCTAAGTTGTGTGGAACATAAGATAGGGGAGAAGAATCCTTTTACCCCGAATTTGGGTTGATATTTTTTAATAGTTACACAGTTGAGATTTCACAAAAGAGGGATTTCTAGAAAATACTTTTCATACCCTACTAGAAGATGCTATTAGTTTAGTCGGGTAAATCCTGGAGAAATGTTCTCTTTAAGGACATACCCCCAAAAAGTGAACACCCAGTTGTCAATTCATAAATATTCTGGAGGAATAACAGAGAAACACTATGGTTTGGTGCTGATGTTCCTCCAGTTATGTCTAGTCTTTTTCTTCTTTTCTTATCTATTTTAACATTTTTGTGTTACTTATAAAACATCTACATAATTTTAGCTTGATGTCTCTTTTATGCAGTTTGTTAGATTTCTAGATGAATCCTACAGTGATCATTCTCTGCCAGCTTTCCGTGGCTCTGTCTATTCCATTGTGGTTACGACGTAGAAAAATTACCTAGGAAAAAAGTACAGGATCAACCAGTTCAGCTTTAATTATCTGAATGTCGCTGAGAAACCCAAAGCAGAGCTCTGTTTTTGTGTATCCGCTACAATCTGTTCTTCCACAAGAGGCCCAATGTACTTTTGTCTTCTCAAATTCTGAATGAAATTGTGCTCTGAAAACTTAAAGGGTTATTCAGGGAATATGAGCGTCTGATACAAAAACCCATAAACCTATAAATAAATGAATACAACAAAACGCAATATCATTCATCACAGAATGGGGCTTTAATAGTTTGATTTTATGATTCACAAAATTTTATGGCCTTTCTAAAGTAGGCGGTGTTCTCTCCAAGATGGTCACCGTCTACAACTACAAGTCCCATAGTCTCTCAGTTCTCAGTAACAGCTCCTCCTTCTCATGATCTGCTCCCAATGATGATCTAACTGTCCTGCTATTTTACCATTTTAATGATGTGTGTAACGGCTATCACTGCTTATTGCCCCACTAAAATGACCTCTCGCCACAACACTATTCATACTGGATGCACTGCAACCAGCCAACCACAGCCAAACATAAAGGTGATCACATGACCAGCCCAGGCAGGTTAAGGTCCTGTGACCAGCAGCATCTTCTGTCCTGTATATCCTTCACTGCTGACAGGGAGCCAGCTTATGTGAAATAGTTTTATAAAGTAGTGTCAGTATTCAGAATGCTCACAAAGGCATTTTCAAAATTGGCATAGCATAGGCTATTGGAACTTGTCACCAGCTAAAAATGACATTCCTAGTGACAGGCACACTTTAAGGTTGGATTCACATCTGCACTGGTATTTCCATTTTTCTGTACATAAAGGTGAAAATGACAGAGGTACTTTATCTATCACATATAGGACATAACCAGTGTAAGATTGACCCTAATTATAATAATGGAATCAGCCCTTGTATCATACCCTAATACTGGACAATACTTTACTGCCATTGTGTACTGAATCTGCGACAGATGCCTGAAGACAGATGTGATGGGAGCTTAAGCTGGATAATACCTGAGCAAATTTAATCTCCATGTGAATGACCTATAATATATTTATAGGAATAAGCAGCAATGTGTCATATGCAAAATGTATTTTTGTCACCCTCACACCAATTCCCCACCAGTTCTTACCTGTAGACTACACATCACTCACCCGTACAGTAATATGGTTGCAGTAGTAAAATCTGTGCAGATTCCCTCATTTTGGCATTTGCTTTGTACAGCACAATGGATTTTGCCCCGTGGCACAGAGTATGCATGTGTAACAGCCATGGGGTTAATACTTGGCCCTTACAGACTGTGAGCGCATTATACTCCGAACTTACCCGTTCTGCATATGAAATGGGTGGAAACATTGTGAAAGGAATGCAGAGGAAATTCCATCATACTAAATGATATTCCGTAGGGAGATGGAAGCAGCGGGGGAAAGGATGTAGTGATAAATGAAGTCAGAGCCAGTAGTGAGCTCTGTCCTCCAGTGTTAACCTAGGATACATTATTTAAGGATCTGCCACAAAGCCTGTGATTGTTACACGGGGTGACAGCTATATTGCGGTGGGCCCTGGTTAAGCGGACTGGTGGGGCTTCTGTGATATTAATACGTTGCTGAAACCGCTGAAACTGGATCTATTTTCTGATGAAAATCACATTGTGTATTCAATGTTTTCTGCGTGCCTTGGCCTGTTAGTAATGTTGGATTTGTCCCATTACAGTACTGCTATTCAGCCTGAATGATATAACCATTACTGCCGTGTCTGGTTTGTGGTTATGTATGGCAAGCAAACTGTCTGGTCCTATCCACTGATATGGATCCTAAAGTAAATATGTAACCCACTGATAGGGTTATACATAACATTACTGTATGTGTAGATACTACTTATGTAGAGCCATGGTTGGCTGTTCAGAGCCATTACTGCCATGTCTGGAATGTGGCTTTTGGCCAGCAGTGTCTAGTGTCACTCTTAAGTGTACATCTTCAGTCACTATATAAAATGTTATAACCACCCTTTAGTTTATACCAAATCTTCTCCATAAATGTGTCATGCCAAGTTGCAGGGCTGCATCTGCCATGAGCTAAGATGAGCGTCTTGCCTCAGGTGGCAGATGGAGGAGTCTTGAGAGGGGTGGCACACAGTCAGCAGGCGTGAGTGAATCTGCAGTACACACTCTTCCACCAGCACCCCCCGGCCACACAAAAACCTTCCCTGGTGTGTGGATGTGCTGGAGTCCTGACTACAGTATCCCAGCAGCTGCCCCTACAATGCTATTTGGTGAAATACATGGTATGGTTCCTCTGACTTCCAGATCTTTAGTTGTATGATATGACCACTCCAAAAAGAGATGTGGCTGCAATTGTGTCTCTGCTTACCACACATTTACTACAACCTTTTACAACAATATTAAAATGGCCTACTTTCATGTGTCTTCAAAACTAACCTCTGGTTGGAAGTCACCCTACCCCCTCTCTGTGGCACTATAATCAATAATGTTTTTTTTTTTTGCACCAAAACAACGTGTTTTTTTTTTTTTTTTCCACATTATTAACTTTTGGCTTTGTCTTTTGACGGTTTGCATGAAAAAATCTCTCCCTATATCTTTAAACTTTCCTTTCTTGCCAGGCTCTTCCTCTCCCCCCTCCCTCCTTCACTAATCAATCAGACTTTTTCTTAGAAATTTAGCTCCAAACTTTTTAACCTGGGGCTTTATACATTCACCTGCTACTCTTTGAAGATGAGAGAGAAAGATGTGAGTGGAAAACTGCTAAGAAATGCAAAAAATCAGTCATATAATGCTTTATACAATGTTGGGTACCCTGTTATCATTGCACCTATAATAGATATGGAAAGTGTGAATAGAACCCATGATATGTTTTTTGTAGAAATCTCTCAAAGGAAGTTTACCAAGGGCACTAACTCAAAGATCCTTTGGTGCTTTGAAAATCTTATGTTTGTTACCCATGGCCTCCTGCCTTCTAAAATCAAATTTAAAAATGTATGCTAGTGAGCCAGAAGGGCTTTGGGGGTTGTATCTAGAGCCCCTCCATGCTATCGCTTCACAGGCTGTTACACTGTTTCACCCTCCACCTCTGCTCTCTCAGAACTTCCCACTCCCTTTGCCTGATGTAATGTTACTGCAGCAGAGGAAATTTCAGCTCACAGTGGGAGAGAAAAGTGCTCCCTGCACACTGTAACAGCCTGTACAGAGTCCAGCTTCAACACAGAGAGGCTATGGTAACGCCCCCCAGAGTCTTTATGGCTCATTAGCACAATTTTAGAAGATGATTTTTAGAAGGACGGAGACCATGGATAACAAATATAGGAAGATTACCACAGTCACAGTGCCTGGATCTAGTAAGTGTCCCTGGTTTATCGTTGTGGATTTTAATAGTAGATTTCCTTTTAGGTTATGTTTTGATGACTGGTTGTTTACTCACCTCTTGCCTACAGTCTGATATTATCTACACTGATTGTGTAAGATACTTTAGAAAAGTTCTATAAAAGTTGCTATAAAAACTCCTTAGTTTTGCATGTAAAAGTCCACTAACCTCTTATAGTCCAACCTATAGGAATTACAAGTAAACAACGTCATATCTTTGTGTGAGATTGTAACATGCGGGACATAAAATATCTGTCATATGGAGCAGCAAGTGGTCTGAATGAATCCAATCTCTATGGTCACTTCAATAAATAAACTCATTGAACTTGGACTCTCAACACTCAGGCTATAATTAGTCTTCCATCTTGACTATTGAAATCTGTGTATATTTAGATAGCTGCTCTTTGAGAACACTATGTTAATATATAGCTGAATGAATAAAGACCAATGTGGTCCGTTTGCCTGGGCTGGCCGTACTGCTCCAAAGACACAAACAATTCTGGTATATTGTGCCATTATTCGGCAATGCAGTACCCTGTAGTTTCATTAGCGAATGAGGAAATGTATTCCTGAATTCATTGCATCCGGAAAGAAAGGATGATTGTGGCTTTATTGTGATTACATTCCATCTAAAGAGGATTCCAACCCAAGACATTGAATTGCCATAAATTAGTAAAACGCTTGCAGTTACAGCAGCATCCAGAATAGTCATTGCTTCTTTTCTTCCTTCGTGTATGGCGTAAGGAATCCTTAGCCGATGGCTATGGGCTTATAACCCAACCCCTACATATAAATGCTCGACTAGCAATGCATATATTTGTAACAAAGGAATAAGAGGAAGCTGGTACCATTGGAAGTAACCTGGATCACCAAGAAGAGCACCATCACCCACTCAAATCCTTTTCTCTCCTCCAACATCTGGTGTAGGAAGTCAGGGGGACCCATTCACATTAGCAAGTTGGATATACACTCCTATTATCTAGCTCCCCCGTAAAGGTGTGGTTGGCTCGACATGAAACCCGAGAAGATCATGCATCCGAGTTCCTGCATGTGTCGCTGCTGCACCAAGGTCCGGCGGAGTTCACCTTTTTCTTCCTGGTGCATATGAGTGCACGGCCCCCGATTTCTGTTGCATGCAAGCCGGCGCCAATGCGCCACAATCCGGTCCCGTGCCCCAAAAACCCAGGGCAAAAGAGATATTCGGGAAACCCGACGAAAGTGCAGCGTTTGGACGCTTAGTAAATGAGCCCCATTGTTTCTGAAGATGAATCCCAGATGAGTTGAAAGTAAAATTTATTGAAATCCGATTGCATGTTCCTTGTCCTTACCCTTGACCTCTATTGATATGATGAAGTCTGGAGGACACCATACTCTTAAGATGGTTGGGGATGTCATCTAACATACTTCTAAAGCCCTACTTAGGTGTGTACGTATTTCACATAGATTAGCTTCTCAGAAACTTGAAGATAAAACTGTTAATAACTATTAATTTGTTATTGATTAACCTTGTTACAGGTGAAATCCGGATTATCTGAGGATAGACCATCAATTGCAAGTCCTGGCCAACTAACTTCTAAGTTGTTCGTCCAGATCATTTCTATTTGGGGTTTGTTCATTCTGCAATATCCTGATTTGCCCTGTGAACACTGTGACAAAAACAGTTTTTCTTTTGGCCTACCGTAATAAGTGGAAACAATTATTCTAGTCGTTGAAGGTTCTAATGATGTCAGCTCTTAATGACAGATAACAGATGGCAGGAGTAATAGCCTAAAGCTTGCCCATAGATTACTAATGGAGGATAGCACTTGTAGGAATGTTGTCTGAGTGAGAGAATAGCCGGGCTGCACCCACATGATACAGGACTGTCAGGATGAAACATGGGATGTGATGTCAGAAAGTTCAGCAGGTCCATCTACTCTGTTTTCTTTTCACCTTGAGTAAAAGTGGGACTGAGACTTTAATACAAAATTGTGCATATGTATTTTATACTTCACATTTGGGATATTTTTTATTACCTTTTTTGAATATAAAATCAGGAGTACATTAAAATAATAGAAATAAATGCCAACTAATCTATAGGCCAGAACTGGAGAAGTCCTTGGAGCCTAGCATAGAATGTTTCTGGAAGGGTAGGGAGATGTTTATCTACCCCTGTAATTTGACTGTCTGCTGAGACTTAGAAGGTTTCATTAGTCCATGTGGCTATGATTATCTCTGATTGCAAAGGGCACTTGAATGGCATCTGCAGGCATGACACAGGACTGGGCTGGAGCTATATTTAGACTCTATGCCCGCTCTTTGCATGCGATAGAGCTCTCCATACCTTCCTCCTCCTTATATGTATTCCCCAAGGTCTGTTATTATTTAGATCACATAATGTAGTAGTTCTCTGGACTGTGCCAGGACCCCAATACTTAGCTATTTTGATAAGAAGCCTAGGTCGGAAAGGAAACCACAATTAAATGGAGACTGCAGTTAGATAGCTGTGACTTTGGTAATCTTCCCCTTAGGGAGAAGGTGGAGGGCTGCTATAGTCACTTCTGATTGGGCCGACAGTCAACATTGCTCATCTATGCCATCCGGTGCGGTGGATTTTTGTGGTTAACCATGCCATCTGATACTTGGCTTGGCCTTCAGATCCCCGGTTTGCCCGAAACCCTTCCTGTCATGTCTGTCTACTGACACTGTAACTCTGCCTTCTGTCTGCTCTTCTGAGTTAGAGCATCTGGTTTCCAATATGAGCTGCTAATGCACTGAGAAAGATGAAGCCTTACAGCGAAATGTGACAGTAGCTTGTCTGGTAGGTCAGCGTCAATATGTGCAGTCACAGTTTGCTGAAAGGAGAGGACTTCTACTTAACAAGTCCTCAGCGAACCAATGTCCTCAGAGGAAATTCCATATATATGTGAAGCCCCATCCTCCCCTGCCTACAGTCAGATGATTGTCCATCCATGTCCAGACAGAAGGGTGTAATACTGAAACAATAGCGATCAGACATTAAAGGAAGAGTATTGTTTGTATGGATAGACATATTCTAAAATAAATGACTTATAAAAAAAACACAATATAGTGATTATAATCTATAAAAGTGATGGCGTCTTTCCCAGCACTCTACAATCAAGGAAGTAATAAACAGTAAGATAACAAGTAACTAAACTCTCAAGGACTAGGCCCTTGTGTTGGCATAGGGAGTATAAATAAATCTCCATGAACCTGTCGCCCAGCTGGTTTATGAGCCAGAGGGAAGTCAGAACAGTAGCTAATGTCAGTAGGGAGAAGTGGGATCCGTGACCAGGTAAAGTTGGGTGATGGCCATGGACTATGATGATCGGATATGGGCCACCAAGGAGAAAAAAATATTTCTAGGTACCAGTTGGAGTTGGCTGTGTTGAAAGCAGGTTTGTAGGTTCACATGAATTTTACATGAGTTTTACAGAGTACATTTGGCACAGGAGAAAACTTTTGGTTTCCAGAATCCATTAATAAGCTAAAAAATGAATGTCTAGATTTTTTGCTTCTTTGATACATTTTGAATTCTAAAAGTATTACTATCCATTGCTTGTGGAAACCAAATATAATCCCATAGCATTTGGTACTTTAGTGCAGTGGTCCCCAACCTTTTTTTGCCCAGGGACCGGCTGTAAACATATATTTTCTCCAGGGACCAGTAGGTGGGGGGGATACAGTCTGGTTTCTGTTTCATAGCCAAAAATGTAAGTTTGCATGCCCCACATAACTCCCTGTGTGCCTAGCTTATATTGTCCAATTTCCTGAAGAAGCCCCCCCACTCGCTACTTTCCCAGCTGAACTAAAAACAAAAAAAATACTCACCTTCCTTGTTCCCCTGCAGCAGTCTTCTCTTCGCTCACCGTCAATAGAACAGTGCATTTACATGGAAATTAAGTAATGGGAGAGAAGACTGCTGCAGGGGAACGGGGAAGGTGAGTATATTTTCTTTTGTTTGTTTTTACAGAGGTCCAGCGCGGCCTGGAACCAGGTGTTCCATGGCCCGGTCTTGCGCCATGGACCGGTGGTTGGGGAACACTGCTGTACATGAAGCAGTGATTTAGTAATTGCTAGCAGTCTTATTCCTATGGCTGGAACTTGATACTTGAGGTAATGAAGTATTTTGGATGGAGACCTTCCACTTCCTCTTGGCTCCGGTTACTGTGTTTCTGATGCTAATCTCAGTTCTTCTTCACTTTCCATGTGATGATATTTGATATACACTGTAGCCACGTACAAGTCAAGCTGTCACATGTTTAAAATCCTTTTTCCAGGAATTATTTTTTTCAGGAATTCTTGTGTCCACCTTGAGGATCATTTGGAATTATTGTTTTTTAAGTATTTTAAATACATTTGCATTTTATCATTAAAAACAACAGACAGAATTTTTTTTTGTAAAACATTCATGAAAGAATGAGCTTTCTTTGCAGAGGAGGAAAGTTGACTGATTTATTATCCATTCAACTGAATGCCAAAATAAAAAAAAAATTCCCAAGTTTGGAGTGGGCAGTATTTATTGAGCCTTATCTGGCCATTTTTCCAGGAACAGGGCTAATTAAAATCTGTGTTGTGGGGGTGGGGGACTGCTCCTGGTTTTAGGCCAAGTTTTACTTTGTCTACACCCGTCATACCGGGTAGAAATCGGGGAAAAGGCAACGGATCACATTTTTGGAGTTACCAAGAGGCCAGAGTCTTTATCCCAATCTGGCATGAGGTACGTTTGTGGGGGATGGGGGGCGGTAAAATAAAGGCTGGAGTTTAAAGGACATCTACCAGCAGGATGAAAGGCTGTATACAGATTGCTCCCGGAGCCCATCAGGCTCATTTGCAAACAGTCTTTTATCGTTGTGGTAGATGTCTTTTAAAATGCCCCTCCTAATGTAGTCCAAAAAACAAGTTTTTCCTACAGAGACCTTGCAATTTACTGTGGTTAAAAAAAAAATTGTAAAAGGAACCTGTCATTGGAGTCGCACATTTTTACCTAAGACTATTTTTTAATACTAATTTTCAATCTTCTTGAAAATTCTAGGTCCCATGCATACGACCATCGGGGGGGACGTATGCCATAGACAGCTTTAGCGCACTGGCTTGTTGCGCTCACCATTCCAAGTCGTAGCCCCAAAAGATAAAGCATGCTCTACTTTTGGAAGTATCTACAGCCGTGCAGCTGATATTTTCTATGGAGAAGGGCTGGGGGCGAGCAGCGCTCACCCACTTCCCCTTCCCGTGCACTGACATGTGCATGGGGCCTTACATAGATGCCCTCATGACTCTCTTGTTAGAGAAAAAAACATTGATCCAGCATGACATAAGTTGGCAGCAAAATCTAATCTTCATTTTCCCAAAATTTTAAATCGACAAATATCTTCGAATCCCAGCCAAGCGTCACACACAAACGTTTTTCGACACACTGAGGCACTTTTACTTACCCGGCCGACGGAGTTCACCCGAAGTGCATTCTCCAACATCAATGGATGTGTCGCGATTCACAAAGATTGTGTACCCAATTTCCTGCATCTGTCGCTTCCCTGCTCAGGTCCGCCGGAGCTCACCATCTTCTTCCCGGTGTATGTAAGTGCATTGGATGCGACACAATTTGAATATTAAATCCTGTGCTCAGTCCAAATCAGTCGGATTGTCCGACGGCCCGCCCCTGATTTCTGTCGCATGAAAGCCAGCGGAATTGCAACACAATCCCAAGTTAACTATCTGTCACAGCGGCACAAATCCCCAAAATTACGAAAAATCCGACGAAAGTGAGATACGCAGACCCTTCGTAAATAAACCCCAGGTCTGAGTTTGCTAGCAGGGAACCAGTTATACTTTTACGTGCTTTTAATAGTGAGAGGAGCCAGTAATGTTAATTATAAAAACAAATTGGGAATTTGTATTTAAAAGTCTATGGGAACCTGTCATTAGTTGAAAAGATGTGATCCTGATGACAGGTTCCCTATAATTAGGTTGTATTTTAGATCTGTAGCACAGGCATCTGGTCAGGAAAATAGAACCTTACTGCAGGGTTTGTTTTATTCCAATTTAGAATTACTTAGGAAGAACACAAATTTTTACTCATTCATTACAATTCATTTTTATCATTCTTTAATTTTTCTTACCGTATTTATCATTTTATTTTTTATTTTTTTTACAATAAGAAGCCCTTTTACTGAAATTCTGTAAATGAATAATCAGGGAAGCTGTAATAAAGCTATAATTTGTTATATGGACCTCATACCACATTATTGGTCCTAAAAATGATTTATACCCTTTTTCCATTGTCTGGACACAGCAATGGGTAAGATTCTGTAATATTAACAAAGTTTGTTTTCGGGTGCAAAATCTGTACTCTGTGCCCCATCGACAGTTCTAATGTTACCCAAGGAATGTACGCCAAATATAATCATATCTGTAATAAAGTCTAGTTACGAAATAAAAGCTCCCCTGTGGGGGCTTACACGGCTTAAATTCGTAAGTCTCTCAATCTAAATACAATAATAGTAATAAACTTAAACTCCCGTAGCTGCCTTACTCTGCGATTCTGACTTTCTTCCCTGCTGGCCAACTCCTTCACGGCCGTTTCTTACACATAGTGACAGCTTTGTGAATGCCCCGCAGAGCTGTGTCCATCATTACAGCCTGTTGGATGACATTTATTCCTCTTATGTAGGTGTTCTGTGCTCAGGGTGAAACAATGTGTACTGAAGTTACTTTGACATTATACTAAATATAAGCAATGGCAATGAAGGACAAGAATCGGCAAAGTACGTTGTGTAGGCCAATTGAGGTACCATGCCAATGGTATGGGCAAGGATGTTCTTCATAGTTGTCTTCTGTTTCTTAATGTCTGACATAAATACAGAGTTAACTACTTACCACTTGCTCATGAAATGTTATCGTCTTGTCAATCATCTTTTTATTGCTTTGCTATTTCTTGTGGCCTTCCATGTGATATACTCTTATAAACCAAGCTATTAATGGACATGGCATTCATGGGTGGATGGATGAATTTTAGACTTTGGTATCTTATTGGATAATTTTAAAGGGACTTTTAACCTTTTGAATAGTTTCACATAAATAATGGCACCACTTCTCACATAGCACCAACCGAAACGTTGACATTCACATAGCCGTTGTCTATTCCATTTTTGCTCTTTGGGAAGGAAAACCTGTGATATGTAAAATATCGGACACCAATGGTGTACAGAAGACTGTCTATAATGTTGTCCTCCAGGCTCCGGTGAAGATGTCTGTTTTTTTTTGTTTTTGTTTTTCTTTTACTTGGTTATAGATGGCAGCCTGCAGGTCTTTATATTGGGAATTTTTTGTAGAATGGACTATCTGGATGTGACCTTAGTCTTGGTAAATATCTGTTGTGAGATTTTGTTATTGAAGTTGTTTTTTTTGAAAGAAGGAAAAATGGAGATCTAAGAGGCCTTTACAAGGCATTGTCACGACTAAACAGGACTTGGACAATATTGGGGGGGGGTATAGGTAACAGTGAATGACCCTATACAAGCACAAATATATAGTGGTTCATACCTACCGAAAGGAAGAATCTGAGATGAGTTATGTAGGTCCCATTAGGCCGATTGGTGTGTAATGAATTGGATCTGAGGTATGAAGACGAGATCACCCTCTTTATGTTGCCATATTTCTCAAACTGTTTCTATATATTGCCTGTTTTTGATATCTACCAGAAATACTCTTATTATTCCAGTCTATTTTTATAAAGTCTGCATTTTTATTTTGTTAAAAATAGTTGGTAATTCTCAACTATTCTAAAACATTCCTTTACAGATAGCTAGTTAGTCTGTACATTTTCCAATGGCTATTCTTGTAAATTGTCAAAAAGTTTTTTTTTTTTTTTTTTTATTTGGATTGAGGCAAAAAGTTTGTGCGCATGGAATGCCTCTTTATAACGGCTGTAAATGTCAATATTTAACTCCCACTTGTGTCAACAGAGAATGTGAACTTATTTTGCAAAGTATATCTTACAGATGTGCTTTAAGCTCCGGCGTCATTGATGGGAACCTGATGGCGGCCATTCCCCAGCACAGTTCACAGCTGTGGGGCTGACCAGGGTCTCCTGCTTTTCGTGTGCTCTGTATGCTAATAGGACGAGAAACGGTTTTGTTTCCCTGTAAAGAAAGCCATTTGTCCATATCCAAGGCTGTGATCTTCCAGCTGCTTTTTCATTGCAGGACCTTCATGAAAACAAGCTTGTTTTTCTCATTCTATTCCTGTTATTCATATTTGGAAAAGAAACATTGTAGACGCAGCTTCAGAGGAGGAATGTGGTTGCATTTCTTCTTTTTTTTTTTTGGTTGCCTTTCTTTGCAAAAAAACATCTGCTTTTGTAATGAGGCTTCTCCCAAAACCTGTTTATAGTCTATCCTGACTTCTTTCTTCTATGCATCTTGTTTATAGAGGGAGAGAAAGCAACTGTAATATGCAGTCCATGTTTTATAAGAGTGGGCTCAGGGGACATCGGCTTCGACTGGTCAGCAGATGTCGGACTGCTCTCTGACATGAATTCTAAGGTTGTTCTGCAAGAATTTTTTAAAAATGTAATATACTTCACTTAAAAAAAAGAGTTGTTATTGATTATGTCACCGCATTTCAGTCCCTGTTTCATGTAATAAACTGTACAGTGGTCGTAAGTTTATTGTGGACGTTGGAGCAGTAAGAAATATAGGGCGATTTCTGCTGTGGAACCAATATAATAATGAATGCAGTTCTACGTTAAAAAAATGTGTGTGTCGCCAAAGATCCATTTCCAATTCCCTAACATAAATGTAACTTTTGCAGTTCTATACCACCATGGTAGATTTTCAGTAATTTATCTAAATATCATCGGATCTACTGTAATTCAGGATCAATCCGAGATTTATAAATTTGCTCTTAAAGGACATTTACCACCAGGATGAAAGACTGTATGCAAATTATCCGGAGAGGCTCCAGGCTCTATTAACACCTATGGAGCCTGGAATCCCTAAGTCTCATTTGCATACAGTCCTTCATCCTGGGGGTAAATGCCCTTTAAATCCATATAAAAAGGTCTTGACTGGGCAAAATGTAGAATGGAAGCAGTCATTATGCCCAGAAATTTCCTCTTCACTGGTGATGAGGAAATATTATTTGTTTGACAACTAAAACATTTTTTTATAGGTGTTATACCAACTTTGCAAGATATTCCCTTTCCACAGGATAGGGGTAACAAGTTGATCGTTGCTAGGACCCCCACCGATCTCAGGTATTAGCGTGTTGTGCTCATCGGTTACTATTTCGACACTCACATAGAATGGAAATGTCAGAGATTGTTGAGCGATGTGTTCGGCAATTTCCGACTTTCCCATACTATTAAATGGAGCTGCAAGACACCTGTTCAACTTGATGCTCCACCCATTGTTGGGACCCCGGACCTCCATTATTGGTGGGAGTCCAAGCAGTTGGGATTCAACGATAAACATGTTATCCCCTGTACTGAAGACAGGGGATAACTTGTAATGTTGGTACAACCCCTTTAATGATCTATATAATAACTAGTAACAAAGTCTACACTTTTCTTTTTACTGCTATATTTCAAAGGTGAACATACACTGTGAGTAGGTAACATAGTGTACAGTAGAATTCCATGTCATAATCCACTTAGGAGTCTGTACTAATCCATTAACATCATATAAAATTCTTGTCCTAGATCCGTTACAAGCATCCTGGTCCCTGATACTTGGTTCTAAGAAGATTATGGATTTTTTTTTTTGGGGGGGGGGGGGAGATTCTCTCATAATATCAGACAATGAGAACATGCACCTCCTCAGGTTCCCATCACAAAGGATTTGTTCATAATTGTCACCCTTTATGTCATAAAACGGCACTACATGTTTAAACATGTCCTCCTCCAAATGTCAGCGGGACCTGTAGTCTGCCTGGAATTTATGACGCTTTCATTGTATGCGCTTAATGAAAAATAATTGAAACGGCTATGTCATTTCCATTTCTAGTCGAGGAGTCCATGACCTAAGTACATTATGAGCTTGTCAGCTACGTAATTGCTCTTCTGTTATTGCTTTCATGGAATTTTCGGCCCATGTCGTATACATCCTCTACACATACTCAGGTTTTATAACAATAGCATTTCATGGATGATTACAGAATAATAGACCTCCATGTCATTGAACTGGGATTTCTGCAGAGACAAGTCCAGCGCCATACAGCTTTTCTCCATACATTATCTAAGTCGGACCTATATTAGACATGAGGAAGATGAAAGCACATTTACCCCCTTTCTGTATATAATTTAGTAGATGAAAACAAACCATTTCCAGCAAAGCAGGGGGTGAAGGGATTTTTGAGGATCTGCCAAGTTCTAGTTTCCTTCTCCAAACTGGCCCCTTTCGGATTTTGTTATTCTGTTCTCCATGAAGAAGAGAGGCTCATTGCTCCGTTGTGCTTTGTTAAACATCTCCTATTTCTCCCCAGCCATCACAAATGGACTTGAAGCACGGAGCGTGTGACCAAAATGTTAAACAAAGGTCTATCATTTTGGTCACGTCTGCTCTGCAGCTCCTGCCAGCGAGTAGAGAGGATAATAATGTTCAAGGGTTGCAAGAGGCCTGCTCTCCTCTATTCTGTGGCGAGATTGGAGGTCTTGTTCATCAGCTGTCAATCATTCATGCACATGTTCTGCACTGTAGTGAAAAGAAAGGGGGACCCAGTTATCCGGCTCACACAATGGCTTAAAGACAATTCGTAATGTTAGGGCCGGATTAAGGGTGGTGGAGGCCCCTGGGTGCAAACTGGCGGCAGCCCTCCCCACAATTTTTTTTATTAAAGTAAATGTTGCTAGTAATAAATATATACAGATGCCCCAGTAAAACACATATATATATATATATATATATATATATATATATATATATATATATACAGCCCACTGTGATAAGCAGCCCTATTTTAACTATATACAGCCCTCCTATAAGAACTATATACACCCCCAGCAATAACTAAATACAGCCCTTGGTAAAATACTAAATTGTACTCGCTTTCCCCGTTCCCGCAATGCGCGCCAATCTTCTCTTCCCTCAGTGTCATCCTATGGCACTGGTGGGCGGGCGGAGTGTGTGACGTCACTGTGCCGCCTTGCATAATGTAGTCTTATGGGCATGTGCTATTTTTTGTAAGGTAGCAGTAATTATCACGCTAGAGTTACATTTATTATCTGTTCTCTCATCCCATTATCTCTCATCCAAGGTCGCACATTAACCTCCTCAAAATTTATATATGGGTTTTATTTACTCTTCAACTGATGTGCATTGTCATAAAGTTCATTATAAAAGGACATTAAAGGAAATCTACAATCACAATTAAGCATGGAAAAGCCAGGGACCAGGCACCATGACTGGTAATATTCTTATATTTATTATTCATTTCCTCCTACCTTCTAAAATTATGCTAATTACCCCAGAGCCACTCTGAGCTGTAACTTCACAGGCTGTTATACTGTGCAGGAACACTTCCACACTCTCTCCCTGCTGTAATCTCATTTCAGAAAAGGAAGTTTTAGCATACAATGGGTGAGGGGGAGTCCTTCTGCACAGTGTCTGTAAAGTTGTAGCATGGAGGGGCTTTGGTAAATTCCTCAGAACCCTTCTAGGTCATTAGCATAATTTTAAAAGTTGATTTTACAAGGAAGAAGCACATGGATGACAAAAGGGACACTTATTTATAGATCTAGGCACTGTGACTGTGGCAATCTTTTTATATTATCTTGTCCATAGCCTCCTTCCTTCAGCATTCTAATATTATAATGAGTATAATGAGTATGAACGGCTCTGGGAGGTATGTTCTCCTGTTATTAGCAGTTGTCCAAGTGGGTGTGGCCATTTAGGGTAGCGTCCCTGCATAATATGATTGTCCATCCAGTTGTGATGATGTCAAATTGTGTGGGGACACACTCAAATGGTAACACCCACTTGGCTAAGTACGTTTCTAGAAGGAATTCCAAAGGATTCCTAAAATGCTAAAGAAAAGTTGAAAGATATAGAATACATAGATGTAATAAAACAGACCTGTTCCAACAGGTGACTGCCTCTAACTGATCTGTCAATGGAAATGTATACACATACAGCAAGACAAAACAAAGAAAAATGCCTGACTGTGTATTTGGTTATAAGGTTCTCATTTCCTGTTGTACTAGATTGCTAAATATTGTAAAACTCCTAAAATGTTACTGTTGGCTTTTGGAATCATCCAAAACTTGTACTTTGTGCGCACTGATCAGTTCTTGGAAGCGCAGGGCCAAAGGACAGTTCAACCTCTAACATAGTTATTTTGCTGTACAAATATTAACATTACGTACTGGATTACCAGACCTTGATGATTTATGGGATTTTCTGGATTTTGGTTAATCTGCAGATTTCTAAGAGAAGAAGAAACCCCCCCCCCACAAACAAAAAAAACAAAAAAACAAAAATGCACGCTTCAAAAATCTGCAACCACTTTGGTGGTCCACACTGCACATATATCATTCATTTGGTGTTATGCATCATCAGGACATTAGCACTCGGGTCAATGCTATGCAAATGTTGAGTGGAGGAAGGGGCATCGTTCTGCTTATTTTATTTGACATCTGCACCTTGACAGAATCTGCAATTTGCTTGGGGCCATTTTTTGTTTTCAAATGTACAGCATTACACAGCAGAAACTATGCACATAATGCAGACCTTGTGTGTAGCCTTGTGCCAGAACTCCTGGATTTGGGCCTGTGTCCGGGCCAAAGTTTCACATGCTCACAGGACGCTCTTTATCTCTCTCCTCCGTGTACCACAGGACTTTGATTTTGTATTCCAGGGGACTTCACTTCCTGAGTTATTTCCTGGTCTGAAAAGGCCATTTATTGGTTGTAATGAGTCCTGTGACCACCTAGTGGGCAAGATTTTACGTAAACTCCATTGAACATATTCTGTTGATAGGCCATAAGTATATTTTCGTGTAAACCTTCACCCAGAAAACAATCCGGTGCCCTCAGTTCTTATTTAGATGTCAATTTCCTGTCATGTCTCTTCTAAAATGACCACTGACTTCTTCAGTGGTTTCTTAAGGAAGTCACAGTCCGTTTTGGACCAGACCTGATGGAGAAGGTTCTGTTGACTATTCATGACAAATGAATAAGATAGCGAGTGCTGTACTTGAAGACTGGAGTTGGGAGTAGAGATGAGTAGATCCAAACTTAAGTTTGGGTGTGTGTGGACCCAAGCTTATAGTTCAGATCTGCTCATCTCTAGTTGGGAGGCCTGGCTGGGCATTTTGTTGAAACAACCTTTAATTCTTGGTAATCCAGCTGTATCAGTGAGGTTATTTTTTAGATCTCTCTCTTTTAGACCTCTCTGGTAACAATCGTTGATATATTGGTCATTTTACAAGTAAATGGGCATTGTTTTGGAAGTTATCCATCTGTAGAAAGACTATATACGCTCATCTTATCAAGTGGCTCTTGACATCTGGGCCCCCATCAAGCAAGACTGGACGAGTTGCTAACATATTTTAGTGTGTATCCAATAAGCCTCCATGTTTGTTTTCCTTCCTCTTGAAGATGGTCTTGACCTTTCATCTTTAGGTGGCCTCCTATGCAATTTTGACTCTTTCTATTTCTCACCTTCTTGACCCACATCATTACTGCAGTGCGACATCATTAATGTTGAATTGATGCAGTGACCTAAACAGTCATCTTGCCAGTGTCAGCATTTATAGCCCCTGACTGCCCAAAGTGCAGCCTAAACAAGTCCGAGAGGATCTGGAAAGAAAACGAAGAAGAGAAATGGGTCTGCCAACATTTATGTTAAGACATTGAATTTTTACGAAACCCTCAATAATATTTAGAAAAACGCAAAACGAATTGTGTAAAAGTCTCTTAGGAAAGCTGTTATTTGTTCATACACAAGCCATTTGCATCATAGCTTTTGAAGTGCAGAAGTTTTAAGACTGTAGGAGAAAGGAAACAGACATAAATAAAATCTGACTTTAATAAGGGAAAATCCTGTAGTTTTGTCTACACAGCAGTCAGTTTGCGGGATGACTATTCCGTCGTAATTTTGAAGGACTCATAAGCACCAAGTGTTGGTAAAATGTCTTAAAGGGATATCTTGTTTATCCCCTCGCCATGGTTTAGGAAAACTTGTCTGTAGAACTTGAGGATCTATCCTCTGGGAGGACCCTACTTGTCTAATGAACTGTATGCAACAGGCTTTCTAATAGGCTTATCTGATGGAATATAGATAACATTTGTTATATTTTTACTCTTTTGAAAATCAATAGTTTGGAAGAAGTTTGTGTTCTCTACAAGATTTTATAGGTGCCAAAATCTGCTCCATTAATGAGCATTAAGACACATGGCAATCGTGAATGAACATGCGAGCCCCTGTTCTTAGGACACTAGTGTCAGTCCAGGACATGCGTCTGTGAATCAAGATATATAAAATGTATAAATAAACTGAATTTCACAGTGTCTGCCATTCCTCTGTGGTCAGGTTTTGTAAATGTTATGTAGTGTACCCTGGGTAATGAAACGGATCACTGAACCCTTGCTCATGCCGATCACCATATTCTTCGTTTTCTTTATTGCTGAGGTCAACATCTGCTCCTGTAGATACTGTCTGATCTTCCTTCATACTCTTCTACTGATGGATGTTACAGCTGTAGTCTCCGCTGCGCTGTTGTCTCTGCTTCTTCACCCTGTCATGGCCAAAATGGCGTGCAAATCAGAAATCCAACAAAGATTTCAAAAATGGGGCTTTTTACATTAATTGGTGGACAAGGCATTGTAAACACCCTTCATTTCTGTAGCCAACTTTAAGGAAAGATCTAGTGGACTGGCTATTTACCCCCGGCAAACATCGGAAATCTGATTCCCATCTAATAAACCTTTATCATGCAGACACACCATGTATTAGTATTGTGACATCTACTCTTCATACATGTACTTTATTAGAAATGTACAGCGGTCCCCTACTTAAGAATACCCGATTTTACATACAACCCCTAGTTACAAACAGACCACTGGTAATTGATAATTTACTGTACTTGAGTCTTTGGCTACAATAAACACCTATAACAGTTATTAAAGATCTGTAATTAAGCTTTATTGTTAATCCTGGTTCTGATGACAATTCAATTTTTAAAATCCAATTGTAACAGAGAAAAAAAAAATATTCTGCCTGGGGTTACAATCATAAAGTATACGGTTCCGACTTGCATACAAATTCAACTTAAGAACAAAACTACAGAACCTATCCTGTACGTAACCCGGGGACTGCCTTTATATTGATTTTATACACCCCCTCTTGGACCCTCACCTCTAGTGTACTTGTGCACCTTTGTGATAGAATAGGCCCTCTGTGACACCAGAGCTCTAACAATAGCCCCATTTGTAAAATTATAATCTGCCACCGATAGTGTGGGGAAACAAGCCAGAAGCTGCCATTGGATGAAGGTTCATGTATTGTAGACCACGTTCAGGCTGTACTTCAGTCTCCCAGTCATTTATCACTGGGCAGTGAATGGCTTACAGTGCATTATTGATAAGGGTGGAATTTCCTTAACAGCGGAGACCATAGAAAAACACTTGAAGTATAGGGAGTCTGGTACAAGCGAGGTTATGGTTTCCTGAATGCAAATAGTATTTCCTTAACTTTGTTCTTCTACAAAGATCTGAACTGTAAGTTTTGTTTTTGAACGTTTAGTTTATACAGGAGTTTTACTACATTTGTTAACCTATGAATGCGCTTATGGTTCCCTAAGAAAATTTTATGTTGTGTTGTAGCTTCATTTTAGATAAAAATTAGAAAGGAGCGCACAAAGATTTGGTAAACTTTTAAAGCAGATGGTAGAACTAAAGGCTTCTATGGGGTGTATGGAACGGATATACAGAACAAAATAGGACATTCTTCATATTTTATTGCGTTACAGTGCAGTGCAGTGGGCAATACAGCCACTTAAATGGATCACTGTATTGTCCATTGTAGTGAATGTTGCCCCTATGAAAACAGCAGGGTTCCGGTAGCATATGTCCGTTATAATACATTCGTGTGAAAGAGGCCTTAGATTGCAAAAAAGCCTATACAGAAGTCTATAATGCGTGTAAAGCCACCTGCATTCTTCTTTAAAGTCTGGGCCAATGTGGAAATGCGATCTCTCCTTTGTGCATTTGAATGCCACACTGTCTGCTTTTATAAAGGTGGTCAGACTTGCTGATTCTCAACTAATGAAGGGCATTTGAGTTTTCAGACACGTGTGCTGGACTTTTCCAACATTGCTTTTCATCTAGTTTTTCATATGGACTATGGAATTGTTCATGTGTGCTCCTTTTTACTTAATTTTAAGACTTTCCAAAGAACTACTTTCTTTTTCCCATTCCTGTATGCTAGTGTGCCAATCTGACAGATTGCAATGCTATTGTAGGGCACATTGGGTAGATCCAGCTGTCTTTCTGCTATCCCCTAAAGCTTGGTATTTGGTTTCGTAATATTCACTGCTTTCTCTTCTTTGTTTCCCTATAATAATAATATATTGAATTTTGTCTTTCAGCTCCAAAAACCTGTAGCCCTAAACATTTTGCCTGCAAGGACCAGGTAACGTGCATATCAAAAGGTTGGAGGTGTGATGGCGAGAAGGATTGTCCTGATGGATCTGACGAGGCTCCTGAAATATGTAAGTGGATGCTATGTCCGTCATGCATAGATGCAAATTTAGGGGATGGGGGGGTTTGGAGAGCAAAGATTGTAGCTCTGTCTACTGAGCTTATAGAAGAGGTGGTTGAGCACGCATCACTCCATTAGCATGGGGTATTTTAGGGCATTTGTAGGCATTTTTTTGTGAACAATGTGGCTTCCTCCTCTTTACCCCTCACTCATTTATTGCCTGGCCTGAGGATGGCGGATAAATGTCTATAGAGTGAAAATCAATGTGGTGATCAAATTAAAGGGAACCTCTCACTAGATTTTACCGCATTCAACTACCAGCCTAAGGTTTTATGTGAAATCTCGCCTCCAAAGTCATGTGAAAATGGTCAGAGAAGAGTCATATTTGCCTAAGGTGAGTCATGTTCAGAGGCTGCTGGGAGAGTGTCAATTCAGATGCCCCCCTCTGGTTGTAACCAGAAATAGGTGCTTTTGGTGTCACGTTAAAGATAAGACTCTAGTATTTCAGATAACAGCAGGCTGGTGATTCTGTGAGCTAAACACCAGAGATGTTTAGAAAATTAGAAATGCAGTTCCAAAGATCCTGCCTATGTTTTTGTCTGTATCTCAGGTTCTTTACCAACAGAATGACAAGCCTGATGGGATCTGAATGATGAGATTCTCATCTTGAAACCAGTTCTATAGTTCCCAGAAATATGAAGATAAGGGGCTTCTGTAGTAACACTGCCCCTGGAACATTTTTCAGCTCACCAGTCAGTAGTTTGTTGAGACCCTCCACCGCACGGGTCCTGCATGTAGGGCAAAAGAAAGAGAGGATGATAATATTTTCATAACGTATTGTATATCAAATTTATTCAGTATATATTTATTAATTATAATAATGTATATATAATATCTTTTTGCCACTGCATCCTCGTTTGCGTCCCCACTCAGGTCTATGTTTTGCGACTTGTGACACACTTTTGCTATATATTTTTTTTAATGCGACATTCTTAAACAACCCCCCATAGCATAAAAACACTACAATCAGATTGATCAAAGGCCAAAGCCACCTGAATTAATCTGACAGTGGTGGGGCCGCAAAGACAGGCATAGGGGGATATTTATCATAAGTGTATGACAGCATGGCAACCTATTAGAGCGCAGCTTTAAATGAATAAACAGTTGTGGGACAATGAAAGGTGAGCTCTACTAGAACACTTCTGTAAAGTCCAAAACCAACGCGTTTCAAGCGTTTAGCGCTCTTATTCATGCCTAGGGAAAATATGGCTCATCTCTGCTGTTTTATGTATAGCTTTGGAGATTTTTTTTTAAAAGGTAAAAGAGTGAGCATTCACAGAAAAGGGAATTGTACAATGGAGATTTCATACCCTACCTGACTACCTGATCTAGTAGTTTAATGAGGTAATATCTGGTGACAGGTTCACAGAATTAAATGATCAGTTCAGGTACCAAAGCTGATTTTGTTATATGGTTAGGGTTGCATGCGAAAGTGTACTCTCTCCTGAAAATGTATGGATACATTGAAAACTGTGTGTTACCATTTCCTGACACTTAGCATTGTCTAACAGGCTCTACTGACTGGAGAGTGGTATCATGCATTATACGTTATCAACCTTTGTTGTATGATGTATGTTTGATGGCTTGGGACACCCATATTAGGGCTGAAGTACGTGAATATGCTTGGCCTGTGAATCGGGGACTGTGTGGTGGCCTCCTTTCACAGACTAAACATTTTGTTTTTTTGATGGGAGTCCTGGCATCATAGTTCCACATCCCCGTGGATCAATTGTGTAATCCTCAATCGTGGTTACATTACAGTATAGTTGTCAGGCAGTTTTGCGGCAGCTTCTTCCATCATGCAGGTCGCCACATGGTTCCGGATTCTCATGGGCTTATGTATATTGTGGTCTCCTAGCTCACCCCAGACAGTCCATTTTAGAGGGATATATGGATTAGTTGGTTTACTACTGCCTGGTTCTTTTATCCTCTGTAAGATTGGCTGTGGTGGTGGCTTATTTCGCACATATTTGATATAACTCGTGTCACATTATATATGTATGTATGTGATGTATATATTTATTATAGTATCTTGGGCCAAGGGGTGGAACCTTTAGAGGAGGAGAAGTTAATGGGGTCATTCATTAGTAGATAGCCTTTGGTCCCACCCTTCCCTGGGAAGAAAGTCCATGATTAAGCCTGTCTGTGTGTTTGGTAATTGGTGGCTGTATCCACCCTAGAGACCTCAGTCCTCACAAGCTCCATCTCACAGTGTCTCATTCATGTTAGCTGGTGTTTGGTGCGAGTAATCTGCCGGCCATAGCCTGTGACGGAGTGCTGAGCACAAAGCCACAGTGTGCTACGTGTAGGCTGTGGACCGGGAACTGCACGTTATGTCAAAAATAAATATGGGACAACAAACAAACAGGCGGCAGCCCTCGCTATACACTGCACAGTTATTCATCATTCCCATGGACATTTCTCCTAAATTCTGACTGCCTGCCGTGGCTTTAAAGGTGCATAGTGGTTCCAGCAAATAAAGATTATTCACTTTCTAATAACATTTTCCATTATCGGTCAATATATCCTTTTGCAGTCACTTAAGTTACTTCTTTACTTCCATGGAATTAGATAAGTCCTGGACATGCCACAGTGGTGGTTTCTTGTAGAAGGGCTTGCAGCTGTGTGTCCAATACATTTGGCTTACAAAATCTGTATTGGTTATGTGATAAAGGCTTTTCAGGACATTAAAAGGGAACCTATCATCAGGTTTTCACCCAATGACAGGTTCCTGTGGCAATATTCAGACTGGTTTAAAATCTTCTTTTAGAAGAATCCATTGCTCCTTTTTTTTTTTTTTTTTTTTTTTTTAAATAATTTTTATTAGAATTCCTAAAACCTTTCCAGGACAGACACACAAATTCTGTGGGAGTCTCGGAGTCTATCTGCTACCTCTTCACCCCTCACTTTTGGCTACATCACTTGCAAGTGATGTGTGGCTTCAACCGCCCTCTTGCTAGGTAGTGATAAGGGTATAAAGTTTTAGGTTGTCGTTGGTACTCAATTGTTTCATATGTGAGTATTGCTACATTTGGCTTACATTGGGTTAAAATGTGAAAATCTGATGACCGGTTTGGTCATCATTATCAGTTTACTGAAAGAGCTGCTCTATTGTTAATTGAGCATTAAAAGAAGCTGAGCTATGTGGCGGTGAATGGTTTTGCAACTTTTTCCCATTTAAAGGGGTTGACCACACTTTTACATTAGTTGCTCATGTGCCTTTAATGTCTTGTAGATAATCCCTAAATGTTCATTAAAGAGGACCTGTCGCCCTACTAAAGTAAGCAGCTCGTAGTGCCACCCCAGATGTGGCAGTGTTAAACTGCTAGCTTTACCGGGGGTTCCCTGTTCCCTCAGAACGTTGGACAAAGCTCACAGCAGACCGGGGTATTCATGAGGGGGCAGTCCGTGTAGGATACTTTAGTAAGCAGCTCCTAGTGCATTTTTTTTAGGGTGACAGGTCCTCTCTAAGGGATTCGGCAGTCCTGATATTTATATTTGTGCTCTCTGCAGACTCTCCGTGGATTGGTGTTTACATGTCTGAGCACTGATAAATAGGAGGAGCTGCAGAAGGAGATTATGACTCTCATTGAGATATACTGTGAAAGAAGGAAGTGCAGTTGGTGACACCATAAGGAAAGACCTGAAGGTGTGAGAAACCAGAAGTTCTGTATATATTCAGAGGGCAGGAATTAATCGAAAAGTATTCAACCCCTTTAATTCAGGAAGAGCTTCACTCCAATTTTATGGCTGTTTCACAAGATATACGGCTGTGCTTCCAGAGCATGAAGGATTCATTCAGTTATCTGATGGGTGTTGCTATATTTGGACCCCCTAATCTGATATAGTATATCTATCTTAAAGGGGTTTTCCCACAAATCAAGTTCTACCCTAGCAAGAGGATAGGTGATAGGACTTGCTGATTGGTGAGGGTCTTAGTGAAATTATGAGAATAGGGATCACCGAGACTCCCACCGATCAGAGAGTTAGGCCCTATGCTGTGGATACCCTTTAAACATAGGTCTCAGTACAATAGGCCCAGCTAATCTGGTAAACAGATTATTGATTGACTGCAAGTAGAGCTATTTAAAGGGAGCCTTTCACCAGCTTTTGCACCTTTCTACAATTCCCTCTTTTATGTGAAAACTCATCCTTTTACTTGTAAAAAAATTGTTCTAAAATCATGTGAAAATTGGCTCAAAACTGTCACCATCTGCCACAGATCATTCAGACAAACCAAATAAACATGTACTTGCCTCGTCCGGAGGTGGCGATGTCCTGTGCTCCCGGAAGCTCCCTGTGCGCGGCTTCTGCACAGATCAAATGGACCGCGTTGCGGGACATCGGCGGCGCCAAAGGAGGTAAGTACATGTTTATTATGTTTAACTAGCCCACCCCAGCCCGGCCCTCAGTAATTTTTAACAGCCGGATAACCCCTTTAAGCACCAGTGTCGACAGGGCTTCTTTACTATGAGAACTGTCAATCTGTGGAATAGTCTGCCTCAGGCGCTGGTCACAGCAGGGACAGCAGAGAGCTTCATGTAGGGTCTAGATGGCTTTTTACATCTAAATAACATTGATGATTTGTTATATAGAATTGTTTCCCCTAAAAACCTTCCTCATCCAATCTTTTCTTTCTTTGATTGATTGAACTTGATGGACATGTGTCTTTTTTCAACTGTATAAACTATGTATAAAATATATGTATTCGGACCAGCGAATGCCAATGTCCTCTCGGACACAAACAAGAGGCTAAACCAAATGAACAAACATCCAGATCCCTAGTGATCATCTCAACCTTCACGACATTCTGTGGCATTGAGTCGGTCTCACTGCTCTTACAGTAAAGAATCCCTGGCTTTGGTGATGGTTAGACTGTCCTTCCTCTAGAGGAGACGTTCCCTTGTCAATGGCCCAGAGGTACAGCTGTCATTAGATAGATTAGATCACCCGGCACTCTCCTAGCGGTAGCACCCTCTTCATACTTCCAGCCACGTTAATAGTATTTTACACATTACCTCAAATTTCTTTGACTGTTATACATGTTAGTAAGCTGCTTGTATGTATCTTCCAGTTCCCTGATTGCAGGCAGACATGTGGTATAGGGAAATATCAAGTCTTCATACAACAGCATATTGGTGAAAACTTTGTAACAACTGGCTCAAACACCGCTACATATGACAATACTTGGACAGCTCCACTATCAATATTGTGAAAACGGGTTTGTTGCAGTTCATTCCTTTTCTCTGATCAAAGTTCTGTGTATTTAAAGATCTAGAAAAAAGTTGTGCTCATTTAAAGCGAAGCTGTCACCAGAAATGTGATTTTTAGCTGGTGACAGGTTCCATTAGCCTATGGTATGCTGATTTATTTATAATTTAGCATTCTGAATCTTTACAGTAGTTTATAATAGTTTATTTAACATAACCTGGCTCCCTGCTAGCAGCATGTTGTGAGGCCTAGGGGGGTTGTAACTGCAGCAGTCCATGGGTGAAATTTATCATATGCTGGCACACGTATGATAGCAGCTACGTCCCCCTGTGTCCCCACCGAATACACTTATCCATGTATCCTGCAGGTGTTGTGGCCACCGGGCGAAACAATGCCAGGTCAGACCTGGCATAATTTTCCATAAAAACAAGTAGACAGGAATACCCCTTGCCCTCCCACTCCGACAGCCGCCTCACCCCTCCACACCCACATGGCATGGAGGCTCTATTATAATAGAAAATTCTTGCGGTATGTCAACGCATTTATGCCAAAAGATGGCATTGAAGCGTTGATGAATCTTCCTCATGCATTCTTCCTCTCCTCCTCACCATCCCCCTCCCTCCCCTGCCTGTTCAATGCACAGGACAGGAAGTGGGAAGGGGTGAGGGAGCTGCTTGAGTGTGGAGGAGACTGACACAGGCTGCAGCTGCCTCACCCCTGGGACTCAGGGGGACACAGGGAGCCAGGGAGTGTAAAACAAACTATTATAAATGAATGAAATGATTCGGAGTGATTTTTAAAAGCTGCATAGCATAGGCTGATGTATGCAGTCACCAGCTAAACATGACATTCCCGGTGACAGGTTCCATAGACACTGAGGCAGAATTACAATTGAAGATTGTATAATTGGAGATAGAATTCTGTAGCAATGTACACAAAAGGAAATTGAAACCCCATGGCTAAATTCTTCTTACTATAAACTTTCAGGACTAGCCTGACAAGGTGGTAGGGTTTGGGGGGTGAAGCAGTAGGGTCTCTTCGATCTGCCAGTGATCTTATATTATTATTTATATTATTCTCTTCGAACTTCCCACTCACGTCTCCAGGACTTTTCCTCCAGAGCTGCACCGATTCTCTGGAATGCTCTACCCCAGTCTAACCAACTACGGTAATACCCAACCCCCAAAGCTTCAAACATGCTCTTAAAACTCATTTATTTAGGCAGGCATATCGGACTCACTAACTGCATACAATTTTAACTCTTTATTAACCAACTCTGGGTACTCCCTCTGTCTGTTATCCAAAAAAATTTTCTCTGTTGGGACTCTCTATATAAGATGGTGGCTGACGGTTGGTTCAAGCAGCAGCAATTTTATTTATTTAATTTTTTTTAATCCATCCCCTTATAAAAATGGCTGGACCATTATACAAGCTCTTATACCTCTTGAGTCGCCCTTCATCCTCATAGACTGTAAGCTCTTGTGAGCAGGCCCTCACTCATATTGTTTCACATTACTGTTATTACTCTGTAATGTCTTATTTTATGTGTATATGTTACCCAGAATCTGTAAAGCGCTACAGCGTTTGATGGCTCTATATAAATACAGAATATTCTAAGGATTCTATACTTATGGTGTGTCAAAATTTTTCTACAATTTTTGTAGATGGTGTAAAGTTACTGGAGGCCAACAAGCACCAGATGTATCCTCCAGCATTGTAAGAAATGTGGTGCTTATGGCATTGTTAGAGAATTTGCTGAGCATTCCTCATGTTATAAGTTGACATGCTTGTCACACAGTGAGGACACACTTTGACTCCGCTGTCTGCTGGATGGACACAGTTGGGGAATAAGTGAAGGAGAAAGAAAATCTGTAGCGTCTTCTACAGCCAGCTGTTCTAGTCTCTGCAATGTGACAAGAGACGCATGTTGGAGCACGTCAAGAAAATGGCTTTCCCTAAATGACCACTGCTTAGTAGAAACAGGAATGTTTACAATGGTGGAATTAATCCAGTCTATATGAAGAAATCTCTATGCCCGGGGTCTAAGAACATATACGTCTTATGGAGGTAATTAGAACAAAGTTCAGTCTTCTGGCTGTAAACATGCAATTTATGGACGGCATTAAGGTGGCAAATCTCTGAGCTTGAGGACTCAGCTGACACTACACATGTAATCTGCTTCAGGAAGTGCTCCCCACATCACATGAAGGGCTTTTACAACAGAGAAGTATTGTAATTGTCCCAGAGAAATCTCGCTACATAACACGGTGGATATTAATCTTTCAGCTAAATAAAGGTAAAATTAAACTGTCCCTTTAACCTGTTTTTACTCCTTACTTTCTCATTTATATTTTTATATACTTATTATTGATAACATAAATATCAAACATACACAATGTTTGATATTTATGTGATCAATAACAAGTATATAAAAATATAAATGAGAATGTAAGGAGTCCTCTGGCTGCCAAAATATATGGGACCCCTCAAAGGAAATCTACCATCATGATACACCAGGGACATTTACTCCTAGATCCAGGCACCGTGACTGTGGTAATCTTCTTATATTTGTTCGTGGCTTCGTTCCTTCTAAAATCAACTTTTAAAATTATGCTAATGAGCCAAGAGTTCTCTGGGTGTTTTCTGTGGCTTCACTGGCTGGTTTACTGTGCAGGAGCAGGTTTCCACTTCCTCTTCCTGCTGTAATCTCACACATTGGGAGGGGCTAACATTTTCCTGCATAGTGAAACTGCATCATGGAGGGGCTCTGGTAACACCCCACCACCCCATAGACAGAAGGAGACCATGGATAATAAATCTAAGAGGATTACCACAGTTGGAAACGCATAATTTCAGCCTAGGCTAAAATTATAAATGCAATGTTCCCATTTAGCAGTAGGTAGAATCAAGTCCGATACTGGTTATACATTACTTTACAAATTTGGTTGTAGACCCGCTTTAGATTGTAAGCTCTTGCGAGCAGGTCACTCATTCCTCCTCCTTCATATTACTCTGTTTGGATGTGACCACCATGATGTGTACAGGGCTGGCGAATATTTATTATTGTCACATGAAAATTCTTCTTTTTTGGTCATTCACTACCTTGCCTACTGTATGGTGTGGATTGTTCTCTTGATCACAGTCATTTAGTGTAATGATCTGTCTGAAGGAATGACCCAGGGTGTAATTCAGAAAACCCAGGCTGTGAAATTGTATCCACATGCAGATCCCTATGCTGGTGGTGGACCATATGGGCACTTTATTAGCGGAGAGGGGAAAGGTTACCTTTTGACCTGCTGTGGGGGATTCTGCTGTGTCAATAGTGACACCCAATCTATGTACAGAGTGTTTGGCAGGACATTATGTGTGTCAGCGGGGCCCAATCCCTTTTATGACTTGTGTAAATGTGCAAAAAAAAGTTTCTATTCTCTCTTTAAGAGTTTAAATAGCAAACCATTATCCATGTAAACATGTGTAGCCCGGAGCGGACAAGTCCAGGCATTGGAGCCGAGCACATTGGGAAATGAAAGTCTGAGGATAGCAATGTTTCTAATGTGTTCTCCTATACTTATAGGACGTAGATGAGGGCTGTTATGTGTGTGCCCCCTATTAGATGTGCGGTCACACGTTGTGTTATGAAACGCTGAGAGGTGATTTGCCTAATTACATTACTGTTAACATTTGTGTTTACAAAATGCAATGCAAGTTCGATGCTAATGAACACGTTAACAATGTGTTAACATGTGCTTTTGGTTAACACATATGTTAACTCAATCATAACACTGCGTTTATGATGCGTTTTGTATACACAAATGTTTACAGTAATGTGATTAGGCAAATCACCTCTCAGCTGTTGTAAGCGTTTTAAACGCAATGAAAACACAACGTGTGACCACACCGTTAAGCCCCCATTTTGTGCGTCTGTTCCTATAGGCTTTTGACCACCTTTGTCAATGTGTCTGATAGGTAAAGTAAATGTATTTATTAATTTATTCTGAATATTCCTTATTTTTATTTTTTTTGCATTTCCTTTGTCTTTTTAGCTGTTTTAGACCCAGTTCAGACCAGTGTCTGGATTTTTCTTTACAATCTCAGTTTAAGGAAAACATAACAGAAACTTTAAGTGGAAGCCATCTGTTAACCATCCATTCCACATAGACTTTGATGGACGCTTCATTACATATCTGTTATTAATAGCAGGAAACAAAGACATAGGCTGGTGCACTATTTCTCCACCAACAAATGTGTAACCTACTAAATGCTGCTAAGCGCATTAGCTTTAAAGAACATCTACCATCAAAATCCATCATGATAAACCAGGGACACTTACTAATAGATCCAGGCACCATGACTGTGGTCATCTCCTTATATTTGTTATCCATGACCATTTATGCTAATTAAGGGCTCTGTGGGGTGTTGCCAGAGCCCCTCAGTGTTCACAGGCAGTTGATAAGAGAAGTTTTCCCATCCCCCTACACCTCCTGCTGGTTGGTGAGACATCTTCTACTCATTGTTGCTGTTTGTGAAGCTGCAGCCCTGAGGGACTCTGGTCACGCCCTAGGATTCCCTCAGGCTAATTAGCATAATTTTTTAAACGTCTTGGATAACAAATATAAGAAGATTACTAGAGTCACTGT
Source organism: Engystomops pustulosus (assembly GCA_019512145.1). NCBI lineage: Eukaryota > Metazoa > Chordata > Amphibia > Anura > Leptodactylidae > Engystomops > Engystomops pustulosus. The sequence goes on along the minus strand of CM033642.1, from coordinate 41,795,626 downwards.
GCCTGGATTTATTAGTAATTTTCCCTGGTTTATCATGATGGATTTTAATGGAAGATTCCCTATGACTCTATATTAGTATCCACCTGTCATATGTGCTGCCATCTAGTGGTCAAGCAGGAGACAATGCAGACCTCACATTTTTTAGTCTGCAGGTATTAAAAAAAAAAATCTGTGTCTACTCAGATTAGGTACAAAAGTTAGTCTATACACCTGACAGAAGAAAACATGCCGGTCTAGTTATGCCACTGATGTTCCTTCACCTGACAGTATAGTATCCAAAGAGGGGAGAGGCACTCATATTGGAGAACGGCACCAAGATGTACACAAAATGTGATGAAATGTAAATTAATGGAAAATAAACAATTAAAAAAATGTAATGCTTTAAGAACACTGAGCAGGAGTAGTGCTACTAGACAATACTATAGTGCTTCAGACTTCAGAATGTCTGTAAGCCTCTCTGGATTTATGTGTGTATTCAGGTATGTAACCTCGGCATTTATTAGAAATATTATAAAACCTCTTTTAAAGATTATACTGGAGTATATTATCTGTTTACAACAGTACTGTATTTAAATTTTTTCCTTCCTGAAAATATTTGATCAGCCGAGCTTTATGAGAGCTTATCAATATCAGATATTGGGGGTCTGACACCTGCACAAATGTACTGCAAGTGCTGTGATTGATGTCTGTGAGGGGGCTGAGCTGTAATACTTGCGCCATGTACAAGAACCACCGCTCTCCCGGGCGTTCCAGGTGTCAGAAACTCAAGCGTCTTATATTAAAGAGGGTGTCCGCTTTTAGCTTAATGCCAAAACCTTCATATGTTCTACTCAGAATTCTCTCTCTATCTATCTTTATCTTGCTCTCTCATTCATATATACACACACATGGAAATAAAAGTATCTTAATTTTCACCTTTAATCTTGGAGTGCTGCCAATTTTTTGCATTGTGTGTTCCTCGTGTTATCCCTGTCAAGTTTCCAGGATTAACACCCAAGTCACCTGTCTAGAACAGGTGCTGCTGTCCCCTTTTATATGTGTGTATGTATATAATTTCTATATTCTTAAATCAGTGTATCTCCATATGCCAGTAATGAATTAATTATTTTATATTTGTACCTGAAAAAGAATGGCTGGGCCATTACACAAGCTCTTATACCTCATGTCAGCCGCTTCATCCTCATAGACTGTAAGCTCTTGTGTCACCCCCCTTCACCCTCATAGACTGTAAGCTCTTGTGTCACCCCCTTCCTCCTCATAGACTGTAAGCTCTTGTGTCACCCCCTCATCCTCATAGACTGTAAGCTCTTGTGTCACCCCCTTCCTCCTCATAGACTGTAAGCTCTTGTGTCAATCCCCTTCATTCTCATAGACTGTAAGCTCTTGTGTCAATCCCCTTCATCCTCATGGACTGTAAGATCTTGTGTCACCCCGTCATCCTCATAGACTGTAAGCTCTTGTGTCACCTCCTCATCCTCATAGACTGTAAGCTCTTGTGTCTCCCCATCATCCTCATAGACTGTAAGCTCTTGTGTCACCCCTCATCCTCATAGACTGTAAGCTCTTGTGTCACCCCCTCATCCTCATAGACTGTAAGCTCTTGTGTCACCCCCCTCATCAAATTGGCTCAAAACTGTCACCATCTGCCACAGATCATTCAGACAAAACCAAAAAAATTGTGATTGGAATCTATAAATAAATGCATAAAATAGACAAGTGTCAGTATTCCACGTGGATAAATGTAATACTATGAGAATTGTCAATCTGTGGAATAGCCTGCCTAAGGAGCTGGTCACAGCAGGGACAGCAGAGAGCTTCAAGAAGGGTCTAGATGCCTTTTTTCATCTAAATAACATTGACTGATATGTTAAATAGAATTGTTTCCCCTAAAAACCTTCCTCGTCCAATTCCTTCCTTTGATTGATTGAACTTGATGGACATGTGTCTTTTTTCAATCGTATAAACTATGTATAAAATATATGTATTAAGACCAGTGAATGCTAATGTCCTCTCGGACACAAACAAGAGGCTAAACCAAATGAACACACATCCAGACCCCTAGTGATCATCTCAACCTTCACGACATTCTGTGGCATTGAGTCGGTCTCACTGCCCTTACAGTAAAGAATCCCTGGCTTTGGTGATGGTTAGACTGTCATTCCTCTAGAGGAGACGTTCCCTTGTCAATGGCCCAGGGGTACAGCTGTCATTAGATTAGATCACCCTGCACTCTCCTAGCGGTAGCACCCTCTTCATACTTCCAGCCACGTTAATAGTATTTTACACATTACCTCAACTTTCTCTCACTGTTATATATGTTAGTAAGCTGCTTGTATGTATCTTCCAGTTCCCTGATTGCAAGCAGACATGTGGTATAGGGAAATATCAAGTCTTCATACAACAGCATATTGGTGAAAACTTTGTAACAACTGGCTCAAACACAGCTACATATGACAATACTTGGACAACTCCACTATCAGCATTGTGAAAACGGGTTTGTTGCAGGTCATTCCTTTTTTTCTGATCAAAGTTCTATGTATTTAAAGATACAGAAAAAAGTTGTGCTCATTTAAAGCGAAGCGATTTTTAGGTGGTGACAGGATCCATTAGCCTATGGTATGCTGATTTATTTATAATTTTATTAGGATTTTGAATCATTTCAGTAGTTTATAATAGTTTATGTTACATAACCTGGCTCCCTGCTAGCAGCATGTTGTGAGGCCTAGGGGGGTTACAGCTGCCGCAGTCCATGGGGAAATTTATCATATGCTGGCACACGTATGTCCCCCTGTGTCCCACCTAATACACTTATCTATGTATCCTGTAGGTGTTGTGGCCGCCGGGCGAACAATGTCAGGTCAGACCTGGCATAGTTTTGTGTAAAAACAAGTACATAGGAATACCCCTTGCCCTCCCACTCCGACAGCTGCCTCACCCCTCCACACCGACATGGCATTGAGGTGGTGTAGGCTTTATTATAATAGAAAATTCTTGCGGCATGCAAGAATTTGCGATGATATCAACGCATTTATGCCAAAAGATGGCATTGAAGCGTTGATGAATCTTCCGGTGAGCCTATTTCCTCATGCATTCTTCTTCTCCTCACCATCCCCCTCCCTCCCCTGCCTGTTCAATGCACATGACAGGAAGTGGGAAGGGGTGAGGGAGCTGCTTGAGTGTGGAGGAGACTGACATAGGCTGCAGCTGCCTCACCCCTGGGACTCAGGGGGACACAGGGAGCCAGGGAGTGTAAAACAAACTATTATAAATGAATTAAATGATTCAGAGTAATTTTTAAAAGCTGCATTGCATAGGATAATGTATCCAGTCACCAGCTAAACATGACATTCCTGGTGACAGGTTCCATAGTCACTGGGGCAGAATTACAATTAATGATAGAATTCTGTAGCAATGTACAGAAAGGAAAATCGAAACCCCTTGGCTAAATTCCTCTTACTATAAACTTTCAGGACTAGCCTGACAAGATGGTAGGGTTTGGGGGTGAAGCAGCAGGGTCTCTTCGATCTGCCAGTGATTTTAGATTATTCTCTTCCTTGATTCGAACTTCCCACGCACGTCTCCAGGACTTTTCCTCCAGAGCTGCACCGATTCTCTGGAGTGCTCTACCCCAGTCTATCCAACTAATACCCAACCCCCAAAGCTTCAAACATGCTCTAAAAACTCATTTATTTAGGCAGGCACATCACACTCGCTAACTGCTTACAATTTTAACTCTTTATTAACTAACTCTGGGTACTCCCTCTGTCTGTTATCCAAAAAATGCTTCTCTGCTGGGACTCTCTATATAAAATGGTGGCTGATGGTTGGTTCAAGCAGCAGCATTTTTATTTATTTATAAAAATGGCTGGACCATTATACAAGCTCTTATACCTCTTGTGTCTCCCCATCATCCTCATAGACTGTAAGCTCTTGTGAGCAGGACCCTCACTCCTATTGTTTCACATTACTGTTATTAATCTGTGATGTCTTATTTTATGTGTATATGTTACCCAGAATCTGTAAAGTGCTACAGCATTTGATGGCTCTATATAAATCCAGAATATTCTAAGGATTCTATACTTATGTTGTGTCAAAATTTTTCTACAATTTTTGTAGAAGGTGTAAAGCTACTGGAGACAAACAAGCACCAGATGTATCCTCCAGTATTGTAAGAAATGTGGTGCTTATGGCATCGTTAGAGAATTTGCTGAGCATTCCTCATGTTATGAGTTGACATGCTTGTCACACATTGAGGACACACTTTGACTCCGCTGTCTGCTGGATGGACACAGTTGGGGAATAAGTGAAGGAGAAAGAAAATCTGTAGCGTCTTCTACACCCAGCTGTTCTAGTCTCTGCAATGTGACAAGAGACGCATGTTGGAGCACGTCAAGAAAATGGCTTTCCCTAAATGACCACTGCTTAGTAGAAACAGGAATGTTTACAATGATGGAATTAATCCAGTCTATATGAAGAAATCTCTATGCCCGGGGTCTATGTCACCCCCCTCATCCTCATAGACTGTAAGCTCTTGTGTCACCCCCTCATCCTCATAGACTGTAAGCTCTTGTGTCTCCCCATCATCCTCATAGACTGTAAGCTCTTGTGAGCAGTGCCCTCACTCCTATTGTTCTATATGACTGTTATTACTCTGTAATTTAATATTATATTTGTATATGTTTCCAGAATCTGTAAAGAGCTGCAGAATTAGATGGCGCTATATAAATAAAGATTATTATTATTATTGACAGTTAGGAATAGTTGGTGTTCATAGCTATTAATTTTGTTTATCATCACTTGATCCATTTTTCATATCTTTGGTACAGATTTCTTTATTTACATTTTCTTTTGTTTTAAGGCAGCAGGTGCTGTATCCTTGACCTGTCATACACGGGGTATCTAGTCTCTTCCCAATACTTTCTGTGGAGACTTCCTATATAAGGAGAGGGGGAGGGGGCGACTATATGAATGGGAAGATGCTGTCTGGAAACTATGCTAAATAGCTGTTTGCGGTTCAGCTGGGATTTCTGTGCGACTCCTTCTACTAGCACCTTTTATTTTCATCCCTTGGTGTTCAAACCTAATGAGAGTTTTCATTCTTTGACTTTTATCACTTTTATTTTTTGCACAATCATCATCCATCTTGTATGTTCATCATTCTTTATTGTACCAGACTTGGTCCTATATGCCCAGCTCTTGTTTCATATCTGCACTGTATGTACAGGGGATGCATTGTGTTGGAAAATTGGAGTACAAATTTTAAGTATTTCCTCTGGGATGTTAGTGTTCCATTACCATGGTGGCATTTGTACAATTATGCTTTCTATGCAAATTTATCTAGTATGTATTGGGGCCTACCAAGTGTCCGATAATGAAAATATTTGGTTCCTCCCCTAATCTACCATATTTGTCCTTATCAATGTTGCTACAGTTGTCCTGGAATTTGGTTAATAACCCCTCTAGTTCTCTAAAACTCAGTTGTTTCATAAACTCCCAAATCCTTCGACCAGCCCCCTCCTTTAGCTCTGGGATGAATGACTGCAGTAGCGAGCCACCATTTTACAAGATTTGTCCAAAGGGAAGCACTTCGGTGCCTGAAGCACGGCTTTGTGCCAAATCTATGATCCAACAAATAGATTCTCGCAAAGGATCTACCAGGTTAAATTTACTTTTAAGGGGTATTCACATTTCAGCAAATTATTGTTTGCATGCTGAAAAATTATAAGTTTTTCCTATGTACTTTCTGTATCAATTCCTCAGTTTTCTAGATCTCTGCTTGCTGTCCTTCTATAGAAAGCTTCAATGTTTACTTCCAGTGGACAGAAATCTGACCATGGTCACACAGGTGCACGGCTCGTTACGTCATAGAGAGTAATCAGAGCTGTGTGATTTAACGAGCCATGCACCTGTGTGACCATGATTTCTGTCCACTGGAGATAAGCAATGAAGCTTCCTATAGATTGACAGCAAGCAGAGATCTAAAAAACAATGAGAAACTGATACAGAAAGTATATGGGGAAATTGTATAACTTTTCATTATACAATCAATAACTTTTATTTGCTGAAATGGGACAGCCCCTTTAAATTTCTAGTATGAGCTGCTCCCAGAATTGTCGTCTTTCACGATCACTCACAGAGAGCTTGGATATGTTGAGAAACTTGAAACATCTAGTGAACAAGGTTTCTACCTGGTGATATTGGTTATGTCCTTGCATTTTGGCCTAATTGGGAAAGGCGAATTTTAACACCCAATGCTACTTTATGTGAATAAAATAAATTTGTCATGATCTGTATGGCCAGATAGGATCTTCTTTGTGTTCGGACAAGCTAAAAAGAGGAATACAGTGGTAATTTTGTACTTGTCCCCTATCCTTTAAAGGGAACCTGTTATCAGGAGCCCTTTTATAGCTCCCCATTTCCTAATTTGGCAGTGTACACATTGCCAAAGAGTTTTTATAGTAAAACTTTTTCTGAACAAAAGATAAGTTAGATGAAAGTTTACCTTTCTGTATGCAGAGCTGTGTCCCTAGTTCCATGGGGGTGACTACCCCCCCCCCCCCTCGTGAAACCCAACCCCCATATCTGATATATTGAATTTTAAGATCTCCATCTACCTCCCCCTTTACAAAATGTATAAGTTGTGTCCCAAAAAATCCTTAATTCTTCCATTTTAGCAATATATACATGTGTTGTAGTGTACCATTACTCATTATTAGGCAGTCATCACATAGGAATATTGGGCCACTCTGCTAAACCTGTAACATTTCCTATTTACTCTGTCCAATATTAGCGGTTTTCTTAAATTAAATATTTTTAGATTGTTTAATTATGACCTAGCTGATGTAACTTCTTTTAATTTTGTTTTTCTTTCCCATTTCCATCAAAATAGGTCCACAAAGCAAGATTTCAAAGTGTCAACCCAACGAACATAACTGTATAGGCACAGAAATCTGTATGCCTATGAGTAAGCTTTGTAATGGCCATCCAGATTGTCCAGATCGCTCCGATGAAGGACCATTTTGTAGGGGTAAGCGGTGTGCTCATATTTTATTTTCCTTTTTTTTCCCCATTGTTTACACTTGAATTGAAAGATTGAAATGTGTAATGGCCTTGACAAGACGGACAAAAAGCCTGGATAAGGATATTTCTATTTGTTCCATTTCTTATTATTTAACGTGAGGGCTCCCTCATAAGGGGTTGCAGGCAGTGTTTTATATTGTAGTCACATAAAAATGCAGTCTAGCGGGTAGCAGCATGTTATAGAGCAAGAGGCGGTGAACATATTGATATACAGTTTTGTGGATTATGTTTCCGTATAATTTGTTATTTAACCCTTTACATTTCTGATCTTTCTATGCGTAGAATTAGATTGCTCAAGGAGGTGGTCTTTTTGGTGATCTCTTTATGCACTTTAATAGAGGATGCTGTCTGTTAACTTTTAAAAATAAAAATTTTGAGATATAAATGCAGAAATATCGAAATATATTTATTTACATATAAAATATTAAAATCAATTCCTTCACACTTTAACAGTACCACGACATACATACATGCCTTAAAGGAAACCTACCATTTGCTTTCATACATTGTAAAGCAAACATACCTTGAGAATGTTGTAGCTACACTGATGCAGAAATATATCTTGTTTAATCCCTGAAATGAGTGGTTTTGCTGAAAAAAACAATTAATGATAAAAATAATGAGTCTCTGTCGCTCCTTTGCCTGGCTCAGTCCTTTTCCTCTTACACTGCTCAGGAGAATGATGTAATTACTGACAGGCAGAATTAATCAAACACTGCACCGTCCCCCAGCTGCTGTGTATGAATGATCCAGCTCAGGTAGATTAGTCCTGTCTGGAAGAAGCATGCAATCCTAAATGTCATAATTGCTTTTTGAGCAAGATATGTAAGATATGCTTCTGCATCAGTCTAGCTACAACATCCTCAAGGTATGTTTAGTTTGTAATGCATGAAATCAAATGCTAGATTTCCTTTAAGGGTGCATAATGATGGTGCAAAGGCTTTGGGGAAGGTGTCTGCTGTATTGCTGGATTATGCTGGTACCGATTGCAGAAGTTAACCTGTTAGGTGCAGTTATCAAACTTTTCTGCTCCTAAACGGAAGGGAAGTGGGTGGCAATTAGTTGATATGACCACCAGTAGCCTATAGTGTTGCTGTTTACTCTATGAGCTATTAGGCACCCTAGGGTTTATTGAAAGGAATAAATCAAATCAACTGATGGTTTTCAGTAACTTTTATTTTTGTTGTGATAATCATTATTAAGAATATTTGTAATTTTAGTGCAGAATTGGACCAGCTGTCCAGTATATTCCACATCTTTAGTAACATGGGGGGAGATTTATCAGAAATGTCTGAGGTAAAACTATTCTAGTTACCCATGGAAACCAATCGGCGCTCTTTTTTAGTTTTATAAACAGTTGTTGGAAAATGACAGCCGAGCTCTGATTGGTTGTCATGGGCAACTAGAAGCGTTTTGTGATACATATCCCCCATTGAGTGGAATGGACTTCTTTCTCTTCTGATTGCTTAGCCAGTCTTTGTCAGGGTAAAAATTTCTCTACCTGAAAGACACTTTAGCCGGCTGTATGAAAGAGAATACAATCTGGCACCTGAATGTATTACAGGCAGTCCCCGGGTTACGTACAAGATAGGGTCTGGAGGTTTGTTCTTAAGTTGAATTTGTATGCAAGTCGAAACTGTATATTTTATAATTGTAGAACCAGACAAAAAGAATTTTGGCCCCAGTGACAATTGGGGTTTAAACATTTTTTGCTGTAATGGGACCAAGGATTATCAATAAAGCTTCGTTACAGACACCTTACAGCTGATTATTGCAGCCTGGGACTATAGTAAAGCATTCAGAAAGCTTCACCAGAGGTCAGAGGGGTCTGTCTGTAACTATGGGTTGTCTGTAAGTCGGGTGTCCTTAAGTAGGGGACCGCCTGTATATGTAAAGTACTTCTTGTGCGCTGAGCGCTATTCATCTGCATCAATAGACAATTACCAGATGTAATTTGTTGTACTGAAAACATTCTCTCTACTTGTCCATAAACCATGACAAATGTTAGATGGCCTCCCCAGTACTGGATATCTGGTTAACGGCCACAAGACTGGATTTCTTTTTGACGGCCATCAAAACGGGGCACACATCAAACAGCTAAATAACTCCAACTCATATAATAATACACATAATAATATACATAATAAAATGAGCAACAAAATATGTTGTATGATCAACAATGACATATCAACAGCATCTACTTCAGTAGATGTCACCATACAAAGCTGCACACAGTGTTAGGTAACACTCCTGGAGATCTGTTTAACTATATCTCTTTGTGTGCTTTTAGTAGCAGCAGGACTTCATTTGTATTCTGGGATTGTAGCTGGACTTTGAGCACTCTGGTGCACGGCTCTGTGAGGTCTTTTCATGGGACACAGCACAGACCCTTCCTTTTTCTTTACAAATTGCTCCAAAAGCAATTTTTTGGTGTCGCTGCAGATCATCCCTGATAGATCCTCGTAATCATTTGTGATGAATAGAATTTATGATTTTTTTTCTAGCTAGTCAAAAATATGTTTTTCTTTTTTAATTAGTCTGATAAAGATAAATTTATGAATAAATTTGCAGTGAGTGGAAAATTGGCTTCATCTTTCACCAACCTTTGCTCATGTAAAATGGTAATGAGGAGGCGCATGGAATCATTTAAATCTAGAGGGCACACAGTTTTTGTTGCACACTTTTTTTAAAATAAGTCTTCGGTGTTTTTGATATGGTTTTGGTTAAAGCTGAGTCATTTCTGGTTGGACTCGGAGTGCACCTTACACGCATGGCCCATGGGCTTGTTTCTAGAGAGTCTTCCTTGAATGCACCATCAGAAGATCCTTTGTTTCTAATGACTTGTTTTATCTGTGGCTTTTGTGGTTTTGGACAGCACCTCATCTTTTTTTTTTACAGCAGGTTGTTATGCGTCTTGTTTGGCACCAGGTCCACATGTTTCCATGTAATAAAAGTTGGCATAAATACACTATTAGGGAGAGTGATTAATGATGTGGGTATGGTTAAAGGAATAAATCTTTGTGACTTCATCCTAGCATGCCGTAAGGGATCCTTATCAGCTCCTAAAACCACTTCATAGATTACATAGAACTGTGGGTAATAAACAAGTGATTATTCTGCTGGATGGGTAATACGATATGCCTTGTGTAACCTCTTAAAGGACTACTGCACATTTTACCTGCAATATTGTCAGTGGTTAGATTTATACTTGAGATATGAGAGATGTCAGGAGATTCCACCAATTTAAAGGGATTGGTCACTTTTCCTCATGTTTTGTGTAATATGTGGGGCAGGATATTAGGGTGATTATTTATTGGTAAATTACCTATCAGGACATTTTGTGAGTAGATTCTCGTTAAGGATGTCTTATTCCTGTGTCCCTGGTTTATCACAATGGATTGTGATGGTAGATTTTCTATAAGGTAGATAAGTCATGGACCGTGATCAGACGACCCTCAATTTTCAGCCATTTTACGGACAGGAATGGCAACTGATGAGGTAAAAGATTTCTGAACCAGGGTTTTTTCTTTACACTTGAAAAAAAAAAAATTGTAGAACATTTCATAGATGCGTATTGGCACATTACAAAAAAACATGAGGTAAAATTGTCAACCCCTATAATGATTGCAGTGTATGTGGAAAGGTCCCCCTTTGACTGCTATGGGAGCCAAATGAAAAATTGAGACAAAGGTAGAAACGCCCCATCTTTCTACCTCCGGTGCTTCCCACCAGTCTGAGTTGAGGTGCTGGCAAGCCATGACCACTATGGCCACTTTCTCGCCTCAGCTGTTCACCTCCTGAAATCAGTCATGTGGATAGTTTTTGATGTCACTTGTGTAGCAGTCTTTGTTTGTAGTGATGTTGTGTGTGTGTTTGGTAAGTATTTATTTATTGATCCCTTCATTGTCCCTCTACATGCATGTAAACTTAAGCAATCAGGTCCTAAAGCTGTATGCAAATGACCCGTGAGATGGCCAATGTGTCATTGTCATAATCAAGCTGCCCAGCTTATTCATGAGTGGGAGGCACAGCCACACCCCCAGTGCATGACTGACCGGCTGTATAATGATGTGAGGTATAATGGTGTAATGTCTCCCCCATGTGCTTCCTGGTGCTGGCGTCTCCTGCAGCCTGTGTGTGTATGAGATACTCCTATACACATGACTGACAGCCTGTATAATGATGTAATGGCTCCTCCATGTGCTTCCTGGTGCTGGCGTCCCCTGCAGCCTGTGTGTATGAGATACTCCTATACACATGACTGACAGCCTGTATAATGATGTGAGGTATAATGGTGTAATGGCTCCTCCATATGCTTCCTGGCGCTTGTGGCCCGTGGAGCCTGTGTGTGTATGTGATACTCCTATACACATGACTGACAGCCTGTATAATGGTGTAATGGCTTCTCTGTGTGCTTCCTGGTTCTGAGATCAGACAGTAGGTGTTCTCCTTAAGGAGACAATGCCAATTAAGGCCACCTTAAAGGCATGTCCTTATCTTCCTGGTTCTGGCAGCCTCTGTAGCCTGTGTGTGTATAGGAGTGATACAACAGCTTCAGGCAGCCATGTTATAGCAGAACATGTCAGGTACTTGTGTAGCTGATGTCTGTGTCTCTCACGTGTATTAGGAGGGAGAGCATGTCAACAGATAAAGCACAGACACTAGCAATGCTTTACTATACATTACACACAGACATGAGCAGGGGGAGGAGGAACAGCGGTGACATCACTGCCTCTGACCATGTGACCAGCCTCATTTACATAATAAAGAAAAGATGATTTTAGAATGATTGATTAATGTATGATTTGACTAGATAAAGGCTGGAATGAATCCTTGTGAGCTGCTCCAACAGACAGAGATGACAGAAATAGTGATAGAGTCCTGATGAAAGGTGTCCTTTAAGTACAGAAGCTATGGAATTTTTCTCTGCTGTTTCTCCGGGAGAGATATATCTAAAAGCTTTATAATGTCTGTCCACTTGAAACAGATAAGAAGGCTAATTATTAACTTTTTGCATGCCTACAGAATATTTCCCTTTAGTGTAATCTCTTTTCAGAGCTGGATAATAATGTGTAAAGAGTTAAAAGGGGGCAGAGAGAGAAGGTGGCTCTCAACCACCCTTTAACTCTTACACAGTCTAATCTCATGTGTAAAGAGTTAAAAGGATGATTGAGGTGGTTGAAAGGAACACTAGCTGTGTTTGTGTGACTTGCTAAAGAGAATTCCTGAGTAAGGAAGCGGCTTGTCTCTCAACCCTCTCATTAACCTCTCCTTTAGGAGTTCTCTCTCTCGACTCCTTCATTCGCTGAATCAGTTAGGTGGTTGGGTATCTCCACTTTCTGTTACTAAAGATCTAGTAATGAAGGGTGGCCAGGAGAAGCTCCAACAGTAGCCATCAATAAAAGTATTTTTAGAATAATACTGGCTTCAATCACATGGATTTTCAATAATAATATTAATTATTCAAATATTAGTCATTTTTTTATCCTATCCTGTGGCAATGTAGATTTTGACATCCAATAGTACAGGAAAATTATATTGTCTATACATGCTTCAAACATGCTGTATGGGATTAATATCTGTTCCCCTACGATCCACTGATCTCCATGTGCTGATAACATGCCCTGAATTTTCTGCACCCCTTGAGACTACCAATTATTCCTCTTTTAATTGCAATGGGCCACAGCCAGCAGCTCTTCCTGTAAGAGATCGTACTTTCCTTTTTATGGCGGAGTGAACTTGCAGAAAGCTAAATGAAAGAATTGCAAATGATTCGTGGCCATCCCTCTCATCACGATTCATCAGGCCTCTCCGGGCTACATTGATTTGACACAGTACAAGTGCAAGAGGCACTCAGCTGCCGAGCCTGCCACAATGGCCACTTTGTGTTCTCTGAGAACATCCTCCTCTTCTACTCTTTAATGATGTCCCAGAGAGCTGGAGATGGTCCTAATTCCCTTGCACTGTAGTCTTTCTTTTACAAGGTAAACATTTGTTTTATCCACTATTTCCAATGTAAAATTCATGGAGACTCTGACATACAGCACAAAATGCCAGCGAATGAAAATCATTTCTAGGGACACTTGGCTGGCACACAAGTGTAAAATACGAGACTATCTATGGACTCAATTAATAAAAATGGACACTAGGGTCATTAGTTCAGATTTCCATTAACCCTCCCCCATCCATGCATATTGCACTGTATTTATAGGATACACATCTCCAGTGATCTGTAATTACAGACTGTCATATATCCAGTGGTAAAGCCTTCAGTTTAGGTGTTATTAGGTTTTAAAATGGTCCTCAATAGTTAAAGGTAAATCTGATGGTAGGTTGTTAGTAACGTGTTTAGCCCTAAGCTTTTCTTATCAAATCCTAATGCACTTTCTAAACTAAACTACACTTTATAAAACTAATATGCTAATTATTGGCAGAGGCTACTGGGTGTGGAGTAGCCTCCCCGGCCAATGGGAGCAAAGGTTACTCCACGACCCACTAGTCTCTGCGATGCCACCTACCTGCACCCTCACTCTTCTTTAGTGGTCTGGCTCCTTTAGAGCTACTGCGCATGCACAGAACTAAGAAGGATCCGGAAGCTACAGAAGAGCCAGGGTGTTGACTGAGCCCACGCAGGCAGGTGGGATCGCAGAGGCTATTTGCCTTTCTTCACACTGCGTGGATTTGCCTTTCTTCACACTGCGCCGAGAGGCTAATCCACGCCCCACTATCCTCAGTTGATTACTTTTGGACGAGGGGAACTGTAGTGACAAGGTTGTCCTGGGACCAGAAGCATACTGAAGCCCTTAACTACCAATAATATCTTGGATATTACAGTGTATATTTCTGTAGTTGGTGATGGTCATGTACAAAGGTTTGTAAAGAGATTTTTTTTTCAAATAATTATCTAATAGACCCGTCTCTGGTCAGTTTCAGGATCACCCATGATGAGTATCTTCAGTTTTTTTGAACTTCACAATTCTGGAGGTAGCATCTGTTTAGTCAGCATGTTTGGTGGTGGAGTTTGGTTTGTCACAATATACACAGTTGGAAACCTCTGATTCATCATTCACCAATTCTGTTTATTTTGCAATTTTTATATGCTAGGTGCAAGACGAGGTCAGCGCTTGAATAGCATTAGAGTGCCACCCGGAAAAAAATGGTTGATTGTTGGGATACACGATTGAGTGTCAAAAAGTTTACTGTAACAATAATCATTTTTTTTAAATGGATGTTAAAAAAAACATCAGTTTGTCTGTTAAAAATGGACAGATGAATCAAAAATGGATGCTAAGTGGAGAATTTAGTATCCTCCACAATCCGGCTTTACCTAGTTAAGAGCACAAAACCTAGAAAAAAGCCAATTGAAAGGGAACCTGCCATTTATATTAACCCACCCCCAAAAAATAATACTTAAATAAACTTAAATAAACATTAAAAACTATGATTAAAAAGCATTGCCCATATCCCTGATGGTTCCTTTCCATGGCTGCAAAATTACAAACATCAACTAACCTGATGTGAGTCCTGCATAGTAAATTTTACTTGCATTGCCCTTGTTCCTGATTGGCAGGTCTCACTGCTAGAACATGCTGCTGTGTGGAATATTGAGAGCATTTGAGCATTGAGAGAGTTACATTTGCAAACATCTACCCCATGTATGTATCTGATCACATGAAACCACAGCCTGTAAATAGATTGTACCCCATTAAACTACTAGTATCCTCAGGTAGGGGATGAAATGTCCTTTCTAGAAAGAAATACTGTTTACTTATTCAAAGTCATGTAAAAATGAACTGAGAATAATTATATTCGGCTTGAGATAGGCAGCAGGTGGATTGTCACATCAGACCCCCCTAACTTTGCTTCTCTAGTACCTAAAACAGTCTTTGGTCTCAAATTAAAGATATAAATCTTGTCCTTAAGAGTGCATAAGGCTTGATCTACAGAACCTGAGATGCAGACAGTTAAAGACACATTTCAGATGCTAATGGAAGATAAAGAACCAGTTCCCACCTTTTTGTTTAACTGTCTGTCCATTTTTGTAACTCACATTTTTGTAGCTCAAGCCTGATGTGATCTGAAAGATGAGATTCTAAAGTGACGCTTTCCCTGAACCTCTAAACTTAACTCATCTCAGGCAAAATATGACTCTTCTCACCTCATTCTCACATTACTTTGGAGAAGAGTTTTATTCAGGTAAACTGGAGAGATATCACATAAATAGATCACATAAAACAGCGCATCCTAGAAAGGATATTTCATACCCTACCTGAGATGGGGTAAATGGGATAAAATCTGGCGACAGGTTCCCTTGAAGAGAAATGAGCACTGGAATTATTGTTTATGGAGACTTGTCAGGAAAACATGTGGGTTCTGTGAAAACAGGGCAAAATTGGAAATTTGGCTAATAATACAAAATACTGAAAGTCGTGTGTAGACCCTGCTGTTTGTGGTGAAAGGTTAACGTCCGTGGAAAGCTGGAACATGCTGATGCGGTTATTTTATGGTTCCGATGCTGAGGAAAGGTCAGCTCCTTGTACACTACCACGTAGAGAGACATATTTGTGGTGGTCCAGAGGAAGTGACTAGTGAGACACGAGTCATCTGTATACTGTACAGGCTAGCACTCCGGAGGAAGTTAAAACTCTTGCATTGCAGGTTTGTTTTTTTTTCTAAACCTTTTTGGTCTCGAGGGTTTGTTGCAATTTTGAGGAATGATTGTTTTGTAAACTAACTGAACCAAGATAAATGGTGACGCCACCAGCACAGCCCAGCGATGTATATCAGGGCACCGCCGTCTGGAAATAATGAAAATCTGGCCTCCATTTCAGATAAAGGATTTGGGACCTGCTTTGAGTTCATCCACCTTCCCTTAATCCCTTGCCAGTCATGTAAAAAGTGCTAGTCAGAAAGGCTGATGCGTGTGGCAATTACTTTAGCTGCGGAACAGTCACACTTTATGGGATCATTGCACATAATAATTAATCTGTCCAATTAACTTCTCTGCATGTGGAACGCTCGGCATATGAACCCCAGGGAGATTTATTTTCTGTGTACACTGCGAGCTAGACATGATGAAGCCATTTCCTCCCTGGCTTCATTTATGATGAGTTACCTGCCAAGGACAAGATAAATAAACCCTCGGGCATCACTATTACATACTATGGGTGTGCTGTAGTGCCGCTGCGCTGAATACCTCTCACTCAAGAAATGTTTGGAGGTTACAATACAACATTTTTTTTTTTTCTTTTTGTCATTTACGGTAATTCTGGAGTGAAATGCCTTACGTGTGTTGAAATTGAGGGGTTTCCCATTGATTCTATTTTTGGTTAGATCTGCCGTTGGAACACTATACGGTGCTACTAGGAATTGCTTCATGAAAAAGAACCAAAACCAACACACAACTAAATTTTTCAAAACAAATTTGAAAAATTATAGCACTGGTTATTTTTATTTATTTTAGTTGGCCAAAATCATACAGATAGTTCCTGAGTAACGTACAAGATAGACTTGTTCTTAAGTTGAGTTTGTATGCAAGTTTGAACTGGTATATTCAGTAGGTGTAACTCCATCCAAATAGTTTTTTGCTCCTTGTGACAATAGTTTTTTAAAATATTTTGGGTTGACAAAAAATAGGTTTTATTGCATACTCCTTACAGTTGATCATTGCAGCCTTGGACTAAAGGACAGTAAATTTATAAACCTCCAGAGAGCTTCACCTAGGGTCATGGTGGGCAGAAAGGTCCGTCTGTAATGAGGGGTCAGTGGCTTTAAGTCGGGTACTTCCTGAACTTAAAGTGTGTAGGTTTACGTGTTCTATATCCATGCTAAACCAAGTATTGCAAGTGGAAGTTCTACCTTTATGTTTCCCATTCCTTTAGAATCTATAATTGGCTTTGGCTTTATTTGTGTCAAATCATTTAACCCAATGGCTGTGGAATACTTGCCAACTTTTGGGACAGGAAAAGAGGGACAAAAGAGCCAGTGCATACCTGAAATCTGGGACAGTCCTGCCAGATACGGGATGGTAGAAATGAATGCTATTGTCGTAATAAACGCTTGACTACAGGAGCTTGAGAGCTTCAAGTATGCCCCTCAATGATATGATTTGCTTTCCAACCCTGGGACCAAATTATAACCATATAAAAGGAGGTTGGAACAAGTATTTTGTATAGACTATTACTTTAGTAAACCGTTTTGTCTATCTTGTTGTTTTATGCCTTTTTATTGATAATCTAATATTATATTATGTGCCCCCTTCTCTCTAGAATATGCTCACAACTGCACCATAACTGGATGTCAGCACCACTGTGCACGGACTGTGAATGGACCTGTATGTTACTGTAACACCTCTTTTCAGCTTGCTGAGGATGGAAAGTCTTGTAAAGGTCAGTAATGCTCCTTTTCAGAATGGTTAAACATTTATATGTTGATATAATCATGTAGAATTGTGTTCATTATTTCTTTCCCGGTTGAACTTGATGGACATATTTTTACTAATTACGTAACTATGATGCCCTGCTCTGAGACGTGCACCTATCTGAAGAAATGGCCCACAGCTGGGGTTAATGTAGAGCTTGCGGCTATGTGCGGTGACTCTCCTTTCAAGCAACATTAATAAATTAAAATAATAAATAGACTCGGGTATTTTCAGCGCTGCCATAGAGCTGAATGAGGTTCCGCATACGCAGCAAATCTCCATTCTGTTTTGCTGGGAGAAGGGGACCACATTCTTTAGAGGAGAGCGGGTCCCCGAGGTGGCTGGGAATTCCCACTTCGCTATCATTTTGCGGTACCTGGGTCACAGCATCCAGCATGCATAGTCGTGCTCAGTCATTTCCTGTTGTGTCAAGTTGAAAACAGGAAGTGGAAACCAGCATGGTGAGATCAGTGGTTGAATCTGGGTCCTAATCCTTTTTCGTCTTCTTTTTAATTACAACTATTGAGCCCACTCCTATCTGGCTTAAAAAAACCTCTTTAACTTGCTGAGTATTGGAAAAAATAACATTTTGCTGATAGCCGTAGTTTCATAGTGGGGAGCTTGAAAGATTTCCCTTTTTTAAATGTGAGAAAATCGGTTACTCATATGTGCAATCCATGGCAGCAAGAGACTAAAATAAGAAGGAATTGAAAGTGCCTTGTGATCACAATATCCCACAAGATGGGTTTCTCTGGTGTTTGGGTTATTATCACTTGGTTAACGGAAAAAACAAACAAAACGAACCTCCTCCCACCCCCACAGACTTTTTTTTAGAAAGAAAAAAAAAATTAAATGATAATAATAAATATATATATAATTAATATATACTTATTTATTTACTTGGCCATTTGTTCATAGACTTCCATTACAACAAGAGTTTTTAGAAATCTTTTCAAGGTTTATTTTCATGAGATTGTTGTGCTTAGTTATTTCCTTTGCAGAAGCCAATGTTTATGTAGTAAATTAAAATACGTTCTCAAACAAGTTTATGCGTTAAACAGACCTACAGAAATTGTATTTTATATAGAGTCAGGAAGTAAGACTTCTCCTTACGGGGACTCCTTATCGGCATGTGAGTCTTATAGCCATTGATGCTCCACCATTTCTATGGATATGTAACTCTTTACTCTCTCCCCAGACTTTGATGAATGTACGCTGTATGGGACTTGCAGTCAGACATGCCAGAATACGGAAGGGTCCTACACGTGTGGATGTGTAGAGGGCTATCTGCTACAGCCTGACAATAAGTCCTGCAAAGCTAAGAATCGTAAGTATTGTGTACCTCACGGCCTGTGGTCATTATATTTTATTACTATAAAAAATAACAACAAACAGTAGGAAAAAAAATAAGTAAAATTCAGATAAATACATAAGAATATTAATCCAAGATACATTCATGTTGGTCACCAGCCTAAGGTGCTAGGCTAGGCTGTGATCCCAATAATGTGGGTATCAGATGTTCGCTTTACCATAGCATACCCCATGCTCCCATTTAGGTTGACTTTAGGAAATTGACTTTTTTTTTAAGACAGCAGAGGCCATGATTTAAAAGAGCAAGTTCTCATAAACCAATTTTGTATGAGAACATCTTCACAAATAACTGCGTAATGGGGGATCCTTTGCTGGACAGAATATGTTCTGTAGGTTTGTTCTTAAGTTGAATTTGTATGTAAGTCGGAACTTTATATTTTATAATTGTAACCCTAGCCAAATTCTTTTTGGTCTCTGGGACAATTAGATTTTAAAAATGTTGAGTTGTCATAAGAACCAGAATTAACAATACATCAATACATCTTAATTGCAGACACATTTGATAACGGTTACAGCTATTTATTGTAGCCGAAGGCAAAAGTACAGTAAATTCCCAACATCCACAAGTCGGTTTGTAACTAGGAGTCGCCTGTAAGTCGAGTGCCCTTAAGTAGGGGAACACACACACACACACACACACTTTATTTTGCAATTCCTCAATTTTTCTTCCGTTTACCGGTCCATTGCAGGGATTTTTACAGCAGATTTGCTTGACTTGAACATATAACAGGTGAACTGATGCAGATGTAAAATGTCCAGATCAACAGCAATTTATTTTATGCTGTTTCTAAACTGACTCTTGGGCTCGCTGCACATGTACAACATGTCCGTGTGTTACCTGTGTATTCAATGGAAAGCAAATGTTTATCTATGGGGTCACATACACGGGCTGTCACAGTCCCACGTATTGACTGCATAAGCCGTCTTTTCTAATGTCGTCAGCGCATGCGCAGAATTTGCGCACCAATGACAAGGGGATGCAAACAATGGACCACGACTTCTTATAGCAGAATAAATATAGCAACATTCCTACATTGTTAGGAATATAGTGAAGTAATTTCTCTGGATTCTCTGAATCCAGAGAAATTACTTCACTCGTTTTATAGGTCCAGTTTTGTTTTTCAACCTAAGTGCCTGCATCAGTTTTCGGTAGTGTCTCTTAACCAGTGATCTTCAGCTCATTCATAAATGCCCGAAATATGGTGGACATAAAAAAGATGTCCCATAAAAATCCTTCATGATAAACCAAGAACACTTACTCATAGATCCAGGCACTGTGACTGTGGTAATCTTTACTTCCTTCTAAAATCAACTTTAAAAATTATGTTAGTCAGCCAGAAGGGTCTGGGGGTTGGCATTACAAGATTCCCTCTGTGCTGTATCTTCACAGGCTTTTACACTGTGCAGTGGTGAGAGACCAGGGGGGAGGGCTCAGATAATACCACCCAGAGTTTATGTTAGAGGAAGAAGACCACGAATAATAAATATGAGAAGATTGGATCTATGAGTGCCTGGATCTAAGTGTCCTTAGTTATTGTAATGGATTTTGATTGGATATTTTCTCTAAATTCTTTCTCTGCTCGGCCTTCGTTGATTTATAAGATAGACTGACTCCTTTATAGTTGTTTTTACTTTGGTTAGAACACCATTTTTCTATAAGTGACTCCTTATTCACTGTTAAAAGGAGGGACTGCATATTGATATTTTATGTGTGGAAACGTGACTCAAAAAGATCCAAAATTTAAGTGTAACTTCAGTAATATCAGCTTTCAAATACAACATTAAATTAAGTGGTACAGATTAAAATACACAATAGTTTATTAAAAAATAAATTAAAATTCCAGGGGGAGGGAGAAAAATGGTACAAGTGAGCTATTTTCTGAAAGACATATTTTCTGAAAGACATAAGTGGTTCCAGATAGGCCCCATTGTTGGATTTCTGTGGTGTGACTTTTCATGGAATCTTCCATGGATGTTCCTAGTCGTGCCGTTTATGCAAAAGTGAACATACCCTAATCATTCAGATTCCATGCTGGCACACTAGACGCAGTTTTTACGTTTTGGCAAACATAGTGAGATGTTGCTTTTGTGAATGTTTCAAATATTTTCAGGATGTTTTACAAGTTGCTGCTATTAAAATTTTAAAATTTTCTTCTTTTCTTTTTTTAAGAGCCAGTGGAAAGGCCCACAGTTCTGCTTATTGCCAGTACACAGAACATCTTGGCCACCTACCTGAATGGAGCACCGGTACAAGGAATTAACCCAACCAGCACCAAGCAAACCACAGCAATGGATTTTAACTATGCTGAGGAGACGGTGTGCTGGATCAACATGGGAGACAGCCCATCCCAAACAACATTAAACTGCGCCAAGATTCCAAATCTGAAGGGCTTTACAGAAGAACGCACCATCAACATTTCACTAAGTCTTCACCGTAAGTTCATACTAATTCTTTTTTGTTTTATCTTGAAAGTGATAGTAAGGTCCATGCTATAAATTCAAGAAACTGAAAGGAAATCTACCACCTGACTTAACCGCTTCTATAAAGCACCACCAGTGTTTTGTAGAGGTCAAAAAGCTTAACCCCAGCATTCCTTTATTATAGATAATCGATAAAAAGCCTTCTATGTGTATGTAAATTAGGCTTAAGGACCCTTCTGACCCACCCACTGCCTCCTCTGTCCCAGCCCCCGTCACAATGATGTCATCTGGCTCGATGCAGATGGCATCAGGTGGTAGATTTCCTTTAATAGGACTTACTTTCTGAGGAGCTGAATATAGCCCTTCATGAGAAAATTACCTAAAAGATTCCCCCATTGTATTCTACACTAATGTTGTAGAAAAAAAAAATTATAGTTTTGCTTTAAATTGTAATTTCTATAAAGTTTCTAGAATGTTCTTTTACTTCACCTCTATGAGATAAAAAAGTTGTCTTTATGAACCAGTATTACAATTTTGGAAAGCAATATTGGCTTTAGTCATCTGGGAGTATAAATTATTATGTACCACATCAACAATTTTAGTGGTATGGGATTGTGTTTTATTGGAATACAGAGAAATTGAGAAGACGCTAGGTAATGCATAACCTGGACATCTAGAGGTATACCTGCCATAGCCTTCTTAGTAGACTGTGCAGTGGAAATGTAACTCGCTTCTTATTGTCTTTACCCTATAAGGGAGTTGTGTGTGGGACCGGTCAGATTTGATTCATGTTCCACACTGAAGCAATGTCTCGAAAAGAATGGAACATTTTATTCTACTGACAACACGGCAGAAGGCTTCTGTCTCTTTATATATTAAGCTTTCATTAGTTTTCTGTAGGGCAAAAGAGGACTCTGCACTGTATTGGATTTCTTACACAAAACCATCATCATTCATTGCTTCATGTAGGACATTTTCCAAATTCTCTCCTATTCTCTCCATTGTTTAATTTAATATTATATATGTTCATTTTACAGTTTTGTTTTTTTTTTTGCATTATCTCAAATGCTGGTGAAAAAAAATTATATGTATGTATGTATGTATGTGTATAAATAATATCTACCTCTATCTACATATACAGCCCCGGGTTACCTTCAAGATAGGTTCTTCAGGCTTGTACTTAAGTTGAATTTGTATGTAAGCCCAAACTATGTATTTTATAATTGTAACTCCAGAGTAAACAAATTGTCTAGGTGACAATTGGATTGGAAGAAGGATTATCAATAAAGCTTCATTACAGGCACCTTACAGCTGATCATTACAGCGTAAATCATACAGAGAGCTTCACCACAGGTCACAGTGAGCGGAAAGGTCTGTAACTAGGGGGCATCTGTAAGTCTGGTGTCCTTAAGCCAGGACTGCCTGTATATCAATATATAGATATATACATACACATATATACATATGTACTTACTGAAGACTATACATTTTTATAAATGAAGGCCTCAAGAGAAAGGATCAATCCCATCCCTCATGACATGAATGTTTTAAGTAAATACTGTATCCCCATGAAATATGAATTCAGAAGCCATCTTTCCCAACTTTCCTCTGAGTATCGTTTAGTAAATTGACAAATTGGTGTTACTACTCTCCTTCTCGAAAAGGGCGATGTCCCCACATCATTGATTGGTCAGCATCAAACTATACACCTACTGATAACACCCAGTTATCTACTTATTTACAAATTGCTAGATTCTACCTAAAGAATACCGGTATTCAAGAAAATGGGGGGGGGGTACTTGAAAAGCCTTGTCCATTTTTTCTAGCAGACAAGGCTCATTGAAAATGATTAGCTGGTTTCCCGGGCAAACCCATTTGCTGTGTGAGGTGAACGGGTAGGGACAAGAAGAACACCCAACCTGCCAAAGTTACTGAAGTCTCCATCAAAAAACAGAGGAGACTTCACCTGCTTTTTACGCCAAACAAGTCAAACCTGGCAGAAAGCAGGGCAGAGCGTAGGACTCCCCTATTAGATTTACTAAGAGGCGGGAGCCTGTTGGTAAATCCGGCATGTGGTAGGCTGGCGTTTAAAACTCCAGTCTATGTAAATCCACCCCATTGTGTGCCATTACTAATGGCGCTGAAAGCTTATAAGCTGGGAAAAAAACAGTGAATGGACACTAAATACATAATTTCTTCTTAGAATTTTAGACTTTATCAACATTCTTGAGTACCCAAAAGTCTAAAAAGTCACGATCCTCAGGTCATCTGCTTGGGTACAGAATTTCCAGCAGCTTATTACCCAAAAAAAAGACACTCATAAAATATGCTGGAAATGTGTTATTATAAGTGGCGTATTTGGTTATTTCATTATAGTTGTATTTTTTTTATATATGATAGTGTGCTTATGATTGTCTCATAGTATGGTTGTAAGATGGAAGAATTGCATGAGTCTTTTTGAGATGTAAATGCACTGGGCTGTAGGGGTTCCCCAGCTGCGCTTCCTGGGCGATTGCTTAAATGCCAGTTTGGATGTGTCATTGGTCTGCGTGCTACTGGCAGAATACAGAGACAATCTGTACAGACAGCAGCCGAAGACTTAGGCGATGATTTCAACTAAAGCTTAGTCATTTAGAGTACATTTCAGTGCTTCACACGTAAACCCAGCCAAAATAGACGATGGCAGGACATTTAGTAGTGAACTATCTCAGGGCTGTTTGGACTCGGAGCTGTCTGCTGACAGGAGAATCCTGGATCTATCAAGTTCTTCATTTGTGGCACTTAATTGGGTTTTAGTCTTTATTTAAACGGTGCCACACATGACACTGGTGTGTGCGGGTATTGCCTCTCACCTAGGGGAAAAAAAATTACATAATCTCAATACCACACCCTACCCAGGGTCCATTGTGGCTCTGTTTTTGGAAGAAGGTTTTCTCCAGTTGTTTGGATCTACAATTCCTTTCACTATTTCTTGCTTGTTCTGTATGGGGCCTGCACTGTTGTTTATACTCTGTTCCAGCAATAGGGAGTTATGTGCTATAATCCGGTCTTATTACTGGAGCCAGATATCATGTTTAACTCAATCCTACAGCTGGCAGCCTCACTGCTATACACATGAATTTTATAAACGTGTATACATTTTATTTGTGTAAGACAACCTTTATGATTTAAAAATATATTGGGGGGGGGGGGATAACTATTAAAGGGAATCTACTATTAAAATCCATCATGATAAACCAAAAACTCCTATATCAGGCACTGTGACTGTGGTAATCTTCTTATATTTATCCATAGCCTCCTTCCTTCTAAAATCAACTTTTAAAAAGTATGTTAATGATGTTACCTTCATATTTTATACTATTAGAGTTGAATGGCCTCTTTTTTCCCCCAGGTAAATTAAGACCCTGGAAAAATGTGTGGTTTGTCACCAGTCTTTTGGCTTTAGGCTGGGTTCTCCAATACTTTTCATGTTTTACGGCTTTCAGCATTTTTCTTAACTAACTTTTTCAGCATCATGCCATTTACACCCCTATGTAAAAAATAAAACGGACTGCTTCCACTTTTCTTTGATACAAATCCAAATTAACACCCATGAAGTAAAAAGGCGTCTCCAGGTCATCATACAATTGTCTCTGGTTAAATACGGTAAATTGTGAACAACGACCAGTCAACTGTAACCCTCATCCTTGAAATGTAATTTAGTTTTTCAATTAATGTTGTTGTTGTTTTAATTAAAAGATTAAGAATTATCCTCCGCAGAAAACTTCAGGCTTACAACACAAGCGGTCACGTTTTTATGGTTCGAGGTTGTCTCATCTGCGCAACAAAGATCTGGTGCACAAAGCAAAGCTCTTGGTTGCCGCAGGGTATATGGCATTAGCCTGTGACAGTACACTTTGCATCCCTGTGATGGTCTGTTTGCTATGGCAAACTCCGACAGCCACTTGGACTTCTATGCGGGTTCACCGAGCATTTTGCTTTCAGCTGACAGGCTGCATAGGGGTTCATTTTCAAGCGGACATATCTCCTAAAGTGTAACTCCTATGAACACATTCTGTTGTCCTCTTAAAGGGGTTGTCCGAGACTTGTAAATACAGCTATGTGGCCGGGTCCACTTAAAAATATAAACGTACTCGCCTCCTCGGTCCCTCCTGATGTCAAACACGTGGTCTCTCCATGCTGTGCCCCTTGAAACACATAGCTGTTTTTTTAAAGTCACGGACAACCCCTTTAAAGAGGAGAATCTCCCCTTTAATATCATATAAAGATTGTGCTTCTAAATGAATTTAAACAGAAGCAGAAGGGGGGCCGGGGGACGTTGCCGTCTACTGCAGCATTGTGCGGGCATGCCAACTGGCCAGGGGGAGTGGCAGGATCTGCTTTCATTTTAGTTTTTTATACCCTTGTTTTTAAGAAAAAAAGACGTTAATGGTTATGCAAATGAAGGTACTACAGACTTATTCAACACCTATGGAGTCTGGAGCCCCTCAGTTCAGTTGCATTATTTTAAAAGCTTTTTTTTAAATAAAAAAACCAGGGCAGAAGAAGCTAGAAGAGCAGCAGATCCTGCCAGAGGGGGCACACACCAGTATATGTCAGTAAGCTTGGTCTACAATCCTTCATCCTGGTGGTAGATGTCCTTTAAACTTTTGTAATATTTATATGTTTTATTTCATAATTTATTTTTTTCACTAGTAGTCTGCTAATGTAAATATAAATGAAGATTGATATACTGACAGCTTGGTAATATTATTATTGCCTATTACATGGTCTGATAGCATTGTTATATTATCTGATATGACATGATTTACTGTTTTGTACAACTTCCTTCTAATTGAATTTTGTTACAGTTACTTTAGAGCCACAGTAATCTCCATTTTCATATTGTTAGATTCATTTTATTCAGTATTACTTGCTGATCCACGCCTTAAAATACTTAGATCTGCGTAAGTATGTCTATAATTACCCCTAGCCCATCATGGTGCTAAACTTCAGGAATTTAGCCATGATTTCCAAACCAGATTCTTTCCGGGATAAAATTCTCTAACTCTCTGGGGCATAAAGGGTTTGCATTGTACCGCAGGCACGCTCTGTACAATAAATCTGCTTACCAAAGCCAACATGGTTACTGTACAGCTTAAGAGTTCGAGCAGTGCTAATTACTTGACTCCTTCCCCTTGAAGACCAACCAGTTTTTGGGAGTTTTGTTTTTGATTTTTACTCCCCTGCACTACATTGTGGTGTAGATCAGGACACTGTGTTCTTGTGCTGTGACATAAATTAGTGTTTTATTTCTTATCAGTTATAGCAAGTTTAGAGGTGCATTCAGTTATTATATTAAGTTTGAAAGGCACAACCTGAAACTGGTGCAAAAACTGTACCAGACCCCCTAACTATAATGTGTTATTTATAATATTGGTGCAAGCCTCACCCTCTGCTCCCCCTAAGGTTATAATCCTGTTTCTTTTATGTAAATGAGATGCCAAAAGTATGTGATCACTGTAAATTTAGTGTCAATTAAATATTCTAGAATTCAGAAAATTTTAGCATCCCGTTAGCTATATTTAGTGGACATGATAAGCCTCATCTGTAATAGTCCAAGTGTATTGTGAAATCTATCAATTCCATCATGATAAACCAGAGACACTTGCTCAAAGATCCAGGCATCGTGACTGTGGTAATCTTTTTATTTGTTATCCATGGCATTCTTCTTTCTAAAATTATGTCTTAATTATGCTAATGAGTCTGAAGGGCCCTGGGGTGTTACCTGGTCTGGCTTCACAGGCTGTTACAATGTCTACCCCATGCTCCCTCAGCACTCCCCCTTCCCCTCCCTCTGCCTGATGTAATCTCTCAGCAGCGGTAGTTTTAGTACACAGTGGGAGAGACATGCACAGTCTGTAAATATAGGGACACTGTACATCCCGCTGTGAACTTAAACTTCAATCAGATAGGGGGTTGGTGAGGGAGGGAGCAAGGGGAGACAGTGTAACAGTGTGACAGTCTGAGAAGCTAGACCACAGAAGGGCCTTCTGGCTCATTAGGTTAATTTTAAAAGTTGAAGGCAGCCTTTGATAACAAAAAGTATTACCATAGTTGCGGTGCCTGGATCTATGAGGAAGTATCACTGGTTTATCAGGATGGATTTTGATCGTAGATTTCTTTTAATTATTGCAATATGGGAAATATCATAAAATATTCCTAAAGCTAGAATTGTACAGAATGCCCAAGGTGACTAAGGTAGTAGAGATGAGAGCTGTTATTCCAGCCTTTATTCTTAACATGATTGGTCATGAAGGTTGTCGGTACACTGTGGCTGTAAAAGTACCAAATACTGCTATTTAGTCTATGGGCATCAGTATAAAGAACTGGAGGAATTCTGATTAAATTACATTTTAGGTTAGATCCCTGCCCTTTCTATTGTTACAGGGGTTGTGCCATATTTGCATGTTATTCTATATCCACAGGATAACAATCTGTTCAGTGAGGGTTTGGTCTACTGGAAGAGTCAACCCCCAGCAATCAAATTTAACTGGGAAATGTTTGTAGAACATTGAAAACTGCATAGTTTTTAACAGCATAGTTAAAATTGTGCTCTGTTTTGACACTCAGCTTTTTATGTCCACATCAATAGGGAAAATCTTCTGCAAAACTATGAGAAAACTGTAGGATAGAGTTATTTTATCTTGGTTGTACACACCAAGATAAAACGACACCCCAGGTATGCACCACCTTAAGTGATGATATTGAATGGGGTATAGGAAAAGGGGTGTCTAAAATATAACTTTTATTCTGTATTAAGTGTTAAAAAAAATAGTTTCATCTTTTCTACCTGAAGCTTCTTTAGGTATTATTTGGCAAATATAAAGCTTTTGGCACACACTCCTATATTTTTGGCACTTTCACTACATTCTGACCATATGTTCCCTGCTTCTACTCTCTACATTTCTGTAAGATGCTTCCTCTCTACGCCAGACGAGTGGGAAAGCATGATAAGACTGTCCAGGAGAGTCAACAGAGTTGATAGTCGGGTCATTCTTCGAGGTGGCGTCTAGCTTTTGTCTAATAAAGAGGCAGCCCGGTATCCGCAGATTACATTTAATGCCCTCATTTCCTTCCTAGACCTTGTTTGTTTGCATATATTGAGTACGTTATCTAGAATATTCCTGTCCAGGCAGACACCTAATTATGGAAGTCATTACCAACTTCTTGGAACCTGTCCACACTGCTGAAATCTCTCTAAGAACTGTGCTCTTGTTTTCTACCTTTAGCCCCCATAATCTGTGTTTAACAGAAAAGCAGCTTAGCACTGTAACCGAAAACCTTATGGCGAGCGTCGTCTATTAAGCCGGTGATGCCTTGGCCCGGGGAAGGGGGGAATACAGCTGAAGTTTGTCCTATGTTGCTGGGCTGGTTGTAAAACATTCCAGAAACTTCATTGCAGGCTACCTGGAGATGACCCATATTTCCGGACCCTTTATTACAGCTTGGTGCATCCGTGGTGCATTAGGAGTCTGTTTTCAGGTTCTATTTATGCAGTTAAGGTATCTGGTATTCACGCCGGGACGTCTGACCCCAAATGTCCAGGGAGAGATTAATACATGTTACATAAAGTACATGTGACTGCATGTGTCATACTGCTAGACTGCAGCTTGGAACAACATGTTCTTGGCTCCTTTTCCTACTGGGCAGCTTCTCCCCCAATGCTTTCCCTTGGGAGTGTTAATAATGATTACATCCGAGCTGGACTGCTAGACATTGCTTATTGTATCATGTATTAAGAAGATAGTCGCTGATAGGGTCAATTGCAAAATGAACACCTACATTAGTGCATCACACTTCTTTCTGGCTATATGTGTCCAAGGAGCAATAAAAAGGCTTTGAAAAAATATCACCATACATACTATTACACAAGGGATCATTTTTGTTAAATTGTTGCACTAGGGCTAGAACTGTTACTCTAAATTCATATCCTTAATTGCATGTTCATCAACATGTATGAAGAATACTGAAAATAGTTTGCCTTTATCTGCTTTCCTGTATTTTTTTTACCAATTTTTTTCATTTTGTAACAACAAGAACTGAGATAAATATATTTTTTGGACTCCCCAGACCCCCCCCCCCCCCCCAAAAAAAACAACTGTTTTTGTTAAAGCATTCATTTTAGGACACAGGAACGCCCCATAATGCATACAAAATATGCACAAGGGGCTGTGGTACGAGGGGAGTTGGATTTGCAACTCTTTGGACATAGAAATAAAGCAAAACAAGAGAGACACACCAAAAGAATTACCGGTATACTGTGAATTACAAAGAAGTAAATTATGAACAATCGAGATCTTCTTCAGAATATAACACTGTGTGACTCTACATTTATCCAAGTCTGTGGTTGTTACACATGGTGT
Organism: Engystomops pustulosus; assembly: GCA_019512145.1. Lineage (NCBI taxonomy): Eukaryota > Metazoa > Chordata > Amphibia > Anura > Leptodactylidae > Engystomops > Engystomops pustulosus. The sequence goes on along the minus strand of CM033642.1, from coordinate 41,765,929 downwards.
AAGAAGGATGGATGCTATGCGCTCCCTCTTCAGGTTGTTTAATATAAATATTCAAAGGGACCGATTTTATAATCCAATTACATTATGGAAGCCGCCACCTTCCTCCATCTCTTTCTGCACAGTACTTGCCATTAAAGTGTTAGTAAAACTGTCATTTACTGTAAATTTCTACCACAACTTCTTTAGCAGTTGCCCAACAGCAATTTTTTTTATCCGTGTTGGGCATTATCTGGGAATGCCACTCTATACCCCATGGCACACCAGACTTGGTGCTACAGTATATATATCTTCTATGTTCTTTAGTAAACCTTATCGGAGAAAGGAATCCCTATGCTGATTTCTCTCTTGTTGTAATTTATGTAATGTTTGATATATGACGGGTTTATGACAGCGGAAGGGAGTAGATGCCATCTTGTGCATTGCGTCTTGACATGTTTAAGTTGCCGAGCACACGTCCTGTTTATACGTGTGCTCATTACAAAGGAAAAACTTTGGACAGATTTTGGCTTACTGATCTGATCTGTCATGCAAATCAATTTTTTATGCCTCCGATTTAGAAAGATTACTCACATTTCACTGCCTGTTATTCCTATAGACACGCCCAGGCATCAGTTCATAGACAAATGCTTCCAAAACAAATGTCCTAAATAATTCAGCTTTCTTAGACGTAAGATATTTGTTTTATACCATTGATGGCATCATAACAAGCAGGACTAATGCTGGGTTAACACATTTTAAGATGTGCTACAATTGAAGATGACAAAGTATATTGTTAATCATTAGTCATAATGTAGAGTGAAATGCTAACTCTGGTTACCATTATCATGATATGGGATCGGGTTCACCAGTCGCTTACACAATGTGTAGGATTGAGTCATTTCTAACGTATTTTAGAAGTCGGTTGTAGTCAACTTCTTGTGTCAAGTCATGTGTTTGCCAATCATTCCGTTTGCTGAAATGCTATGTTTTTGCATTCGCAATACAGGCGGTCCCTGATTTAAGAACACCTGACTTACAGACGACCCCTAGTTCCTAGTTACAAATGGACCTCTGGATAAAGTAATTTACTGTACTTTAGCCTTGAGCTATAAATATCTGCAATTAAGCTTTATTGTTAATCCTGGTTCTTATGACAACCAAAACGTTTTAAAATCCAGTTGTCATAGAGACCAAAAATTTTTGACTGTGGTTACAATTGTTAAATTTACTGTTCCGACTTGCATACAAATTCAACTTAAGAACAAACCTAAAGAACCTGTCTGGTACGTAACCTGGGGACTGCCTGTATTGAGAATTTGCATTGTCCCGGGTCATAATTAGGGCTAACCCTACACCTTTATTGGATGTGTCTATGATCATGTATGCCTGTAGCTTCTGGAGCCAGAGCACAGAAGCCACTGTAACATAACCAAAGCCCTTCTGGCTCATCAGCATAATTTTAAAAGTTGATTTTAGAAGTGAGGAGGCCATGGATAACAAATATAAGAAGATTACCACAGTCACAATGTCTGGATAAGTGTCCCTGAATTATCATGCTTGGTTTAATGTAGATTTTCTTTAAGAGTTCTACACTGAAAGAGAATGTATGTAGGGGATGAGCAACCATGTTTAGTTTTGAGGCTTTTAACTCTTCTTTGGAAACTCAAATTCTCTTAAATCTCTGAATTAGTTGATTAAAATATATTAGATACCGTATTTTTGCTCCAAATTACAATGGCAGGTAGGCTGGCCGTGCTGGAACGGTATGGAATGATTCATTCATTGTCAACTATTCTTTGCAACCAATGACTGGTATATACTAATACCAATGCAGTGTATTGGGTTGTAAAACCAACAGCATAAATGGATGAGGAATGATGAGGGTTGGAGGAAAACTTCCATCTGTGGTGGAGTAACGCCCATTTATAAATGCATAGTTGGAGTTGGTACAGGTGGGGGTGACAGGTCCTCCTTTAAGGTTGTTATATACATGAGATAGAAGCAGGTTGATGTTTGAACATCTGTTAAATTCACTTCATACTCCTACAATAATCTGGAATATCAATTAAGAAACCCTAATGTCTGTGATGTGGGATATGTCGGCACCACAAGCTGAGGAATCGCATTGCAGTTAATATCTTACATTTTACAGCTGTTTGCATTTGGTACAGTCTTCTTCTTGATAGACATATATAATGATGTTCCTCCTGATCAAGACAAGATGGTTCGTTACCCATAAGTCCATTTGAGCTGAGGCTATACGTGTTTGTGTGATGTTTATATAGTATTGGTTCAGCTAAATATAGGTCTGGGGAGATTATATTGGTAGATGTGACATGTGAGTGGTTAGATTTCCGATGACTGTCCATACTAGCAAGCATTCTGAACATCTGTATATGATAATATCTGACATATTATTTTCTTCTGGTTCTTGTTACTTGTGTCGTATATCAGACGCTATTAACAATAGCAGAGTGTTTCTTTGGAAATGTGTTGGCTCTTTCTTAGTAAAATGGCAATTCTTTTGCCTCTGAGTCAGCATGGGTGGAACAGGCAAGCTGCTGTGTTACAAAATCTACTCCAGGCCACCTGATTTTTTTTTTTTTTTTAGCCTTTGGTTGCACTCTGTTTTGTTTTATTCTTTATTATTTACTTTATTCTACCAAGTTCTTTTTAACATTCTTCTATAGGAATTACTAAAAAATATTATTGATTTAGTTAATAGGATGGAACAATTGTGTCTCCTCAATGAATAGATAATATTCATAAACTTCTAATACACAAAGTATGTAGACCCGAATGACTTGGAATAAGTGAGTGTTTGGTCATCGACTTGGCAAATGAGGTTCAATATGGATAAAAGTAAGGTTATGCACCTGGGGGCAAATAATCCACAGGCAAAATATGTCTTTGGGGGAGTAAATCTGGGAGAGTCCCTTGTTGAGAAGGACCTGGTGGTACTAGTAGATCATAGATTAAATAACAGCATGTAATGTCAATCAGCTGCCTCTAAAGCCAGTAGAATATTGTCATGTATCAAAAGTGGTATGGACTCTCGTGATAGGGATGTAATATTACCCCTGTACAAGGCATTGGTTCGGCCTCACCTGGAATATGCTGTCCATATCTGGGCACCGGTCCATAAAAAGGATGCCCTGGATCTGGAGAGGGTTCAACGTAGAGCCACAAAAATGATAAGGAGTATGGAGGGTCTTAGTTATGAGAAAAGATTAAAACAACTTGATTTATTTAGTCTAGAATAGAGACGACTAAGAGGGGACATTATTAATTTATATAAATATATGAATGCTCCATACAAAAAATATGAGAGCTTCAAGAAGGGTCTAGATGCCTTTTTACATCTAAATAACATTGACGGTGACGATTGCTGAAATTTATGGATATGTCTTTTTTCAACACTATAAACTATGTAAACCATTAACCTGGCATTTTAAAATCCCTGGCTTAATTTTTTCCCCCCCCCTTCACCAGCGTTCCCGCTGCCAGATTTTAAGTCTTCGGCTGCTACTCTACCGTGATTTTTGCCAGGTTTGACTGCTTAAGACCAAGTCAAGTCTGGTCTAATGATCAGGAGCAGTCTCCACCGTGGTTCCTTAGAAACAAGTTTGCTGTCCTAATATAATACTACCCTTGATGGAGTGATTACAAAAAGAAATAAATCGAGATATAGATTGTAAAAATAGGGAAAAAAATACCCAGGGAAGTGCAGTAAAGAACAAGATAAAAAGCGGTGTGTCAATTCTCAAAGTTGAGGTTTCTAATCTGTTATTCTGAAATTCGCATTTTTTTTCCCAAGTAGGTGAAGTCGGCATTCTTTATTTTAGCTACTATTCTATGGAAAGCGTTCATATTTCTACACATATTCTTTATACAAGGACCAAGGCATATAAACACTGCAGCTTGTCAGCGTGTGACGTGAAATGAAGCAGACTTATGTATTTGACAACTTCTTTTATCTTTCAGATGTGGAACAGATGGCTATAGACTGGCTGACGGGCAACTTCTACTTTGTAGATGACATTGATGACCGAATCTTTGTGTGCAATAAAAATGGTGACACCTGCGTCACCCTTCTTGATCGGGAGCTGTATAATCCTAAGGGCATTGCTCTGGATCCCACCGTGGGGTAAGGAACTTTGTCAGAATGCTCTAGTAAATGCCTTCATTCACGCCTCATTGTAGTTGTGTGAAGAACTGGAGTGGGCCTGAGGTCAGAGGTCAGCAGCTACTCTGGTTAGAAGTATGTCAAGTTCAGGGATGTCTATCAATGTGTATTACCCTAATCCACTAAATTCACTTCATGCTGAGAACTTTCCCACTACAATGATGCCTACTTATATTTTACAGAAGTATTTGTATATTATATATAACTTTTGGAATATGTGTGTGAGAACTAAACCTGCTACATGCCAGGGATTTACAGACCTGCATCATGTCAATGATGACATAATGACATAATGGTTGGAATTGGCGGCCGAAGAGCCAAATGGGGCAAATTAACGTCCATCATATCTAGTCATGGCTATGGCTGAACAGGGGAGTAAACCCGGGTCAGGCGGATGAACCTTGACCATTGGGTCTGCTCATCTTTAGTCTTATGTCATATATTACTGAGCTAGTGATTCGCTTCAATATAGACATGTGTATATGGGTATATGACGTAACTGTCCATATACTGAGACAACATAATTTGCTGCTGACGATGTTTGCTGCCCCTCCCACTTTCAGTAGGGATTCGCTAAAGACAAGGATGCTACCTTCTGTTGTACGGATACATTGAGTGTGCTTACAACGGAGGGCAAAGATGAGATCTGAACATAACCTTACAAACATGTTCAACAGTTCTATTGAGTTTACATTTACATTCTATTATTTTAAAATAATGAATTAATTAAACATTGAGCAACTCAAAGCAATTGCAAAACAAGACAAATGACCTCAAAATAACTTCTTCTTTTTGTTTTTTAACATGAATGAATCACAGCTAAGCCGCCTAGAATAGAAATGTGGTCAAACATTTCCAGTATTAATCAGAAAATGTTCTTATTTAGCAACCTAGGTCAGAAAGAAACCATGAACCCCCATAAAAGATGAATTCTCTACTTTGTAATGTTTTTAACCTTTGTAGGCTTCCATCTATGCACAATGACAAACTATATTTACTAAAAATATATCAAAACTATAAGTTTAGAGTTTGAAAATATGTTTTCCTTCGCTATTACATTGCTTATGCAAGCAGATTTGTAAGTGTACACAAAATGTGGCGCTGCAAAACTTTCAGCATAAGCCGTTAGTCAGATCTTCTTCTTTTTTTAATTCACTTTAAGTACTTGGGAAATGTTTTTTCTAATTCTCAAAACTGGACAAAGATGTTCAACAATATTGCTTCACAGGAAAACATCTGGTGGTCTTTTAGCTTTTATTATGATTTACAAAATAGTCTGAAGAACCTTATGTTCCAAGTTGCGGTGCTTGAAATGCTTGTATGTTCCTCCCATAGGAACCGTGCTGTAGTCATCAGAGATTATCAGCTTGGCCACAGATATGGTGCTTGTGTATCTCATGGTGGAAATCTAAAGTCTAGAATTGTAGAATATGTGGAGTGTACAGGCAATCCACAGGTTACGTACAAGATAGGCTCTTAAGTTGAATTAGTATGTAAGTCGGAACAGGAAGTGTGACAATTGGATTTTCAAAATTTAGGGTTGTCATAACAATGCAGACACCTTTTGATTATGCTTAAAGAACCAAGAGGTCCGTCTGTAAGTCAGCCGATGGTTAAGGTCCACAAAGTATAATATATTCTGATGATGGTACCTATAGAGTAGCTGCAAATAATTTTGGTTCCTATTGTTGTTACCAAAGCCGCATATACTTGAAAAGGGAACAGTTACAGTCTGGGGCACCAAGTGTACCTATTTCTTGTCTTTTATTCAACAGAAATACCAGTCCTATACCCGTTTCTTTTGCGTTTTGCCTCCCATCTAAAACTATCTCTTCTCTTCAATCCATCCTTAATTCTGTTACATGGTTTATACACCTTTCCATTCTTTGCTTTACAACTTCTCCTCTCTGCAAATCCTGTCCTTGGCCAGACATGGTCCAAAACATTAAGTACCAAATATTAAATATTAACAGTGAGTTACAGAGCCATCTGCGTCACCTCTATAAATCTTGTGGGACCTACCTACATGGCATTCCTAGTGTACCCAAGACCTCCTGCTTTTCCCCTAATCTCTCCTGCTCATGTTTTCCTGAATATCTCCATTCTCAAGCTTTTATCCAAAGCTTTTTTCACCTTCTTTTAAAGGCTTCAATATGTGACCTTAAAATATAGCTCTTAAAAGGGAACCTGTTAGAAAAAATGGACCTAATGAACCACTTTCAGTATACTGTCAAATATCTCAACACCTTTCAAATTATCTTTCTTTCATGGCACAATGTGGTGGCCTCATCCATAAATCTTTTCAGAGTAAATCGGTTGTATAAAGTCAGAGTCAAGGTGCTGAAGTCGCTGCCTCACAATGTCATCTTCACTTTTTTGACAGTCCAGCATTTTGGGACATTATAACTGGAATGACTGAAGTCTTGGGTAGATGTCAATCACGGTCTGAGGTTGAGAGAGCTTGACTTCAGTACTGAACTCTCTCTGCCATCTCTCCGACTTTATTTCAAAATTATATATTTCAAAATTGATTTTGTGATTGATGCTACCACATCTGAAAGGTGTTAATCAGCTTGCCAACATCTTAGTAATGCTTTATTAGGGAACTTTCTGCTGACAGGTTCCCATTAAGAAAGTTTATAACCTTCAATATCACTTCTCCCTTCACAAAACCTTCAGAAATGTGTCCATCTTTGCCCATAAACTAATGTTTGTGACTTTAGTTAATGTTTATTGTACTTGTGTTTTTCCTCTTATTTTCTGTGTTCAATCCTATACAGTGGCCTAGAATAAAATGGGCTTAAATATAAATGATAATAATAGGATTCCCACTATGTGACACAGAAGCCATAGGACAGAAAATCAAGGACTTTCACATCATTGGAGCCATCATATCATACACAGATTGTGCCGCTCCTCTCTCTCTCGGCACTGCTTCACAGTTCAGCAGTCTTGAACAACTGATTAGGAGGGTGCCCGATGGGGGCATTGCCCACAATATCTGACTGCTCAGGGTCATTTTCTTCTCGATTAACTGCACAGCAATGTTGTGACGGAAAATTTTACTCTGTGACTAGTATTTTCTAGCCTTTTTCTCATTGTGTTGTGATCTGTCTCCCTTGTAGCTAGCTAGATTTTGCAGTGAAGTTTTGGCCACATAAATTAAAATAAGATTACATAGAAATATGTAAGGGCAGTTGCTTGTAGGAAAATAATTAAATAGATAAAGCCTATTTCTTTGTTTCACTAAGTCTTTGGATTTTTTTTTTCCATTGCTACGGAAAAACGTGATTAATTTCCGTGAAGAGTGTTTCCAAATCATGGACTAGCCAGAGCCACATGTCACTCTGATGTATGTTACACTTGGCTGAATTTAGGTTGTGACCTTACTTCCCAGCTTATTCCCAATTATTAGAGCCTATCTTATATTTATAGATGCTTTAGTTGCAGTTGGAAAATTTTCCTTTGCATGCAATAATGTAATGGAAGTAGACAGTTCCCCTTACCGACTGCATTAAGCATTAAAATTATACTTAATGCATAATATTTTTTTTTTTTTTTTGTCCTATAATTGTTTTATAATTAGTGTTAATCAATAAAGGGGTTGTAAATATGTAACCTGTTTAAACTTTTGAGAGCGTTAAGGTTTATTTTTACCAATTTAGTTCTGGTTTTGCTTTGAGTTATTTAGACAGATTATTCGTATATTTACAAAATTTGACATGGGAGAAATGAGTTACAGGATCAAACTTTTATCCTTGTAGCTGAAAGTACACAGCAAATTTACAGACAGAGACTGCGGAGGGGAAGTTCCTGGAAAATGTAGATCTCGGGTCACATAATGGATAGAACCAGTGTTATTCCTTATGTATACATACTGGACATTTGATTTCATTATAGCTGAGGTAACCTATAAAGGGAACCAGATACCACCAGATTTTCACTAATAAACTTAATGACAGGTTCCTATTGCACTATACTAACTGTTGCCCACACTGTTTTAGCAAAAAACATAGTTCCAAACCCCAGAAAATAAACTTTGTTAGAATACGTGGCTCCCTGCCAAAAGGAGCAGAGTGTCCCAAAAGTCTGTGTTAGTCATGTGTGCCACCATATCCCTCATTTCTGCTATGCAGTGGCGAGCAGAGGATGACGTCAGCTGAAGGAGGGGGGGGGGATGAGGGACATGGTGGCACACATGAGCTGAGAGATTAGACTGCCTCAAATAAATAACACACACCATTGGGACTCGCTGCTCGTTCTGGCAGGGAACTAGGGAGTCTTACAAAGTTAGGAAACTAGCATAGTGCTGTTAATGAAAATATGATGACCGCTTCCTTTTAAACTCTGACATTTGTGTCGGTTCCATTTGGCTCCTTCTTCTAATACTTAGAGGGAGAAGTGAATATCTAGCAATATCTCACCCTTGGGACACTAGAACAAGCCGTGTTTGTTGAATTTATATTATGGTAGGTGAAGTAATCTACAGTAAATATAGTAGCCTCTTATGTATGATTCAATCCCATTTCTACAATTTTATCTGCAGACAAACCCGTTTTTTTTTAAATTTATTTATTTTTGCTGAACCATTGTGAATTGTTCTCATGTTTTAAATAGATGCCATAGCTTTTACCATTCTTCTGGTATTTGATGTAATCTGTTCAGGCAGTCCACATGCAATGGGGTAGGTTGGGGTAGTTTCCACCACAATGTCTATCATTTTGATGGCAAGAAAAGCGCCATCAGTGTCAAATCTTATTAAATGACAGCACAAATGTGAACAGAACCACTGCAAACCTAATCTAAGCCCTCTTTCCCATTTTTTAGTATTAGGGTTTTTTTTATATCCACCAGAGCGTGACTTTCGTTCTCCTTCATTAAGACTTTATTGCTAGGTTCGCATAGTATATTACAGACATTGATGAGTTACAATTAGATTAATGTGCATGTAATTAACACCAGCTGAGAACAGTGATGGCCGCGTTTTGGTGATGGATAGATAGTACTCTAATTTGTATTGTATTATGCACTGTGCTTTTTAGAGACATCAAATGTTAAGCCTATAACCTTACGTTACCTAGATGTTGCTACTATGGACTTGATGTATGTAATAATGAGTTGTCTATTACAGGAAGGTCTTCTTCACGGACTACGGGCAGATCCCAAAGGTGGAGAGATGTGACATGGATGGCCACAACAGAACTAAGCTGGTGGACAGCAAGATTGTCTTCCCACATGGCATCACCTTGGATCTGGTGAATCGTTTGGTGTACTGGGCTGATGCCTACCTGGACTATATTGAAGTGGTTGACTATGAAGGCAAGAACAGGCACACGATTATTCAGGGACTGCTGGTAAGTGAGAGCTCTGTTTTAGTACCTGAGAGGTCATTATATGCAGTTTGCAGTATCTTTTAATGGACTATTAATATAATGGACTATTATAATACTAAAAATATTTGTCTTGCTAACGATCTGCACATGTTATCACGGGTTTTAATTTTAGCGATTGTATTGCTGTATCGCGTGACTGCTGTGTTGTGATTTCTCCTGGTAGCACTCTGCTTTCCATCTGCTCCATTTATGAGGCACTGTCCTAGACTGTTTTTCTTCCTTTTATTGGAGTCTGTACCTCGTCAGATATCTTTAATAATGCAATAAGTCATGTGATACCCACTGGTGGACAGTATTCTGTGGATACTGTATAGTGTCATACAAATTGGTGACTGGCCCAGTATATCCTGACATACGGTGACCCTTTATCAAATCCCGAAACTTAAAAATATTTGTCAAGTGGATAAAACCTCTCAGACCATGTCCTTTAAGGCCGGATATTATGGTGTTTCACTTAGCCTGTATAGCAAGCAGTGCTGAGTTACTAATATCTCTTCATGAATTTAGAAACACAAAAAAAAAATTGAAGGCAGATGCCACGTGAATTAAAATAAAGAAAAAAACTCCCAGAAATCTGTGTCGTACCATGGGTTTGGCTCTTTAACAATGGGTGCCTCACCATCACCTAGGGAGCTGTGTACAATATGAGTAAGATTAGAAGTTTTTTAACGTTATATATACACACTTCTCTTCAATGTAAAGCACTAGCACTTTAGACTGAACTTATTTATTGGATTTGTATATACTGGTGTAAGTCACCTGCATATAATACATGTACAAACAGTTCCCTGTATATTGAATGGTGTGGCAAATGCTTAAAGGACATCTACCACCTGAATGAAGGATTGTAAACCAAGCACACTGACATAATGGTTTGTGCCCCCTCTGGCAGGATCTGCTTTTCTTTAATATTCTTATGTCCTTATTTTTAAGGAAAAGGCTTTTAAAATTATGCAAATCAGCCTAATGGACTCCAGGCTCCATTAACACCTATCGAGCCCCTCAGGCTTGTTTGCATACTTTTAAAAGCCTTATTTTGGAAAAAATCGGGGCATACAAAGCTAAAAGAAGAGAAGATCCTGCCATAGGGGGCACATACAAGTATGTCAGTGTACTTGGTTTGCAATCCTTCATCCTGGTGGTAATGTCCTTTAATATGTAGAACACATCAATACAATACTGTTTGTGTTGTCTATTGTTTTTATTATGTAATTGGAGGAAAGTAAATTATTTTAATAAATATAAGTGTTCTACTGTTATGTATCAGATCTGTAAGAGCAGATACTTATTGTGCTCTCCTCTAAACAGCAGGATTCCTATTTCACACTTTACTTTTTGCTCTTTAATGTTGTGTCTTTTGTTGTCTTTTTCCACAGATTGAACATTTATATGGTCTCACCGTATTTGAGAACTATTTGTATGCTACCAATACAGACCATGCCAACGTTCAACAAAAAACCAGTGTGATTCGTGTGAACCGTTTTAACAGTTCCGAGCACCAGGTAGTGACTAGGGTGGACAAGGGTGGAGCGCTTCACATTTATCACCAACGCAGACAACCAACAGGTAAGAATAAGGACATGATGGACATGTGGATATTCTTCATTTAAATGTAACTGACACCTTAAAGAACATCTACCACCAGGATGAAAGACTGTATGCAAATGAGCTGGAGATGACACCTATGGAGCCTGGAGCCCCTCAGACCTTCTTTGCATACAGTTCTTCATCCTGGTGGTAGATGCCCTTTAAAGCTGGGTTCACATGATTTTTTTTATGAGAATCATAGTCTGAGTGGCATCTACTCTTCTCAGATTGACCACAGCCATGAAAACCAAACTATCTGCTCTGCATAATAGTGAGTTATGGTACAGAGATCTCTTCCATTTCTGTAAAATGTTTGGAGTGTACTTGCTGAAGTGTGTATTAAAGGAGTTGTCCAGAGATTAAAATAATTTGATGTATGGTGGGGGGAAGGGGCTGGGCTTAAACAATAATCTACTTATACCCAACTCCCATGGTGTCCCCTGTCACAGCCGACCTCTGGCGGTACCATACCTGACCACTGACTCGCACCTGCCACAACAGTAGTTGAGGCAGTTGCCGTTGCTTGCCTCTGGCCAGCAGTGATACCTCAGCCTTTTATGAAATACTTTTATCCCTAGACTAACCCTTCACTGTATAAGCCCTACAGCCCTAGCCAATATATGGTTTCTACATGTGTAGATTAAAAATACATATGTCTATGCCCAAAGCTTAAACTACCAAGTTTGCATGGGACAAGCTGGGAGCCGGAGAGGGGGACAGGTTCTCATTATTATGTGAGTAGCAGGTTGAACATGCCTCCTGCCTCTCCATTTGGTGGTTTGGGAGTGTTGAAATTATGGTGCTCAGCTCTTGGCTCTCTCCAGCACTTGTATAGACAGTTAGTATGAGCACAGCACTCCCATACAATTTCATATTTCCATAATACTGAATGGAGTGTCAGGGCGCATGATGTATCTGCTGCTTCGTCAATAACTGAAGGACAGTAACCCGTTCTCCAGAATGCTGGGGGTCCCAGCAGTTATACTTTCACTGATCAGCTTATTATCCCCTATAAACAGGGCAACATGTAAACTCGGTACGACCTCTTGACTCACAACACAGAAACAACACTAATAACTTAACTAATGACTTTTCAATGTCTTGTCTTCTGATATATCGCTGTGTAGAACATCCTGGTAAAATTAGCTTAATCTGTAAATGAACTTTTAAACATGGAGAATGAGGTGTAGGACAGCGCTTGTAGCCACACACAACACCGCTGGTATACGTATGACACGCTAACTGTAAATCTGACCCACATTCTGCTAAGCATTAAGGAATAAGCAAATCCAGATGCTAAAGTATCATTCCATCCCATTAACCTAGATCTGGGGAGTCGGCATCAACACACTTTGTGCTTCTCTCTGCTACCTGTGCAGTGACATTTTGAGGTTGCGTTTGATAATTTTTAATGCTCTTCGAGCAGTGCAATGATTTTTTTCTTTTTAGTTTTAGAAATGTGTATTATTATGTATATAATTTTAGCAACACCTTTATATAAAGGTGTACGGTAAACATTTTTGTGGCACTAATAAAAAGTTATTTCGCCTGATAGAGATTCCCTTTGTTCTCCTTTGACATTCGGGGACTGTTGTATCATGGTGTGTTGTTACATAAAAATTCAAACAGCTGGACTATGAAAAAAAAACAACGGGAACATGTTGAAACTTGTTTACCAGACTTGGCTTTGTAGCTAAAGGCAATTGATCTTCTTTCACTTTCTGTTTATTTTTTTTATCAGTCTTCTTTTTTTTCAGATTCATGTGACTTTTTAAAAAAAACCCATTAAATCTCCAAAGTTTTGGTGAATGTAAACTCTCTTAGGCTATATTTACACTGCGGTTGCCCACTGTACCGTAGCACTGCGGGCACACGGCAGTGCCATGGGAGAGCGCCGCTCACCCCCGCGGTGTCAATGGGAGTCAATCTGCAGTAACATAGTGTGGCCACTACGCTTTCGCAGCTGATATTTGGCCATGTTTAAGACCCCTTCCATCTGATATTGTAAAGATCAGTCCTCAAAATTTTGAAAACCCCTTTAACTGCAACTGTGGTGAGATGGTCAAGCCTCAATAAAAATAGTGTAAAAATCTTTAATCAGAAAATAAAATTAGTTTAAAAAATATGTATCCAATTGCGTTTTTACCCAAGTTATAATAAATACTGCCCAAGATACAGTAAATGTGGTGTAAAACCAATTCACCGTTCCTCTGAAAGAATGGAGAGATGTCTCTTTACATCTTCATTTTTTATTTGCAGACCTTATAATGTCCCTCATCATCCTGATCTCTTGTCTTTCCTTCCAGTCCGGAGCCATGCCTGTGAACTGGATCAGTATAAGAAGCCCGGAGGATGCTCAGATATTTGCCTTCTTGGCAGCAATCACAAAACCAGAACATGTCGCTGCCGATCAGGGTTCAGTCTTGGCAGTGATGGCAAGTCATGCAAAAGTAAGCTCCACTCGGGCAGATGCAATATGTCTCCGTATCTGGTGTGTGAGGGAGATTGACATTAGTTTTCATGCATACTTAACTTTTCATTTCCTAAACATGTTAGTTTCTGTTCCCTGTTATTCAAACATGCACTCCATCTAATCTCTCTTAATCTCTGGTTTTCATATATTTAGTATTATAGAATACTTTTAACAATGAATGAAAATCTTTCTCTAATGTATATTTAACCCTAGTGTTTTGCTTTTATTACTGTTCTTACATTAGACAAACCGAAATGTGTAAAAACTGTAAAGTTTGGGATTTTAAGGAAAATATGTTTGACCAATAATGTTAGAACATTGCCTATGATAGTATGTCAGTGTTCACATCTATGTTGGGGCTGCCTTTGTCCTGATTTTACACTTTGGTCATTGTTCTATAATTGATGCCAATGTTGCCCACAAGATCCTATTGAGTCTCCGTCGCTGACATGAACGCGGCCTAACTTATCAGTGTAATTATTTTCCTTTGTTAAAGAATGAAATAGACTTTCCTTAAAAATAAGCTGGAGGCACAGATTTTTCCGGAACAGGTCTGATAATCCTGTCCAGAGGATCTGTCACCAGATTTCATGCTACAAACTTTGACTTGATGTGGCTGATGTACTTACTATGAAAATTGTGTCAAAAATGTATTTTGACACTGTCTCTGGGGTGGGTAATTAATTTTCCCATGGGGCAACATGAGAAATTGCAATAGTTTTAGGGGGCTGGACTAATATATTTAGTTCTACCCAATACCTATATACTGTATTCGGTATATAACCTATCCCTACATTAAAAAAATAAACATTACAATGATTCAGTGAAAATATGGAGGACCTAATTGCATCATTATTTATTAATGGGGTAGGGACCTCAAATTATTCAACCATCACCAGCCGGTCAGAGATAATTAGAGGGCTGGATGTATTACACATTGCCCAGGTCTGCTCTATCTCCTAATAATAATATGTTTTAGTTTTTAATAATTTATCCAGTTATTTTGGACTTGTGATAGACAATAAAATGTTAATTTTACTACTGGGTAGGAAGTTTCCAGAGTCTCATCCGTTCTCAATGATCTGTTTTATGTCTACTTTCATGTGGCTTAATTTACTGTATACACCTTATTCCGTGTTTCAGATGAATTTATTAGCCCAAATGTATATGCCAAGTTCTGTTTAGCAGAGAGGGGCTCATGTTGTTGAGGCTGGCCAATAAACGCATCAAGTTTACAGGTGTGAAACAACCCTAACAATCAAGATTTTGGTGCAAAATCTGTAAACAGATCCTTTATTTAGCTGTGACTTTAAAATGTACATCAAGAGTTTAACACTTCCACTATGTGTGAGAGAATCCTTTCATCGTCAGATGCAATCATTGTTGACAGATCCATTGTCAAATCTGTAACAAATACCTAACCATTTACTACCATGGAGGCCCCTACCCTGTGTATGTGCCAAAATCTTGGAGATTATTTTAGGAAGACGCTTAATAGTTCCAACATGTGTACATAAGAAATTTCCTAACACAAGATTAAGACATCTTTTCATGTTTTAGAGCCAGAACACGAACTCTTTCTGGTTTATGGTCGAGGACGCCCCGGCATCATCCGAGGGATGGATATGGGAGCCAATATTCCTGATGAACACATGATACCAATTGAGAACTTGATGAACCCTCGAGCTCTGGACTTTCATGCAGAGTATGGGTTTATGTATTTTGCGGACACCACAAGCTTTTTGATTGGAAGACAGAAGATTGATGGAACTGGTCGTGAAAACATTCTCCAAGAAGGTGACGGTTAGCTTAGTGATGTGAATTTGAAATATTTCCAAGAATGCAAATCTCACAATAGTATCAGTGATGGCCATTCTGTTTTATGAGGGTTCTTCAGTTTTATTTGCCTGATTATTAGTCTTCAGTAGGAGAAGTCTTCTTTTGGCAGGATTGTATTTCTAGTCTGATTCTTACTTGGAAATTAAAAAAAAAAATCAAATCATTCTCCTCCAATCTCCAGCCCCCAATTCCCGAAGGCTTCAGCATTCTGTTCTGTGTGACATGAGCTGTCCAGCCTGGTATAATTAACTAGGTGCGATGGTCCTGCCTGACATTGTGGATGTCGCCTGCTGCTCCTTTTTTTTTAATCTTTTTTGAAAGGAAAAGCAAATAACATGACTTGATTTATAGTCGGGAACGTTGTCCTTTCCTTCATTCCAGGGGAAGATTTTGTATTGAGGAGTAAAACCGCCATAAACATTTTTGAGATAAATCTTCCATTGTTCATCTGTTTGTCCTTTCTATTGATGTTTTCTATGCTATGACGTGTCTCAGCTTTCCAAACAAACTGTAGGAATTATTACATGGGCCAGGATCTGCTGTGTGAGGCCATCATTCCCTCCGCTACCGACAATAGATGAGCCCCTTCTGGCTCCGTCGCCTGCTAATTATTCACAGCTCATTTTGGCATTTCTGCCCGCCTCCCTCCCTCCCCAGCCAGATAGCTCAATGGAATATGTTTGAGAAATGCATGATTTATGATTGTATAATTGTAATGAAAAATTGTAATGTGGAGTCTAAATTATTTTTGAATGTGATTTTTCTGCCCAAAAGAAAAATTTGACTGAACATTCAACATGAATATTCCACATGCCCTTTTTTCCATCTTAAATGTCTGTCATCTACAAGGAAGCTGTGTGTCACAGTCATTCCCCTCTGTTGTCCTAGTCCAGGATAATGGGGAGGACATATCTTATATCTGCATCAGCATTTCAGAAGAAGACTCTGACCTTGAGTTTTTTTTTTTAGAATAGACAAAGTTGCACTATAGTAGCTAGGGCACCTAGAAACAGAGGATATGGGGTATGCTGACATAATACTAATATATAGTTAAATATGTTATTTCTCACTGTGAAGCAAATTAAAGGGGTTGTACTCAAGTCTGAGGGGTTCCACAGCTGGGATCCCCAACGGTCACAAGAACAGAATCTCATCAATTTGGAAAAGGGTTCTCAATTCCCATACTCCTTTTTCATATATGTATTTTTTTAGTCTTACAATAAAATTAATTGTTTTATCTGGATTTGCCGTCACAGTCCATTCGGGGCAAATAGATATACATGGAGTAAATGTTGTTGCTTTGCTACATTTTGGCTCAGCGAGATTTCCACATTTATATCTGGGAATATTATTTGGATCAGGTTTTTTTTATTTTTTATTTGTATCAAGGAATTTTGGCATACCGAAAAATTTGGCATAGCCTGCACCACTGTATTTGGGCAATTACAGAAATGGATCTGGAGAGCCTCTCCTTATCTACTTTTTTTTTTAATGATAGTTTTCTAATTATTGTCTACTTATGCTTTTAGGCCTCATGTACACAACCGTATACTGAGGTCTATAGTGCACGGTCGTGGTGAGTGACCGAGATGGGCAAGCGTGCCACAAAAGATAGGACAGGTCCTATTCTTCTTGTGGCTCTAGGTGAAATTTGCCACAAACTTCTCTCAAGTATGGTTGCATATAACACATTACTATTTAATTACTTAGTTAATTCCTTTTTTTCTTGCTCTTTAATAAATTGTACTTTTTATTTCTCCCCTTTCAAAGGTATCCACAATGTGGAAGGTTTAGCTGTAGACTGGATGGGAAACAATCTTTACTGGACAGATGATGGGCCAAAGAAGACCATAAGTGTTGCTCGCTTAGAGAAGGCATCTCAAACCAGGAAAACCATAGTAGAGGGCAGAATGACTCATCCTAGAGCCATTGTGGTAGATCCACTGAATGGGTGAGATAACATTTATTGATTACTTAAATTTGCTTGTGGGATTATTTTTACATTGATTACTGACATTTAGATAACGTTGATTCTTAAAGGTGGATGTACTGGACCGATTGGGAAGAAGATCCTAAAGATAGCAAACGCGGAAAGATTGAAAGGGCATGGATGGATGGCTCAAACCGCAACGTCTTTGTCACATCGAAGGCTGTTCTCTGGCCTAACGGACTGAGCATAGACATCCCAAAAAAGATGTTATACTGGGTAGATGCCTTTTATGACCGTATTGAAATGATATACCTCAATGGCACTGGCCGCAAGGTAGGAACTTTTTTTTACAATCAATTTTATTTTTTGTCTATCAAATCTATTGTTTAAAATGTATTTTTCTGGTTTGTTTTCTAGGCCGTTTATGAAGGATCTGAGTTGAATCATGCCTTTGGTCTCTGCCATTATGCTAACTACTTGTTCTGGACAGAGTACAGGAGTGGTAGCATTTACCGGTTAGATCAAGCCACAAAAACAGTAACTCTGCTGAGGAATGAGAGGCCGCCAATCTTTGAAATTAGAATGTATGATGCTCAGCAGCAGCAAGGTGGGTATACACTAACTGTTGAAGCTCAAATGCAGCCTTCTTTATGAGACAATTGAGTGTTGGGCCAAGTGCGGAGGAGTAGTGAGACCGGGCTTTGAGAACAATGAATAGCTATGCTTTGTCATAGCCTCTCAGTCACAGCTTTGTTCTCAAACTGTCTGGATTGGAGTGTTCCCCCTACGCCTCTTGTCAACAAATTGTTTTGTGCTTTTTCTATACCAAACATAAAATCTTCATAATTGGATTGCTCCTTTCTGCATTTTTTTAAATTTTAAGTCTGGTGTTTTCATTTTGTAAGATATATACGTTTCATGTAGATAAAAGGCTCTAAGGACCATAGCTTGGCTTTTAAATTATTTGTCTAACTACTTGATTTTGATTTTTTTCTTACCATCTGATAATTTTATTCCAAAATGTTAATTTTTTTTTCTCCCCATAATGATAACACATAAAAAAAATTATGTTAAAAGAAAAATCTATAGGTTATACCATTGCGTAACTGTTAAAGCTTTGTATGGTCTTCATGCCTTTTATCTTATTTAGTAACCATCACTATATTATGTCAGAGAAGCAGGTAATATTATCTTTTTTTTGTAATATTTGATGCTTTATGTAATTATGTTTTGTCTGTTTTTAAGTGGGCTCCAATGCTTGTCGTGTCAATAATGGTGGCTGTAGTAGCCTTTGCTTGGCAGTGCCTGGAGGCAGGCGATGTGCTTGTGCTGAAGACCAGATTCTGGATGATGACAATGTCACCTGTAAAGGTACCACATACTTTTATTCCTTTAAGAGGTTAAAGGCCCGATTTGTATTCCATTGTTTGCTAATTCACTGCCCTTCACGGTTTCCAGAAATTTCCCTCGTGGACATTCACCATTTTTTAGATCAAGAGGCTTATGTTTCACTTTTTATAGGCCTTAGTTACAAAAATGTCCCGAAATTATGCAATTGATAAAATCATTTATTTTCCATTTTAAATTCACTTTTTCCTTTACTTTTATGTTGTTTTGTGTTTCGCTGCTTGGCTCCAATAGCCTTTGAATGTATTTCTTGATTGAGAATGCAGCAATAGCTGTCCATGATGTTGGGTTGGAATATTTTGAAAGCTTCTGACAGCGCTTTGGCCCCCAATTCAAGTAAAGCCTTTCATTTAGCACTGACCCAGATCCATAAATAAAGCCTAATAAACAGCAGACATTGCGGCCTCTTATTGATTCAGGGGATGATACATTTGGAGTGGTTTATTGTGCACTAGTTATTCCTTGATTGAAAAGAGACACCTTCTTGACAAAATGGTCAATGGAGATGCTGTTCCGCTTTAGTGGTCTTTCCGGAAGGTTAACATTAATTACTTTGTATCCATAGCATTATGTTTTAGTATATTGAATAAATGAACAGAAATGCTTGTTTTGGAAAGTTTGTAACCTTGGTATTTTTTTAATACATTTTTCATTCAGTATTAATATTTCTCATAACTGCAGTCTTCTTTAAGTTTTTCATCCCTATATTTTATTATTTTTCAAGCCAACCCATCATATATCCCTCCTCCTCAATGTCAGCCTGGGGAATTTGCCTGCAAAAACAGCCGGTGTATCCAGGAACGGTGGAAGTGTGATGGAGACAATGATTGTCTGGATAACAGTGATGAGGCTCCTGATTTATGCCGTAAGTAGCCATTGCTAACCGCAAGCACACCTTACTCAAGCAGTGAGTGAAGTATACTCTGCACATCTTCTATACCATGTATAGTTATTTCTAGTTAATAGTTCACACATGCTCATCTCTGTACAGAAGGGTTCAGATGTTTCCTCAAAAACTTTCTTGCCTTTATCCAGATCAACACACTTGCCCCTCTGACCGCTTCAAATGTGAGAACAACAGATGCATTCCCAACCGCTGGCTGTGCGATGGTGACAATGACTGTGGCAATGGAGAAGATGAATCTAACTCTACATGCTCAGGTGAATATAAACCTTAAATATGACAAGACATTATATTTTACTGGTTCCTAAAGCTCATTTTAATCATTAGATGTATGTCGGATGAACCTGACTATTCTGTAGGTCTGTCTGACCAACTAACGATGATGGGTAACTCTGAACTCTTCCAAGATGCAAATGTTGAGGAAAATTAGGCAGCTTTTGTTATCGGGGAGATAAATCACTGACTTTCTCCCTTCTCCTAGACAAGATTATTGTTGGCCAGTTAAGCATTAGACTGAACCATATGGTCACCTGATTTAAGTTGTACACTACTTTTGGAAGTAAAAAAAAAAAAAAAAAAGGATCATATTTGCAATCACTGACATTATCCTTCTTCTTTACAGCCCGCACATGTCCTCCTAACCAGTTCTCATGTGCCAGTGGCCGTTGTATCCCAACTTCTTGGACTTGTGATTTGGATGACGACTGTGGTGACCGTTCTGACGAATCCTCTACATGTGGTGAGTTGTTGCTTCTTCAACCCATCTATGATGTCAAACTTGGCCAAGTGGGAATGCTGATGGAGTTAAATGGGACATGTTCTAGATATTGAAGCATAGTCATATGATCCATTCATGTAACACTAACATAGGTCAGGTGGGGGAAGGTTGTAGGCAAAAGGGCCATCTAAATCGTCCATAACTGAATTTTATGTATTTTTATATATTTTACACTTTTCCCAATGTCCTTTCCCAATTGTCCATTTAATCCTGATGTATATATATATCATGTTGTTATAAACTGTAAGAAGATAAGTCACAACTCCACTCCTCCCATATATATATATATATATATATGATATGTGTGTATATGATGTTACCTTTTAATTGGAGAAGTAACAATCCCTTGTGGAATTTTTTTTTTTGTCATGGTAATTGAGTGGTTGTATAGGATTTTTTTTAAACTGGCCTCATTAATACTTTTGCATAATTACTGGTTTGCTCACCAGTCTAGTAGAGCCTCCGCATTCACAATAAAAATCAATGTGATGCGCAATTTTCTATCTTATCGAGCTGCTAAACTGGAATGAAAACATTGTCGGGGTTTATCTGTATTCTGGAGTGCTTGTGAGAGTGTTCAGATTGTCTTCATCATTCATTTTTATGGATGTCTTCTCCACAATGTCTCCTCCCTTCTCTTACTATAACTATTTGCTGGAACATTTAACAAAATGTGTCTGGAAGACAATCCATCACGTTGTGGTTACTTTTCTTGGAGAGATTAATGGATTAATGGTGGACTCTGGCCCATATATTCAGGACTTTTAGAATGTACTTTATCATAGTTCAACTGTAGACACAAGATGGGCACAAATGGGGAATTCTGTTGAATATAGGAGACTAGACTTGTTTAGAAGAGACTCGGGAGTAGCTGTACAAGTAGCTTGCATCAATATAACAATATAACCGCACAAGATGCATGAGTTATTTGTCAGCTGATTGCAAGGATTACATGTGTGAATTTTTTTATAGGGTAGGAATTGAGGATACTTATGGTGCTGAGTGTGGGTGATCCAATATGGTTCTGTATGAGGTTATAATGAAGTTGGAGAGAAAAAAGTAGTAATATGGCACTCAATAAGGACTGGATTTCCAGTGATTGGGAATTGGGTGATGAAATAGTAATGAGAGGATGGACTCATTATTCATCTCTTGTACAGATGATACAGTTAGAAAACCAACTGGGAAGAAGAGAAAATACAGTACTTTTTGGACTATAAGATGCACTGTTTAGCAAGAAAAAATATTGCTAAAAGGTGCCTGCGTCTTATAGACCGAAGGTCAGGAGGATCCAGCACTGCCAGACCCTCCTGACCGCTGTAATGGAGATCGGGTGATGCCCTGATATAAAGCTACACCCGATCTCCTAGAGAGGAGAGCCTCCGTACTGCTCTCTCCTCTCCCAGGTGTACTACAGGACCTGCGGTGATGTCAGAATCATGTGACTGATTACATGCTTCTTACATCACCACATACTGCCGAGAATGGGGACATGTTGCACGGGAAGAGGGGAGCAGTGTGTGTAACTGTATGGATGATGCAGGGCTGTATGTGTAACTGTATGGATGATGCAGCGCTGTGTGTGCAACTGTATGGATAATTCAGGGCTGTGTGTGTAACTGTATGGATGATGCAGGGCTGTATGTGTAACTGTATGGATGATGCAGCGCTGTGTGTGCAACTGTATGGATGATGCAGCTCTGTGTGTGTAACTGTATGGATGATGCAGGGCTGTGTGTGTAACTGTATGGATGATGCAGGGCTGTGTGTGTAACTGTATGGATGATGCAATGCTGTGTGTGTAACTCTGTGGATGATGCAGGACTGTGTGTGTAACTGTATGGATGATGCAGGGCTGTGTGTGCTATGCTTTAGTGTCACCAACAGGGATATTTTAATTGGAGTAAAAATGGATTTTTCCTTTTTTTGGAAGCCTAAATCTGGGGTGCGTCTTATAGTCTGAAAAATACGGTAACTAGTCAGACTGCTGGACTAGTATTATACCAATGTGACTGTCACTGGAAAGAAACATAAATGCTGTGTAATGGATCCAATGTCTAACAGCTCCAGATTATTATTTAAAACTGCTCATGTTAAGAAATAAAAGTGTTATACTGCACCGATTCCTTCTCCTATCATTATGTCCTCAGTAAAGGAGAGGGCAGATTGAGTCCTCTAATTTTTTTTAATAATGCAATCATCCATCCATCCCATCAACACATTATTTGGAATGTTCCTATAAAAGTGTGTTCTTGATAATATACGGCTTTGTATTATCTTCCTTGAGGAACAGCCCTTAATCACACAGGGTTGACCCAAATAATTAATTGAACAATTGATTGTTCTTCCCTATCCACTCGAAATGGTTTAACAATTTGATCAATAGGATTCTGACCTCTGGGACCTCCACGACGATCATGATAATCCTTACTGATTGAGTAGGAAGATGAGCATTCATCCTACTACTCCAGTCAAGCGTAGGAAATTGCCAAGCTCATAATCAGAAAGTGCCAAGTTATCTCCGGTGCTCTCATAGACAGTGAATGGGTGGGCCGGAGAAAGCCACACAGTATGCTCTGCAATTTAAGGCACTCCCATATTATTAAATAGAGTGGAAGCATGCATGCTCCACTGCCATTCCATCAATTTGCAAGAACGGGATTCCTTTCTTGTGATGATTTTGGGGCCCTGCAGTCAAACCCAATTATATTTGGATTCGATAAGGGATAATAGTCACAATAACAATAAGGTGTGTATTTATCTCGTGGCACCAAACAAGGTTCCCCCCAATGGTTCTACCATAGCTACATCTGCATACTGCGGAGGAGGACAGTAAAGCAAGAGGGAGAATGCTAGCAAGTATCCTGCTTATTATAACAACTGGCCTTGGATAATTGGCTAGAACCCACCAATGTTAGGGCAACCCTGATTTCTGGAACCACAAACAATTGTGTAAATCCCCTACCTTCTCTTGCAAACTGAAACTGAATACTGACTTCCTCTCTGAAGACAGATGATTGATGAGGGATCCCCTTTATGCATTTTTTTAAAATTAAGAATACACAATAATATGTAGGGCCTAAGGCATATTTTTGTATTAACAGTTTATAGGTTCAGGCCTAGAGGAGGGTAGGATTACATACTTTGGCTATAAGATGATAGGATATAATAATTTTTATTAAATCAAACATAACTTTGATATACACTTCCATGACCTCCTAAACAGTTGCTAGTACAGTGTAGTAGTGTCTTGGACGCTCTTCCTAGGCCAGATATGTCAATCTTTGACCACCGTCTGTTACACTGCTTTCTCCAGAAGTGTTTCCTGATGTAAGTACATGTTTCTTGGAGATAAACCATTTCTGATTTTGTGGTTTTCCAGAATAACTCCACAATTCTATTATTACTTTTGTAAAGCTGTAGTTTAGTATTGTTGGCCACACATTGGATGTCAATGTTGCCATAGGCACAGTGTTGGTTTTCTGTGTAGCTTTGCTTGGAATGTCGGCTGCCATGTTAATGTTCTAGGTGGGCATTACAATAAGCCATCAGCCGTGTTGTGTCTGGTTACCAAGAAGAAAACTCGGTGCTGTAAGAGTGATACAACTTCAGAGCTGACTATGGGGGTACAAGTGTTCGGCCCCCACCAATCTTATATTGATGACCCGTCGCAAAGATCAGTCATCAGTATCAAAATTCTACATTTCCGTTTATTTGGTCTTAATTTTTTATTGAGATTTTCACTTTTTCTTTTGACAGCCTACCCAACCTGTTTCCCTCTTACTCAGTTCACCTGTACCAATGGCCGATGCATCAACATAAACTGGCGCTGTGATAATGGTAAGTGTAGTTGTTTTCTGTGTTGTCCTCTTTGGGGGCAAATGACAAACATAAGTATATTAATTATTAGGCATATCATATAATGTTCTTATAGGGTCATCGTTAACTTGACTATAATTTCCTTTACTCTCTACCTCATGCAGGAGCTTCTAAATCGTCTTTGATAAAAGCGGTTGACCATTTTATAAGATGTATTTCAGACCATATTCTAATAAAGTGGATCAAATATTTTAGACATGCCTTAAAGTTAGAACAGTGGGTGATTACAAAGACTCCTTTACGTGGATGGCCCAACATTAAGATACACAGTGAAGATGATGTGTGATCTGAGCTTTCACAACATAGGTCACAGATGCTACCATCAGAGGTGAATGAGACTCATGGTGGTAGAATACAGAGGGGGGGTGGTTAGTGTTCAACCGGTTGGATATCTACCGATTGGCACTTGAAGTATCCCAACGCTAACTTATGACATGCCAACAAAAGAAGAATGTCCTCCACGATGACACAATCTCAAGCATTGTGGCACAGGATAAGGGCACTTGGGCATATGGGTTATGATAGTATTAGGTTACGATAATAAGGTTATATGTTATATTAAATAGTTTGTCTTTTTTGTGCCATGACTACATGTAACTAACAGAACTGGTTAAAAATGTTTTCCCTGCTCCATCACATTAACTTGATCAGAGGACTAAAGGAAACAAGTCTGTGGTCGTTGCTATATGTTCATTTTTGTGCAGTTTGTGTTTGTCTCATGTTTGTGTCTGTAATTTCTTCCATTCTGTGTCTTTAATGTCTCGTATGTCTTGTCTTTGGTTGCTTTCTCTTTGTTTCAGAAAAGGATTGTGGGGATGGCTCTGACGAAAAGAACTGTACACAGTCTACCGGTTAGTGCATAGGTCAACATGCACCATACAGCCAGCCAGGGATATAGTAGTGTCTCGTACACTATGAATAAAAGCTGTAGACCCCGAATTCTGACATCCTATAGTGAAGGTCATCAGACAAGCAAACCCTTAGCTAAGCAGCTTGATGCATCAAATTAACCCCCGGCTCTAATCATCATTAATGCAATCATCGTTCATTCATTTATTCTTATCAAAGGTCATTTGCATTAATGGCTCCTATTAGCTCCGGTCTTCCAGCTGCTTCTGGCTTGGAGAAACAAAGCATAGCAGCTCTCTATACATTTATTACAACCTTTATTAATTGCTGTTTGGTCGGAAACCAACCTACTCGTGGGCAACTGGCTTAAAGCGCTGTTTGGTTTTGTGTTTTGGTTCTATTTAATAAAATTGCTATTAAAATCCATCATGATAAACCAGGGACACTTACTCATAGATCCAGGCACAGGGACTATGGTAATCTTCTATTTGTTATCTAAGGCCTCCTTATTTCTAAAATCATTTTCTAATTGAATGCTTATAAGCCACAAGGGCTCTGGGGGTTGTTACTAGAGCCTCTTCGTACTGCAACTTCACAGTCTGTTACACTGCCCCCTTATCCTTCTTCACTTCCCTTCCCCTTCTGCCTGCTGTAATCTCAGGCAGCAAAGGAAGTTTCAGCAGACTGTTTGAGAGTGCTCATGCACAGTGTAACAGCCTGTAAAGTTTCTGCAAGAAATGACTCTGGTAACACCCAGCAGAAGAAATAGGTCATGATTTAAATATTTAAGATTACCACAGTCACAGAATCTATGAGTAAGTGCCCTTGGTTTAGTGTACTTGATTTTGATGATAGGTTTCCTTTAAATTAAATGGAGCAGAGCTACAATGCCTTACACACCCCAAGAGGGGCGATGTTTCTCTAGACAAAACCACACCCATACATTTTTAATCTTAAGATACCAGGAGTTTTAGCTCTTAATTCCTAAAAGGCAATCTGCAGTGTGGTCTACATTTATAGGAGGGCTTGGCTCCATTTTTACCCTAATACCCATGACTTCTGCATGCCATGACCTCTGGGACTAATTCAATGAAACTGCCATGGATGATCAACCATGTGGGACAAAATTTTACAGATTGCTTTGCAATATGTGACACTCAATAAAAGAATATTGATGACGATTTCAAGTCCATTTTACTTGTAGCCTATTTTAGCTTACAATGTTATTCTACAGATATGGTGCATGTAATGATCTATGCAGTTTCTGTGTTCTTTTACCTATATGTAGATATTAGAGCTTTTGCTATACTTTTTTTAAGGGAAGATGGCGGGATCAGCTTTGCAATTTTACGGCTTTGTTCACAATAACATTACAGGCACGACTGACAAATAATAGCTTGTGTCAGGTTCCTCTGCAGTGGTTGTCAATTTAATGAAAAGAAATGTACTGCACTCTGTGCTATTTCAAATATGACAAAATGTGTGATCAGAGCCTTAATAACCTAATATGACCTAAACCGTGACTCCCATAAATGATCCTGTGTCTGCCATCTGGATCTCTGCTGCTTAAGAGTCCGCTATGCTTCCAGACAGCTTTCACTTTTTGCTTCCTTGGGGGAGTGACTGAGTTTTCTGTTATATAAAACACAGAAGATCGACCAATTCGACCAAGATCTTTGAGGATCTATACTGAATAGTCTTGAACCTGGTTGTCCTTTGCTTACTCTTTTCTTCCTCTTCCTTTTGCAGCTTTAACTTGCATTGTTTCCTGTTGTTCTATTACTCTTACTCAATATTTGGAGGATCCTTGTTGCAGTGAATTCAGGACTGTATGTCAGGTTTACGGTGTTGATTCTTGGTAGGGATAATGCCATTTATGTATTTTTTTGCTTTTTCTGTTCAGACAATGACTGTGGAGACAACAGCGATGAGGACGGCTGCAGTCACTCCTGTTCTAGTACTCAGTTCAAATGTAACAGTGGCCGCTGCATCCCGGAGCACTGGACATGTGATGGGGACAATGACTGTGGGGACTACAGCGATGAGACACACGCCAACTGTACTAACCAAGGTGAGTGGCTCAAATCTCATATTTTCATCATACAGCGTTGGAGCCTGAATTAAAGGGGTATTCCCATTGTCTATATTTATGACGTATTCTCAGGATATTCCCAGGGTCATCAGCAGACTCTTGCACGTATCTCTCGAACAAGGGTCTGCTGACCTCCTTTGCATATTGCTTGGTCACTCTCCATTTATGTCCATGGGAGTGTGGAAAATAGCCAAGCATATGGACAGAAACATAGGGTGTCAGTGATCCCCCATTCTCGAGATAAGTACATGTCTGGATATTCTGTGGATAGGTCATAAAAACAGAAGATGTGAAAACCCAATTAAGTTTGAAATATATAATTTGATTATAGTCAGATAAGTATCGTAATATGTATGGCTAACGCTATACGTTGTGTGTGTTGTCATGCACAATAAGTAAAATCTTCTGCTTACTTTGCAGTATAAATTAATTCATGAATCCGTATTCAGTGAAGCTATTTCAAATTTTGAATTTTATTTCCATGTATGTGAATAGCCACCAGACCACCCGGTGGCTGCCATACTGATGAGTTTCAGTGTCGGCTTGATGGCCTGTGCATTCCTAACCGGTGGCGCTGTGATGGAGATACAGATTGCATGGATACTAGTGATGAGAAGAACTGCGATGGCGTGACGCAAGCTTGTGACCCCAATGTCAAGTTTGGCTGCAAGGACTCTGGTGAGGACCAGTTAACAGATAACCTGTATGTTGAGTCTTGCAATAGGCTTCTAGTGCTAATATCTCCTGTGTTACCACAGCCAGGTGCATCAGTAAAGCCTGGGTGTGTGATGGTGATACAGACTGCGAGGATCATTCTGATGAAGAGAACTGTGATATGTTGGTGTGTAAGCCTCCCTCTCACACATGTGCGCACAACACCTCTATCTGCCTACCTCCTGAGAAGCTGTGCGATGGCAACAATGACTGTGGCGATGACTCCGATGAAGGAGAACTTTGTGGTAAGTTAGATTTCTTGGATCGTTCTTTCCATGTTTTCCATTTCTGAATAATAGGATTTATACACAATGTACACAAGTATGCCACCCAGCATGCACTAGAAGAGTGGTGGCGAACCTATGGCTTGGGTGCCAGAGGTGGCACCCAGATTTCTTTCTTTGGTCACGCAGATCTCCTCAGCCAGAGGCTATATTCAACCAAGAAGAAGAAAAACATGTGTCAAGTAGCTGCAGAAAATAGTAAATACTTTATTCAAATACAAACAATAATAGAAAAATAAAATGGACAGACAATATATAACCAATTAAAACACGAAAAAAAGCAGACCAACTGCTTTCGTGACCGAACATGGCAGGTGAAGTCATGCGACAAGACCCCCTAGGACACATCACTGAAGTCATATAGAAAAATCACTAGTGTACCCCAGTATGCGCCGAAATGGATTGCAGAAATGCAGAAAACATATGATACAACACAATACAATGCAATACAGTGTGCAGGGATTAATAAATCCAAAGTAATAACAATAGCCAATTAGGGCAGATGATATATATGAGGTCGTCCCTTCGCACATTGCAAAACAAGAGGAGGAAAATGAGTAATCCACTGGAAATCCAGATGGACTGTGTAATCCAAACTGCTGCATACAAAAATCGAAGATAAAGAGATTACCCGAGTGAAGTGGAGGTCCAAGGGGAGTCCAGGCAATGCCCCATTTGATTTTTCTATTGTTTGTATTTGAATAAAGTATTTACTATTTTCTGCAGCTACTTGACACATGTTTTTCTTCTTCTTGGTTTCATGTGCTGTTGCATGTGTGTAGCACTATTAGACTTGGTCTTCTAATAGGGATTTGATTCCGTTCTGGATTAACAGAGGCTATATTCACACAACCGTTGGGGGACATGTATATGGCCGCCGTATGTATGTCCCCCTCAGGCCGGCAATGGGCACACGGTACGGTGCAGCACACGTGCTGCACTTTACCGTTCCACGCCCGGGAAAAGAATGGACATGTCCTATCTTTTCCTGTGTTACGGCGACGTGCACCATGTATAGCTATGGAGAGGGGTGGGCGTGCCAGCACTATTCTGGGCTGCCTGGGACTGTAGGAAGCGTGAGAAGCTGGACACTCGGTCTCTGAGTTCGCCATCATTGTCTTATGATCTCTCTGTGATCTATTGCTAGGCAGGAGATTGGATGTAGTTTCAGTAATTTTTCGGCCTTCATTTTTATAATAATTATACCCTGACATAATGAGAAGATTGATACTGCCAAAGGAGCTGTCAAAATTTTACTTAAGTGTTTGCCGGGGAATTTATTTAATTCAACATTCCCTGCATGACTGTAGCATTATCTAAGAGGGTCTTAAATTTGGATCATATTCTTGGTTCTGCCATATAAAGCAGTCAATCCAGAGCTTAATAGACAACACCTAAACTAGAGACATGCCAGTCCATTGAATTGTGGTTTCCCAATTCTAGACTGTAATATCTCACACTTCTCTCTTGAACAGATCAGTGCTCATTGAACAATGGTGGTTGTAGCCACAACTGTACCGTGGCCCCCGGAGAAGGTATTGTTTGTTCCTGTCCATTGGGAATGGAGACTGGTCCGGATAACAAGACATGCCAAATCCAGAATAACTGTCCCAAGCACCTTGGCTGCAGCCAGAGGTGTGAGCAGGAGAAGTTTACCGTCAAGTGCTCCTGTTATGACGGCTGGATTCTGGAACCTGATCATGATTCCTGCAAGAGTTTGGGTATGTATGTACATAGTTTGGACTGGCAGGGTACACAAAACTACACAATGCCAAGAACACGTGAAAACACAGTAAGAGAACAACATGATCAGAAGATGGAGAAATCTTATGATATTTTCTCGTGGCATGAAAAATGTATCCCTCCTCTGGTTGTTGTTTTGAATGCTTTGACGAAACTTTGCTTTTAGACATCCACCACCCACTGGAACTTATCAATTCCCCTCAAGGTTTTCACAGTTTCTGTTCAATGTCATTAAATCGGTTTATTTCCAAGTTATGGTGAATTGCAGTCCAAACATCTGCTATATGTGTCATGAAAGCTCCTGATTGCTTTACATTTGGCAATATCCGTTAAGGTTTCCGCATTCATGGAGTAACACTTTTTTTTTTTTTAAGTAATCTGTGCCATTCTTTGACATCCATTTTATGTGCCCATTTAACATATTCACCACAAGCCTGTTTTAAATGTAGGGATTGGACGGAATTTATAACTAAGAGGTGCTTAGTAAAACCAAAATGGTGGCCCGATGCTCTCCGCCGGATATAACTGGTTTAGCTGGGTTAGACAAAATTTAACTTTGGCCCAGAAGTTCCTCCTGCCTGTCTCTTCCCTAATCTGAAATTTAATAATCCTGGAACATAACCTAAATTGTTAATAACTTTATTTTAGTAATATGTAAATTAGCTGCAGAGGCTACTGCACATGCACTATCCTTAGCTCCCAGTCCCTGGCCAGGCTACTCCACGCCCCAGTAGCCTCTGCAGTTAGCAATCTAAAGGCCAGGGTGTTCAAAAGGGAATGCAAAAGGAAAGCCTCCACAAACTGCTCTATCACACCTTAAGTAGTGTTTGGGGCAGAAACACCTGAAAATGCGGAAATGCTAAGTTAAAAGCCTTATCATCCAAATAACCCTGTAATATTTTCACCCGAAAATTACCTGTCTGTTTAAATTACGTTGTTTTGCAAAACATATATTTATTTATCTACTCCCACCTGTGCCAAGAGCATGCCTAGGAAACTTTCCATTAACCATAAAGAATGGCACTAAGATTTTTGCATCCCATGACCTTGAGACTGCTGTAAAGCATATTACCAAATGCTGTTAACTAAGTGTAAGGAAACCTCAAGCAAGAGGCAGCACTCGTAATCATCAAAAAAAAAAATTTACTTTGATTGCTACAATGTGAACATGCGACCATGTTATCAGCATAGATGGTATCCCCTGGAACCTAAAGGTGTAGGATGATTATGGCTTACAAAGATTTAGTAAACTATGAATAGCTGATGTACAAGCTGCATTAGTGAATGTTATAATATAATTGTTGTAAGTGAATATTTTGGTATACTTCTGAAAACCATAATGACTCATCTGTATATATAACCCTAAACTGGAAACACATGTCTGGTAACTTAAAGTGACCCCAACGTGTAACTGATCATCCTGCACTTTGACGGATTACCTATTATCCCTATATTTTTATATAGGTTTGATTCACATTACCCGGCTCCCTGCTAGCAGTGTGTGGTGAGTCCCGGTAGGGGGGAAGGGACAGCTGCAGCCTGTGTGTGCCTGTGTATCCTCATACATTCTTCCTCATCTCCACACCATCCCCCTCCCTCCCCTGCCTGCTCAGTGCATATGGCAGGAAGTGGGAAAGGGGCTGCATGGGGGAGAGGAGACTGAAGCAGGCACACACAGGCTGCAGCTGTCCCCTCTCCAGGGACTTGCCACAAGCTGCTGGCAGTGAGCCAGGTGATGTGAAATAAACTTGTGAATGCCATTTATAAAATCCTAGCATAAGCTATTGAAACCTGTCGCCAGCTAATAAAAAACATTTCCCTGGTTACAGTTCCACTTTAAAGCAAAAAATTTGCACCAATATACTATTTATTAAAGCTGCAGGTATGACAAATTTCACATATCCTTTAAAAAAAAAGAAAAACAGACTGCAGCTGTGAGCTTTCTAGGGCGATGAACTGCACAGTAAAATCTTTCTGGTTTTGTGGTATTTAAGACGTCTTGAAGAAGGGAAGGTAAACAGAATCCTCCCCATCCTAAGCTTAGAATCTAGGACATCAGCACCCAGCAAAGTGCCATTTCTATACATGTGGCATCTTTGTTTATCCCATGACCTGGGAGCACCAGTCCTATCCAAATGAGTTCAGTGTGCTCCAGACGTGTGCCAAAGGAAACAGTGACACAGCCATTCATCCAGCTCTTGTCGTCCTCAGCGAGGCGCAGTCAGCATATTAACAGACCCTTATAATAGCCCCATTGTGCGAAAGACTGGGTGCCAAGACCAAGGGTTTTTATTTGCTCAGAAGATGTGCGAAGCATTTTCCTTTTGTATTCCCGATTTCCCTGCCTTTGTAACCCTATCTGTTCTGGAACATCCTAAAACTATGTATTCCCAATCCAAATATGTGTGACTATAGTCTATATTTTAATGTTCTCTGCGAAGGAATTATAACCCCATTAGTAGGGTGTCCCCAGGCTTTGTATTGAGGCTATGGCACTTGGACTACACTGGAAATGTGCAGTTGTGTTTTCAACCGCTTGAAAAACACTGTGGGAAGCGCTGGCGGCCAATATACATCTTCCATGACCTTATCCCACCTATGATCTTCTGGAACATAAATATTTTCAGTGGACCTCATCTGGCCTGTGCTTACGTAGGAGCGATGGCTGCCAGGCTTACTTTTATGGACAGGACTCTTAATACTTCATCTTTAAACATCATTAGATTTTATCCTAAAATATGTTAAACAGTATTAAAAGCAGAGAAAATAAAAAATGTGATGTAAGTTACAAGTGATTATAAAATAAATGAAATCTGGCAAAATACTCAACACCAAGTATCCAAGTGATGGATATCTATACTCCTGACTCCTTTCTTTCCTCCTTTCCTTCAGATCCCTTTAAACCATTCATCATTTTTTCAAACCGCCATGAAATCCGCCGGATCGATCTAAATAAGGGAGATTACAGCGTCCTTGTACCAGGATTGAGGAACACCATTGCCCTTGACTTCCACCTGAACCAGAGTACCCTGTACTGGACTGATGTAGTAGAAGATAAGATCTATCGTGGGAAGTTGTCTGACAGTGGTGGTAAGTGGCACGTGGCTTGGTGAGCTGGTCTCACTTATAGTAAACATCTAGGTAACCATAAAGAAGGCTGGATGTCTACTGAAGAAACATATGGGGGGATTTATTATACACTTGTGCACCGACATATGATAAAGGCCACTGCACCCCTGTCCTGGTAGGTACATCAAAAGGCTTAGCCTTTCTAATGTATGCGGCAGGCAGTCGCACCGCCGCTCAAAACTACTCCGGACGCGAGGCGTAAAAACAAATGTTTGGAGGATTTTAGAAAGTGCGTAGACACGGGGCAGGACAGCCCTTTGCTAACCTTCTCTGCTGGTGGCCATGCCCCTCCACCTCACCTCCATGCCCACATGCAGATGGCGTAACTACAAAATAATGCAAAATAATGACAATTCTTGCAAAAAACAAAACTGGCGTAGCGGCACTGATAAATGTTCCCCAAAGTGTTTTGAGGTATCTGATTGTTGCCTCTTCCATGTTTTACTCTTGGAAGACCTGGGAGCCTTCTTCTTGAGAAATAATGTAAACTTTTACAACTTCATAATATGAGGCTGATGATTCCCCATCAGCTCATCCTTTGAGCCCCTGCTCTATACAGGTGTATGTTCAGCTTGATCAGATGGAAGGAGTAACAGAAGCTACTGCCAATAGCTACAGCCAGACATTTTTGTCACCCTTTAGATCAAAAGGTATCAGGCATGGAGAAATCCATACACAATTAGAGTAAAAGTAAGTGTTTTGAGACCCACATACATGTTAATGCTGCCAATTGTACCAATACAGACAAATCCTTCGAAACGATATGGCCAGTCCATAAACAAGAAGCTTGTTACAGACTGGAT
The DNA here is from genome assembly GCA_019512145.1 of Engystomops pustulosus. NCBI lineage: Eukaryota > Metazoa > Chordata > Amphibia > Anura > Leptodactylidae > Engystomops > Engystomops pustulosus. Next base: position 41,731,960 of record CM033642.1, on the reverse strand, counting down.
ATCTATTTTTTGTTTCTAGTATAGTAATAGAAACTTTTTCTTTCACATAATTTTTTTGCAATTTTAATACCGTAAAACCTCTTTAAGACAACCACCAAAATGTCCAATGAATAAGGTTTTATTACATGATCACTGTCTCTGCTATGTATAATCTACTCCACTATAGTGAAGATGATGATTAGTTCAGTCATTTTTATACAGTAGTGTTTTTTTTAAAGTGCAATGAAGCATGTCCCTCTACTGCCAGCCCCCTTGCTCTATAGCACTCTACTTGCAGATAAGACACTATAGAGACTCGCTATGCTCAGCTCCTCCTGCTCTGTAACATGTTGCTTACACATTGGGCTTCCATCTCTATAACATTTGGCCTGCAGATGAAGATTACTTGAGTGATTTTTATACAGTAGTGTTTTTTTAATGTGCCCTCAGCAATGAAGCATGTATGTCTAGTGCCACAGTTAAACACCCCGCCTAGAGAGTTGTCTGGTCTGGGTTGCACATCGTGCTTTTCTTAATGATACCCTTCGTAGCCGGAAAACATTCATCATGATACAAGAGTTAATTAGCATTCGTAGCTTTGCTGTTAATGCTAATTATAGTCTGATGGCAATTACAAAGAGGAGGATACTGAGAAAACAAAATGCTAATTCTCACTTAGTTGTATGTAAGTAGGTCTACTGCACAGACATCCACTGCTCTGGTAATTCCTTCTCCGACACAGACACTTACTCTCCAGATTCATGGGTTGTACACCTGGAGGCTTGAAGGCATATGGCTACCATGTTATAATAATAATAATAATAATTATAATACACAGAGTTTGCCAAATTGGTCCCTGTCCCCAATGGGGCTCACATATATATCGGCACTTGTACTGTGCCTCTATTTGTCGCCTGCGGTAGATGTTTCTTGTATCTTTGTGTGTCAGAGCTAATATATTTTTACCCAGATGTTTCTGTTAAAAAGCTTAAATAATAGAGTATAGGCTCCACGATCCAAAAAAATGTGTTTGGATGTTTACCTGGTGCTCATCTTCTTGAATCCAATAAGGAGAAATATTAGGTTGTTTGCCATAGAAGATTTCCTTATTCTTCGTTAAAAAGTCTAGTAACAATCTGGTACTTATTTCAGCCATTGGTGTATCAGAGGGTGCTAAACTTTGAAGCTCATGGTGAAGATGCTTGTCTTTGCACTAATGTCTTCTCTCTTCTCCTCAGTTTACCTCACAAATAATATTAATAAATGTTAAATAAAGTTTAATGGTTTTTGAATTAAACATTTCAAACTTATAGTAAAATATTTATTTTTAGTACATTTTAATGGTGGGCACCAATTGGTGGGCGCATCCTTGTTTTAGTAACAATTAGTCATCAGTTTTGACCATAATAAACTGCAGACAGTGCTAGGTATAGACCCTGCAGAGATGTGCACTCTCCTCAGAAAGCAGAAAGCTCTTCAGGCTGAAATACCTTCCAGAGCCCTTGTAGGAGCTGTCGCTACTAACAACGCACTCAGAGTTCTTATTACACATCTCTCCAGGGCAATAACTAACATTGGCAGCAGCTTTGTATGGTCAAAACTGCTGACCAATTCCTTGTATACCCCATTCTAAGGTCCCACATACATGGACCACCTGACTCCTACTACACTTGTATATGTACTAGATTTACATGGTGAGAGCCTGGCCATGTAAGAGAAGAGACCCCTTAACATCAAGATGTTTCATTCTTACAAATATTGAATCACTTTTTCCATCTTTAGCCCTTACCAGTTTTGAAGTCATCATCCAGTATGGCCTGGCCACCCCTGAAGGGTTGGCTGTAGATTGGATTGCTGGAAATATCTACTGGGTAGAGAGCAACTTGGATCAGATCGAGGTGGCCAAATTGGATGGTACAATGAGGACAACCCTTCTGGCTGGAGACATTGAACATCCTCGTGCTATTGCCCTAGATCCTCGCAATGGGTTTGTATTTTTTCTTTTTATTAACAAACGGAATGTGTAGGAGACAATATTTCAGTTTTTTTTCCTGCAAGATTAGGTGCTGCTCAACTTAGTCGTAAATAGCAAGATTAAGTGTGAAACCATGTACAAATATCCAGAGCTAGGTGGTCTGCAAGCTCTTACAAAAAGGAATAATGGAATTGTGCTGCTTTTCTGCAAAAAAAAAGCACATTGCCACAAAAAAATTAACTAAATCAGATAGTGAGGAAGAAGACAGACCTTTATGTATCAAGGCGTTGGATCATCTCTGTTGGAAGCACACAGAGAATCGGGTCCGAGAAGAGGGTCACTTGAGGGGTATTACTCTCTCGGACTGCCTGTGCAAGACCAACAATTGTGGTATCCAGTAGCACGTTTATTGCTCTAAATGACTAGTTCTATACTCTAATGATTCCTTTGAAGCGTTTGCAAAGTACAGCTTTCAGCTATCGGATGACATTCATGGAAAATGGAGAAAAGAGCCATATGTTTTTCTATTGTAGCTGCTTTTATCTGAAAGGCGCAGTCCTCTGCAGACACTTGTGGTTTAACTGTTCGAGTTTCTGCATAATTTTGGCTCATCTGACATTTTTTTTCCAGTGACAGAGTCCAAAGATAAGCTTGTGGGACTGTAATTGATAGTTGTGTTTGATCAGTCCAGCGGGAGGTTCTTGGAAGTGTTATGAAACAGAATGCGAATGGAATGCCAAAGCTTTACTGAAAACACATAAACTAGGAGAGACGTCGGCTGTAATGGTGAAAGTGACACGGGGTTCACAAGCAAAAAGCAAATCCGTTAATGCACTTGGCAAATGTTTCTGCAGACACTCATTGTGCTCTGTGCTAGGACTGATTGCTTGTGTGAATTTAGGATTTGCTTTTATATTTGTATGTGCCTATAGGGTATAAAAGCTTTTACCCGTCTAAACTAGCACCCTCAGGTATGGTATGAAATGAAAAATACTTCCAAAGTCACGAAAATAAAGTTATAAATCATTTATCCCCTACGAAGAGTCACTTTTACAGGCTGGAGTGGAAGCTTCCATTTAGATGCACTTATCTTTGGCTCTATAGTACCAAGAACCTTCTAGTTCGGTTGACTACAAAACTGCAGGTACAGGCAGTTAAAGACATAGACAGGAATGGGGTCTTTAATTGCTGCTGGAATTCCCAATGTTTCTCAGGCCTATAGAATTGAAGGTCAGAGCTCCTGAATTGAGACTCCCTCTCTAGCCTCTAAAAGTGACTCTTCTTATCTCATTTGTGACTTTCGACTTGATTTATTTATTTTTGTTTTATGTAAAATGGATGCTAGAAAGAACATTTCATAGACTACCCCAGGGGGCTAGTAGTTTAATGGGGTAAAACGTGGTGACAGTGTCCCTTCAAGGGGCAGCTTCTATTCTGGAAGCTCATTTAGTTTACTTTCTGTTGACAAGTGAAAATGTCAAACTTTAATGGTGTTTAAAACAATTTAATCATTTAAAACAATTAATAGAATTACAAAACTTCACAGATTTGCTAAACGACTTATACAAATAAGCATGTTTTTAGAAAATGTCGTATTGACATGACTGGTAGGGCTGATAACGGGGATCGCCATACTGGTCTCACTACTGTTGTGCTTGCCGTATCTACAAGTAATGGCAAATGTGTTATTTAACTTCTAAAAAATAATTTATTCAGTCTTAGAAAATTTGTAACCACAATGTCAGTGGAGTCTTTTGCAGATATGGCTGGTGCAGTGCAATGTCAAGTATTTCAGAGAACTAGTCACATGTTGTAGGTCCTGTATATTTTCATTTTTTGTTCTTTTATATGAATTTATTTCCCATTTTTTATAGAATTCTCTTTTGGACTGACTGGGATTCCAGTTTACCTCGCATAGAAGCTGCTTCCATGAGTGGAGAAGGGCGCAGGACTATTCATAAAGAGACTGGATCAGGAGGTTGGCCCAATGGTCTTACTGTGGACTACCAAGAGGAGCGCATCCTTTGGATCGATGCCAGGTACAGCTCAACTATTTGCCATATATTATGTAATATTAGACCAGTCAATGCCATAAATTTATAATATAAATATAATTTTTTGATCTTGAAGAGGGCCACTGCTTCAGAACTTTTATTTGGTAGTGCATTGACATTTGTGATGTGAGGTCCTACACAACCGACAATTCCAATTTCTATAATAATTTGCCTTTTTACAAGTATGTGTGTAACTTCATCTTTTAGTATGAAGCACTAAGTCATCTGTCAAACTTGAGTTGTGTTTTAGGAGTTGGTTACTTAGCTGTGTTCACTCCTTAGATCAGATGCAATTTACTCTGCGAAGTATGATGGTTCAGGACACATTGAAGTACTTAAAGGCCACGAATACTTATCTCATCCTTTTGCTGTCACACTCTATGGTGGTGAAGTTTACTGGACTGATTGGAGAACAAACACCTTGGCAAAGGCAAATAAATGGACTGGTCACAATGTGACGGTTGTACAACGTACCAACACGCAGCCTTTTGACCTGCAGGTTTATCACCCCTCACGCCAACCCCTAGGTAAGAATAAGCCCTTTTGTAACCAAGTTTGTGCTTTTATTCTTCACACATCGGATCATTATGATGATTGTTCTTGTACTTATTCCAACTACTTACTTTATTTCTCCTTAATTGTAGCTCCAAATCCATGTGCAGCAAATGAGGGTAGAGGTCCCTGCAGTCACTTGTGCCTTATTAACTACAACCAGACCTTCTCATGCGCCTGCCCTCATCTCATGAAGTTGTCTTCAGACAGACAGACTTGTCTTGGTAAGCATATGAAGTTACAGCCTTTACTAACAAACTCCTGGGAATTTTATGATGTGGCCTGTCCTGACTGGGCAGGTTTTATATGTGTTGGGTCATGTTCAGACAGCTATAATGTTCCTGTACTATACAAAACGCATAGCGGTTACAAACACAAAAGCAATTACATGTTTGAGACCTGAGCTGTTTTTTTAACATAATTAAAGGGTTAAATTGATCATTTTTTTGTTTTTTTTTTATCTCTTTCAGAATCCAGAAGATTCTTGTTGTATGCCCGCCAGATGGAAATCCGTGGAGTTGACATTGACAACCCATATTACAACTACATAATCTCTTTCACAGTCCCTGATATCGATAATGTTACTGTAGTAGATTATGATGCCATGGAGCAACGGATCTACTGGTCTGATGTCCGCACGCAAACCATCAAGAGAGCCTTTATCAATGGCACCGGGGTAGAGACTGTGGTATCTGCCGGTAATAACCTGTTCACTTATAAAATATTTTTTAATTGCTTACTTTTTTTTGGTTATAGTTAATGAATTGTATTTTTTATTATTTTGCTTTTCAACCTGCAGATTTACCAAATGCTCAGGGATTGGCTGTTGACTGGGTGTCAAGGAACCTCTATTGGACAAGTTATGATGCTAATAAGAAGCAAATCAATGTGGCTCGTTTAGATGGGTCCTTCAAGAATGCCGTCATCCAGGGCTTGGACAAACCCCACTGCCTTGTGGTGAATCCCCTGGAAGGGTATGTTTCTATATAGGAGCGTACTGTGGAGTATGAAAGCATTGTAATTGGAGTAGATAGGTATTGGAAACTGCTTTTGTTCACAGGATCATGGATACTTTTAGCTTAGCTGGGTGTACACGACAATATTTATTAGGTTAATACCTATTGTGTTTGGGTTGATACCTATCCAGTAAAACAACATTCTAATAGTCAACAATCCCAGTATTAGTTCTGCTACTTGCCTAATTCACTTTTTTCTCCCTATGGAGCACAATAATTCATGATAAATCTTAGACACCTACTCATAGATCCAGGCACTGTGACTATGGTAATCTTCTTAAATTTTTTATCCATGGCCTCCTTACTTCCCTTAAATCCCATATATGAGGAAACTGTCCACTCAACTTTCTTTCATCTTCCAGTATTGCTTGTGACTTTGCTTACGTGCTGGATTGGAAGATTAATTCCATCTCTCCAAAAATCTGCTGTATAAGTTGAGTTAAGGAGAGTCAGGAGGCTCCCAGATGGTCAGCCAAAACCTCGGAGGCCTTGGATGGCCTTTAGATATAAACTCGGATTCATCACAGAGGAAAATGATATAGCTTTCCATAGATTATAGATGGAGTGTCCATAAGGTGAATGCCTGGCATTAGGACAGCCTCTGCTTCCTTGAGTTCTATCATGATATCGGAAGAACTTGACAGAAAAAAAATGAAGGCTTAAAGTTTTAACTGTGTTGAAAACTTCAGATGATTAGGAGTCAATGATAACTTAAGCTTATCTGAACAAATCTGGAGCCATTGCTTTAGGAGACTGGCATCTTCTCCTGGGCAGCTGCCTCCACACTTGATAAAAAAGAATTTATCATTACTGTAAATCCTAATGATGTGCAGAGCCAAGTAAGGTCCTTCACTTTTTCTGCCAAGCTTCTTCCATTATTTCAGGAATGTCAGATAACTTTTTATAATAACTTTATACATTTCATAAATCAATTAAAAAAATTTTTTACTGGAAGTTTTGTCGTTCTCTGTAGGATCATATAAATCCATAAATGTTGATCAGGCAGATAACGTCAGAAGTTGAAGCTATGGGGTCAGATATAGCAAGATTTGCTTTTCAGATGCTTGGTTGAAATTACTAAATATTTCAATGGCCATGGCCAGGACTTTGAGTGAAAAAGCTGGATTTTTCATTTTAAGAACAGGATGAAAGCCTTCAACAAACACTTTCAGTCCCAGAGCAGTCCACAGGAGGTTGTACACAGTTTGGCTTGGACATTGCATGCATAGAAGTTTTTCCACTATTAACTCATCGCTGTTATTTCTACAAACAGATTTGTTGCAGTTCAGCATTTCTGCCTGCTGGGGCTCTGCTCTGGTAAAGCGTTGCCAGTATTACACAGGAGAATATGACTATGTCGGGTTACTTTCTGTCCCTGGCCGGCCTGTATGCGGGGGTGGACCAAAGTAGTTTCCAGTAATGTGGAAATAAGCAGAGCCATGTGTGTGGGAGAGCTGGGTTCATTACGGGAAGTTAATGCGAGGAAACGGTGGATCATACATGGTGATAATGTCACGCAGACCCCAAAACGGATCCAGGAATTCACTCGCTGCTTATAAGAAAATGATGCTTAGTGGATCATACCGCCATCCAACCTCAATGAATAGAGCAAGAAAAACTGCACATATTATGCACATTATATTATGGACATGTGGGATTTATTAATATATTTCAGCTGCCAAACTTATAGAGGAATAGCATACCTACACGTTTCATAGTGATGAGGGGAGGGCGCTTCATGTTTCTTTTCTGGCTCATGTTCAGATTATATAAGAGGAGATTAGAGGATCTATTCGATTCAGCAACAATGAGAAAATACCATGTTTGGTTCTATTCACTGGACATTTATGTACCTAATTTTATCTAATGTATCACTGGGATCCTAATTGTGTGGAACCTGACAGCATATAGCACCATCTCATATATGTGTATGTATGTATGTATATATGTATATGTGTTCCTGCGCACTCCCTACACCCTGTGCCCATTCAAGGCTGAACATGTGCATGAGAAGGCTATACCTGGTGTAGAATTGTCTCCTGATTCATCAAGACTGATACTTTCTTTGAAACTACTGGAAAGATTTGTAAATTGGTGGCAGTGATTTTGCTTTGAAAAAATGCATTTTTGTTGTTCTATCTATCTCTACACTAGGAAAGTCCAAACAGCACAACAGATGGTGGTAGAGGGTACACACTAAAAAAGGACCAGGCAAAAGGTCCTACCTTCAACAATAGCAAAAAAAAAAATAAAAAAATAAAGCAACACTCCGATAAAAGATTTGAAATTATATCTCTGAAGTCTCTTAATTCCATGATTCCTGAAACGTTGGTATTTAATTGGAGTGCTACCCTTCTCTAGCTATCTGTCCATTGCTCTCTCTCTACCTCTTCTTATCTAGTAGTAGGTATGTTAGAGTGTGCATATATGGTTTTTTTTGGTGTGCATACATGTTAGCCCCAGTTCACACCTACTTTTGGACAATATTATTATCGCCTATCTCTAAAACGGTGATAACAGAAGTCTAACGGACCTGTAAAAATGTCTTTTGATGGCTTCCATTGGTGTCTGCACCTTGTCTGTTAGTGCTTCCTTTACTTGAAATGGTAAAAATAGCAGCCTTGATTAGTAGTGTGAAAGATGATATCTTGGTGCTCTTCCACCTGCGGTACATGAGAGCTCATATTGTGTAAGGAATAAGCTAGGACTGTGCATTAGTCTAGCCTGTGTAACTCTGGAGTAAATGAAGCTATTTCGTCGGTGGGTATTTTCTTGCTATGTTCGTAGCCGCAGTGCCAGCAGTAATCGTGAGTAATGGTTGTGGTTTGTGACTGCGTTTAGTTTTGGTAAATGTCTTGGTGTGATGGGCATGGCTCATCTTATTCTGGGCATATGAATCTGCCAGTCTGGATGGAAAATAACCTGATTTGTTCTTTCAGAAAGCTCTACTGGACCGATGGTGACAACATCAGCATGGCTAATATGGATGGCACAGAGCAACAAGTCCTCTTTACTGGAGAGAAGGGACCAGTTGGTAAGTTTGTAACACACATTTTCACTTCTAGTTCACTTTCTTTGCATTCACAATGTCAATTCAAATAAAAAAAATAAAGTATTTAACTCTTTAAAAGAGATTTAAAATGCAAATACAGGCCCTACATAAGGACACCCAACTTACAGGCGACCCCTGCTTACAGACGTACCTCTCTGCCAACTCTGACCTCTGGGCAGTGATCAGGTGTCTGTAATAAAGCTTTATTGATAATCCTTGGTCCCATTGCAGCAATAAATTTTGAAATCCAATTGTCACCGAGACAAAAAATTATATAAATAATATTTTTGCATTTGCAGGCTTATCAATTGATTACCTTGAGAAAAAGCTTTACTGGATCAGTTCTGGGGCGGGAACCATTAACAGATGTGGCCTTAATGGGAACGGAAAGGAAGTTCTTCTTACCATGAAAACTTATCTGGGAAAAGCAACAGCATTGGCTATAATGGGTATGTACAAATATATTTTAATTCTACTAATCACAAACCTTTATAAGATTAATGTTTTGATGTTGCTTTTAAAATCCCCTCCTTGAAGCCTCACCTTGTGTGCAATTGTACTGCCATTATTGTACATCATCACCAGGACTTTCTGTTCTCCGTAGGTGACAAGCTGTGGTGGGCTGACCATGCTTCTGACAAAATGGGAACTTGTAATAAGAAAGATGGGTCGGACCCCAGAGTTTTGCGTCAAAACACCAACCAAGTCATGCACATGAAGGTTTATGATGAGGACATCCAGAAAGGTAGGAAGGGGGTGTTGATCCATTATCTATACTATGGGTAGAAGGGTTTGCCTTTATAATGGATGTGGTTAACTACTCTCCATACTTGTTCACTAATCTACCCATAATACTTTTATTCTAGGAACCAACAACTGCTCCTTTAATAATGGAGACTGCTCCCAACTGTGCCTTCCTACCTCCGCGACCACAAGATCATGTATGTGCACTGCCGGCTATAGCCTGAAGGCCGGACAGCAGACATGTGAGGGTGAGTGCTGCCTGCTTACAGCGCTTCATCTCATTCACATTGGTTTTGTCCCCTTGCTATCTGCTTTTACCTAGATGCTACACTGACACATTAATTTCAATGGACCCATACACATGAATGTGTTTTTCAGAAAAATTTGAGCAGGTCCTATTCCTGCCCTTGTTTGCGGCTCAGACTTTCCCATAGAAGTCAATGGGAACACAAAAACAATGGATGTCATCCTCATGCCGCCCATATTTGTAGATCTTATTATAGATGACACAATCATGTGACCCTTTGAGGGGTCAGGACAAGCTAAATGACCTCATTTGCCAACTTTAAATTTCTTTTACAGATCCACAAAATTAAATTGCAAATGGGTGACACACCTACTGTCTTTGTGGACATACAGCTTTCTAATGATGATGCATGGACTGCAAAAAAACCCCCCCAAAAAACGATCAGTTGTTCGCAGCCCAATAACATCAAACGTTTCTGTCTCTGTACAGGATACTGTATATAACAGATACAGATTGTACATAAGAATGAACATTTATATATTGTACGTAACACTTTCTTACAGGAGTTGGCTCCTTCCTGCTGTACTCAGTACATGAAGGGATACGAGGCATTCCTCTGGACCCATCTGATAAGTCTGATGCTCTGGTACCAGTCTCTGGCACATCTCTGGCCGTTGGGATGGACTTCCATGCCGGTAAGGTCATCTCTTTTGTATATTGTGACCTGTGTCCTAGTTCATCCAAGAATCATCTATTACATGCCAGTTGATCCCACAAAAAAAACCCTAATGCATATCAAGGGGGATGCTTGATACATATGTCAGGAAAAGAAGCATTCAATATCCCCAAATCTTTGCCTTGAACGTGACTGAGGATGCAGTTACACGTGCCACTAGCGCTGTGTTTACAAAGGGTAGTGCACAGGGGTGGGCCACGGCCCGATCTCATATGTGTTTACAGTGATATATATATATATATTATTTATATATACACACAGGGGGTCCCTACTTAAAGACGACCCCTAGTTACAAACGGACCTCTTGATGTTGGTAATTTACTCTAGCATTAGGCTACAATGAACAGCTATAACAGATATCAGAGGTGTCTGTAATGAAGCTTTATTGTTAATCCTGGTTCTTATGACAACTCAACATTTTATAAAATCCAATTATCACAGAGACCAAAAAAAATTCTGGCTGGGGTTACAATTACAAAATATATGGTTCCGACTTACATACAAATTCAACTTAAGAACAAATCTACAGAACCTATCTTGTTGGTAAACAGGGGACTGACAGATATATATGTGTGTGTGTGTATATATGTATCTTTTTAGAATAATGAATAATGTATTGATTCTTTAGAAAATGACACAATCTACTGGGTGGACATGGGACTCAGTACCATCAGTAGAGCCAAAAGAGACCAGACCTGGCGAGAGGACGTGGTCACTAATGGCATTGGCAGAGTGGAAGGAATCGCTGTGGACTGGATCGCAGGTTGGTATTGTGCACCAAACTACTGTAATGACTCTTGTCTCTGTTAAAAACTTACGTTATAGCTTCTCTCTTTCATGGTGCCAGATCCATAAAATACTGATCAACTGAACCAATAAACATTTATTCCTATTTTAAACTGTGACTTCTGTAGTTTGTGGATGTTTTGTTATAAATTGTCTACAGTTATAGAAACATCTTCCGAAATATTAAGCTGTAAGCAATGGGGCACTATTTGGAAATGGAAATATTTTATGAATTTACAGTTATTCAGAAATATGTAAATTACTTCTGTATTTGGCAGAACCAAATGTTTTCACCATCCATAGAGATTCGTAGGTTTATGAGGATGTGCACAGATGCAGATCTCCAAATCCATTGGAGATCTGAATATTTTGGGAGTGCGGAGCACAACACTATCTCCTGGCTCTCCCATAGACAGTAGCAGTGTTGGAGATGGCACAGTGCTATGCTCTGCAATTGGTAGTTTGGGGATAACCATCAAACTTGGTACAGCCACTTTCATAGATTGGCCATAAGAGACAGTTAACCAGTGTTCTGAATAGTATTGATACTTTAAAGAGTATCATAACAGTATACAATGTAGCTTGATAGCTCCTTCTAGTGGTGGTTTTCGTTCTCGCTAAAGATTAAGATTAATGTATTAGGAAAACAAATTGTAGATTATTGTTTTGTCTGGATGCAGACATTTTTTGGTGATAAATGATATTCCTGTGATTTGCCAGCTTTTTATTATTATTCCCTTAGGAACGCTCCTGGCATAAACCCTGTGCTTATCTTACAGTCCTGAGGGGATAGAACTTGAATTGAAAATATCAGGACTTTGTGTTATAAGCATGCCATGGAGAAAGACTGGAAGAATGAGAACTGCAGCTCTATTACAGAATCATGTCTCTGCGCTTCATACTACCAGACATTGGGGCACATTTCCCAAAAACAGTGCAAACTGCACAGGGTGCGCCAGATTCTGTCGATCTTTGTGTAATAAATGTGCATGGAACACCCCTTTCAGTGACGAAAATTTTTTGTGTTGCAGCTGCTCTCCGTTTCACACTACACATAATGGTTGTGTGCAACACAAATGTGATGCAGACACTTCTTAAATACAAGAGCAAACAGTTTGCACATAAAAGAATGTGCAAAGTCCGACAGAAATCTGGTGCAAGGTCCATAGTAAATGTGCCCCAATAACTATTGTACAATCCCATTTGGTGGATTCTAATTTTTAATTTTTTCTGTTATTGACGATTTCATTGTCTGCGACTCGTTCTTTAACAGGCAACATCTACTGGACAGATCAAGGCTTTGATGTTATTGAGGTGGCTCGTCTAAATGGCTCCTTCCGTTATGTTGTGATATCTAAAGGACTGGACAAGCCCCGGGCCATTACTGTGCATCCGGAGAAAGGGTAATGTTCGATAGTATTCAATGCTAGTATTAATGGGGTGTACCGGTTTGTGAAAATAGATGAAAAATGGCAAAACATGGACATATAAACTTAACAAATGGTAATGGTAACTGATACACAGGAAATGTTTGCTCAGCTAATAGCTCGCAGAGGATTGTAGTCACTACTTCACTTAGTAGTTGGCTCAGTGGCCAGCTGAATGAACACTTACGGAGTAGGATCAACACTTTTCTCAACACTTTTTTTCCCTTTCAATGTTACTAATTTTTCCTTCCCTTTCTACTTCTTAGATATCTGTTTTGGACTGAATGGGGTCAGTTCCCTCGAATTGAAAGATCTTTCCTGGATGGAAGTGGGAGAACTGTCCTAGTAGATGTCAGCATCAGTTGGCCCAATGGAGTCTCCATAGATTATGAGGTACGAGTGGTATCATCACTTTTTATACCCATACGAGGAGATTTATCAGAAGTGTCTGAGTTAAAATTGCTCCAGTTGCCCATATAAACCAATCAGAGCTTCGCTTTAAATTTATAAACTGCTGTGGGAAAATGAAAGCTGAGGTCTTATTGGAGTCCATGGGCAACTAGTACAGTTTTGCCCTCACACACTTTTGATAAATCTCCCCAATAGTGTTAGTGTATATCGCTATAGCCATTGTGCTAAATTGCAGTGGTCAGGAAAATCTGAGAGCCGCATTGCTATATTGGCTACCATTTTTATTTATAATTGTTTGCACCAGATTTAGTATTTGGGCGACTATTGCAAGAATGAAGGAAGCATGAATATTAGTTATGATATTTGCTGGATTTTCCTTCATGCTTCCCGTTATTTATAATTTGCATAATATAATACACCTATTCCTAATTTTCTAATTTAAAACTGATCACAGTAGTGATCATTGTTGGATAATAAATGAAGAAAAACCTTTTCCAAACAATCGTTATTTAGCTTAATGTGGGTTGGGGCTAAGATCTAAAGTCCATAGTGCTCACAAGATGCTAGTCTTCAGCTACATGTGGGCTTGCTGCTCCTGTTGGTCATGTGACACCTCAACCTATTTCAGATGATAAATCTCAGCATTACTTGTCTTGCAGGAAGGAAAGCTGTACTGGTGTGATGCTCGCACTGATAAAATTGAGAGAATTGATTTAGAAACCGGAAAGAACAGGGAGGTTGTGCTGTCCAACAACAACATGGACATGTTCTCGGTGTCTGTCTTTGAAGATTACATCTACTGGAGTGACAGGTGAGGACTCTCGCAGATGTCCCCATGTTTCTTCTAATCCATTCTCTCTACTTGTCAAGTCCATTTCTCCTTCCCAGTCTATGTTAATCTCTATCATTGATGTGAGGAAATTTGTGCAAGAATTACCCAAGTCATTGGCTTATTGAAAGGACTTGTCATCTTTTATTCACTCCTTTCATATGCCATGATCAGTGATTACCAGTTATGTGCCAGGAGGATACATCTTCTACATAACACAGCCCTGAGCTTGGCTTGTATGTTGGTGGCACATCCTGGCACACTTCCCCCATTATAACGCAGGAAGTGGTCTTACCAATAATTGTCAGAGTGGGCTCCTAGTAATGACTAGAGATATACACTCACCGGCCACTTTATTAGGTACACCATGCTAGTAACGGGTTGGACCCCCTTTTGCCTTCAGAACTGCCTCAATTCTTCGTGGCATAGATTCAACAAGGTGCTGGAAGCATTCCTCAGAGATTTTGGTCCATATTGACATGATGGCATCACACAGTTGCCGCAGATTTGTCGGCTGCACATCCATGATGCGAATCTCCCGTTCCACCACATCCCAAAGATGCTCTATTGGATTGAGATCTGGTGACTGTGGAGGCCATTTGGGTACAGTGAACTCATTGTCATGTTCAAGAAACCAGTGATTCCAGCTTTATGACATGGCGCATTATCCTGCTGAAAGTAGCCATCAGATGTTGGGTACATTGTGGTCATAAAGGGATGGACATGGTCAGCAACAATACTCAGGTAGGCTGTGGCGTTGCAACGATGCTCAATTGGTACCAAGGGGCTCAAAGAGTGCCAAGAAAATATTCACCATACCATGACACCACCACCACCAGCCTGAACCGTTGATACAAGGCAGGATGGATCCATGCTTTCATGTTGTTGATGCCAAATTCTGACCCTACCATCCGAATGTCGCAGCAGAAATCGAGACTCATTAGACCAGGCAACGTTTTTCCAATCTTCTATTGTCCAATTTTGATGAGCTTGTGCAAATTGTAGCCTCAGTTTCCTGTTCTTAGCTGAAAGGAGTGGCACCCGGTGTGGTCTTCTGCTGCTGTAGCCCATCTGCCTCAAAGTTCGACGTACTGTGCATTCAGAGATGCTCTTCTGCCTACCTTGGTTGTAACGGGTGGTGATTTGAGTCACTGTTGCCATTCTATCAGCTCGAACCAGTCTGCCCATTCTTCTCTGACCTCTGGCATCAACAAGGCATTTCCGCCCACAGAACTGCCGCTCACTGGATGTTTTTTCTTTTTCGGACCATTCTCTGTAAACCCTAGAGATGGTTGTGCGTGAAAATCCCAGTAGATCAGCAGTTTCTGAAATACTCAGACCAGCCCTTCTGGCACCAACAACCATGCCACGTTCAAAGGCACTCAAATCACCTTTCTTCCCCATACTGATGCTCGGTTTGAACTGCAGGAGATTGTCTTGACCATGTCTACATGCCTAAATGCACTGAGTTGCCGCCATGTGATTGGCTGATTAGAAATTAAGTGTTAACGAGCAGTTGGACAGGTGTACCTAATAAAGTGGCCGATGAGTGTATATGAGTAATATACAAGTGGGTAACCGTTCTAATTTCTATACATATATTCTATATGATGTGTATGCTGTGTTCTTGTCTTGCAGGACTCATGCTAATGGCTCTATTAAGAGAGGACAAAAAGACAACGCTACAGAGTCTGTATCTCTCAGGACTGGAATTGGAGTACAACTTAAGGACATCAAGGTGTTCAACAAAAATCGACAGAAGGGTAAATAATATACATCTGTAATAAGCCGAAAGAGTACAGATTTATTCCTCCATATAAGGACATTCTATAAACCTACTGTACTCCCCTCTATGGGTTCTTGCAGGTGTTAAGGGCCACTTAAGAGCATGATTGATGATTCAGCTCTCTGGTTAGACGATGCAATGACTCTTAGTAAAGAGTGAAAGAGGACCTGTCACCCCGAAATAGCCCCCCCACCAAATGTGCCCCCCCCCCATAACCCTCTCCTTAGCCCCTTTCTCCCCAGCAATTTTTTTTTCAATTTATGGTCGGAAAGGTGGTTTAAACAGATCCTACTTCTTACAAAATAAGAAGTTGGATCCTCATATCTCGTGGGCTGCAGTCGGCCTTATTCATAAAGGGGCCGGCCAACACTCCCCCAGCACGCCCCTGTCAGCTAGGACCTATAGGAGAAGCCGGCAGCATCTCATATATTGCATAATCGCTGCCTGCATACTCGGTGCGGCCGCGCACTAACAGCGGCGTGGGGCTTATTCACATGGCCGGACGTGCTGCACTGACAGCGGGGGGCACATTTGGTGGGGGCTATTTCGTGTTGACAGGTCCTCTTTAAGTCATAAGACACTTTATCAGGCTTCTCTCAGCTGTCAGTGGATACAGAACATAAAATTGATTTACACAAACTGCTTAATAAGGAAGATTTATTTAATAAAGTATATTACAATGTATAGTCATCGGCACTATTTATTGATGTGGTTTTGTTAAAAGTTTAGTTACTTTTAAATGGTCATAAACACCATTAGTCCTTAAAGATCGGACCCTCTATCCGTGCCCCTGATATCCTTTTTCCTTTAAATTGTCTTTCTCAAATTAATTTTAAAAAAATTGTGGACTTCATCTTTGGTCTTAAATGTGCTCAGTTTTCTGTGTGTAAAAACAAAGTTGAAATCTGCTGAATCGTAGATTTACATCAAGTTCTATTTATGTTTCACATTCTAGGAACCAATGTGTGCGCTGAAAACAATGGTGGCTGCCAACAATTGTGCTTGTATCGAGGCGGAGGTCAACGTACTTGTGCCTGTGCCCATGGCATGCTTGCAGAAAATGGCCTGAGCTGCAGAGAGTATGATGGCTACCTACTGTATTCAGAACGCACCATACTAAAGAGTATACATCTGTCTGACGAGAGCAGCCTTAATGCCCCGGTTAAGCCCTTTGAAGACCACGATCATATGAAGAACGTCATTGCCTTGGCCTTTGACTATCGGGAAAGTGACAAAGGAGGAACACGTATCTTCTACAGTGATATCCATTTTGGAAACATTCAGCAGATCAACAATGATGGCACAGGACGCAAGACTGTAGTGGAGAGTAAGTGACTGGCTACATGCTCTACACTCTGTTGGTTAGCAGCATATGTTAAATAGTGGTTTTAAAGGACATCTACCAACAGGATCAAAGATTGTAGGCTTAGCACAATGACATATTGGTGTGTGCCCCCTCTGGGAGGATCTGCTCTTCTTTTAGCTTCTTATACCCTGGGTTTTACAAAAAAGGCTTTTAAAAATTATGCAAATGAGACTGAGGAGCTCCAGGCTCCATAGCTGTCAATGAAGCCTGGAGCCTGTCCGGCTTATTAGCATACTATTTAAAGCCTTTTTTCTTAAAAACATGAGCATGGAATGCTTAAGGGAGAGTGGATCCTTCCAGAGGGGGCAGACACCAGTATGTATGTGTGCTTGGTTTACAATCCTTCATCCTAGTGGTAGATGTCCTTTAAAGCACAAACCTTCGGCCAGCTGCGGCCTGAACACTGGCAATGCTCATTGGCCTCTGTCGCTGGCTGTAGGTGCCTACCTTAGGACCAAGGGCAACGCAGCGTCCGGAGCAAGAGGGGCCCCAATCGGCAATGTTATGCATCGTTCATTTAAAGTATTTTTCACCCTAGGATATACATAGGATAAAATTTTCAGGTGTTATATTTGGAATGATAAAAACTTTGTATTTGTTTTCCTCCAAAATAATCATGTGGTATTTGTTAACCCATCTCTCCCTTATGACAGATGTGGGATCTGTAGAGGGGCTGGCGTACCATCGTGGCTGGGACACCCTGTACTGGACCAGTTATACCACTTCCACCATCACCCGTCACACTGTTGACCAGAGCCGTTTTGGGGCATTTGAGAGGGAGACCGTAGTGACCATGTCTGGAGATGATCACCCGCGTGCCTTTGTCCTGGATGAATGTCAAAAGTAAGTCAAATGCCATGTTTAACCCATTCATATATCAAAGTTACACCAGTTGAGAAGATTGACTTTGTGTTGGACACGCACATACAATACAGTATAATGAATCATGTATTTACTAAATAATTGATGCACCGTCTGTTGCATTTCATATAATCTATAAAAAAAATTACATCAATACTTTATAGGAATAAGTTCTTTTAAGGATTTGAAGTGACTATATTAGATGCCATTAGTTACATTTTGTAATATTTTTTTATATTTATATCTTTTTAACAGTTTTATGTTCTGGACCAACTGGAATGAGCAGCACCCCAGTATTATGAGGGCTACATTATCAGGCAGCAATGTGCTCATAATCATAGACCGTGACATCCGCACCCCGAATGGACTGGCAATCGATCACAGGGCAGAGAAGCTGTACTTCTCAGATGCCACCCTGGACAAGATTGAGCGCTGTGAATATGATGGAACTAACAGACATGTAAGTGTCTTGTGTTGAGACATTCACTCCTCCCTCTTAGGTCTCACTTCTGCACGCCATTAAGGATAATGCACTGGCCCACAAATCCAGCATATCACAACTATCCCTTTGTTTCAGACATCTCTCCTGTAGCATATACATTTCAGTAAGACTATTAGTTATATATCGGGCCTCCTGCTTGTATAATGGTTTATTATTAAAGTTGCAGATCTCTTCCCATATCATAGCCTCATTTCTATAACTCCGTTCTTATTTCAGTGGATATTGAAGTCTGACCCAGTGCACCCCTTTGGCCTCGCCGTGTATGGTGACTACATCTTCTGGACTGACTGGGTTAGAAGAGCAGTTCAGCGAGCTAATAAATACGATGGCTCCGACCTGAAGCTCCTGAGAGGCGACATACCACAGCAGCCCATGGGCATCATAGCTGTGGCCAATGATACAAACAGCTGTAAGTACCAAGTGTATAGAAAGTAATGGCCGATCACAGAGTAACGACAAGATGAGACACTGGCTATAGCAGCATTTTTATTTGACTGCTACCCTATTACATTAAGGCTACATTCACACACATGTATGGGGGACGTATATACGGCCGACGTATGTGCGGCCGATATACGTCCCCCATACATTTCTATGGGCTCACGGCCCTGTACGGGAGCAGTACGGTGCAGCACACGTGCGGCACCATACCGCTCCGTAGCCCGGGAAAAGATAGGGCATGTCCTATCTTTTCCCGTGATACGGCGCCGTGCGCTGTATCTCCCCATGGAGAGGGGCGGGGGTGAGCAGCACTCATCCCCTGCTCCTTTCCGCAGCGCTGATGTATGCCCACCGTACTACGGTACGGCGGGCATACATCGTGTGAATGTAGCCCAACTATGTTTTTGATATGCACATATTGATATATCTAAGTGGATGTGATGGCAGTTGATTGGGTTATGCCCTAAGTGTTTCCTAAAATGAGAAAATTGTTCCATGCCGTGAGCTCCTTGTACTTGGCGCCACCTATAGGATTGTAAACTATATCATTAAGGGATATTTACAAATGTTATTGAAGGAAGTTTATTACATTGTAAAAAGCAGAAGCAAAGTGCAAGTAAGGGTCACACTCATTACATCAGTGAAGATTTCCTTTGAAATGATCATCAAAGTTTTCACCCCTTCTTAGAGGATTGTTTATGATTCTTCCAGGCTTTGTGTGCATGGTCTAGTTTTCCTTCCTAATAATAATTAATATTAATAAGTCTCAATTTGGTTTCTTTCCCAGGTGAGTTGTCTCCATGCAACACCAACACCAGTATATGTCAAGACCTTTGCTTGCTCACTGCTGACGGGAGGGTAAACTGCACCTGCCGAGGGGACCGGATACTTCAGGATGACTTCACATGTAAAGGTAGAGTAGTTTCTTCCAGTACAAAACATTCTTCTGGATACAAGGCAAATTTAGGAGGCCAAGATCTTTAGTGAAAACCTTGCCCAACCCTTTGTAGTCATTTATCGAGAGGTTTTCTGGGACCATAAAACCATTTTTTGAAATAGGAGTGAGTTGTAGTATGGCCACCACCGGCCTGTGAACAGAATGCATGGTGTTCTTCACACCATCTTTAAACAACTAATGGATGGTGGTGCTGCTGAGTATCAGACCACCACCAATCTGATGTTGAGGATCAATCTTAAAGGCAGCAAAACCCTTTAATGATGGAAATGAATGGACTGAAATGAATCCTATAGGCTGCAGCCTCCTTATAGGGGGGGGATATATTGTAGACACAGTATTAATATACACAGATATATTATATTAACAGTTGTGTCTTCTCCTTAACAGCCCCGAACTCCACTTGCAATCCTCATGATGAGTTTGAGTGCGGGAATGGTGACTGCATAAACTACAGCCTGACTTGTGATACTGTGGCCCATTGTAAAGACAAGGCGGATGAGAAGCACTCATACTGTGGTGGGTATACACTTCTAATGTCTGCCTTTTGATTGTATTGTTTTTGGATGCGTAGCGTCTTCGGAGATATATGTGGTGATGTGATCCTGCACAAGACATACAATGATTATTTCAGCACAGAAGCAGCGTAACCAAGTTTGTTGTTTAATTCTTTATTCTATATAATATTTTGGGGTTAAGCCACTCCATCAGCACCTACTAATGTGGAGAAATTCATTCAGACTGGAGTTTTGAATGAGGCTCCATCCCCTTGGGCGTTATGGATGCAAACTCCACCACTTTCGACCTGTAGACCACGTCTAAACTGGCATTTTTTTTGCTAGTCTCCGCTCCCCGTCCACTCTTTGCCCTAACAAAGTGGCATATGGGTCGGACAAGCCAAAAAGTGGAGTAGGAGATTCATGTGCAAATGGCAGAGCAGGCATAAAGATTCTCCCCCAATGTGTTTCAAGGTCTCTGAAGATCATTTTTGTACTCAAAAATGTCACTGCACTCACTGCGAAATCTGCCCTATAGGAATATCCCAAAACTGTGTTGGTGCATGTGCAGTTATTATTAGTTGTGTACATGAAAAATGAAAAATTCGTTTTCACTTCACTTGCCTGTATTACCCAAAAAAAGATGCCGGTGCACAAAGAAACTGTGCCGAATCATGGGAACATGGAAGGGTGAGTCCAGCAATCAGGCACTTGGGAAAAAAAATTTGTTCTTTAAAACCTGTTTATTTCAAGTGATTAAAAATATCATTCTGTTACCATAGAAAGAAAAAGGTAGTTTCCAGTGCCTGGTTGCTGGACTCACCATTCCATGTTCCTATGATTAGTTGTGGCGCCTTTTTAACAAGTGCTTTAATCCTGAACAATACAAATAGTCCAGCAGGAACAACATATTGTATACAGAACACGATGTTCAGGGATCATAGTTTAATATTTCGCCCTGCTAATGCATCCCATTTAAATATCCGTTCACCAGTGGTCCGCAGCCAGGCTCTAAAAATCATACTGCTTGTTACATGACATGATAGATGCCAATATGAAAGTCATGAAATACGCTGCCTCTTATCCACAGCTAACCGCCGCTGTAAGAAGGGTTTCCGCCACTGTGTGAATGGACGTTGCATCTCTACTGCCAACTGGTGCAATGGTCTAGATGACTGCGGTGACAACTCGGATGAGGTAGCCTGCAACAGTGAGTATGTCCAACCGGCCAGTGGCCAACCCTTGTTTTACTCCTGCTATATGTTGTGTCCCACAAAGCTACAAAGTGACTTTTCTCAGTATCTAACCTCTTTTTACTGTACGTTACCACTCACCCATTTTGTCTATTACAGAGACCTCATGTGCCCCAGAAGAGTTCCGCTGCCGGGATGGAAGTTGTGTTGGTAACTCAAGCCGCTGCAACCAACTTATTGATTGTGATGACGCCTCTGATGAGATGAACTGCAGTAAGTCATGTGTCACAGATCAATACAACTACACGGATATATTTTGACTGGGTCCACATTTATTTCTGGGTAATTTTACAAAAATGGCCTCACTGAGGCCCATTGGTCAAGACAGAACGTGCATGTATATAAAAGCTTATCTTTATTTATTCTCTTTAAAATTATAATGTGAATAACACTACAAAAACTGTGATTTTTTTTAAAATCTACAATCACCAGGACCTAGAGTGATCAATACAATTATGGAGATATATGTTCTTTATATATTAGTGG
This sequence comes from Engystomops pustulosus, assembly GCA_019512145.1. Lineage (NCBI taxonomy): Eukaryota > Metazoa > Chordata > Amphibia > Anura > Leptodactylidae > Engystomops > Engystomops pustulosus. The sequence continues at coordinate 41,710,005 of CM033642.1, read as the reverse complement.
CCTGAGTGGTGTGTATTGTGGTGTATTACTTTATACAGTGTCAACTTTATCTTGAAACAATATGTAGAGAGAAAAGTATCACTGGATCGCAGACAGGTTCTAAGTATTTCTCCTGAGACAGCAGGTGTCAGTCCTGAGTCACCATTTGTCAATTGTATCTAGTGAAAATGATACAACGTTGTTCTCTCTCAATAATATTGTTGATAAATAACGTTATACAGGCGGTCCCCTACTTAAGAACACCCAACTTACAGACGACCCTCTAGTTACAAACGGACCTCTGGTAATTGGTAATTTAATGTACTTTAGCCTTGTGCTACAATAAAGAACTATAATAGTTATCACAGTTGTCTGCAATTAAGCTTTATTATTATTCCTGGTTCTTATGACAACCCAACATTTTTAAAAATCCAATTGTCACAGAGACTAAAGAAAAATTTGCCCGGAGCTACAATTATAAAATATACAGTTCCGACTTACATACAAATTGAACTTAAGAACAAACCTACAGAGCCTATCCTGTACGTAACCCGGGGACTGTCTGTAATTGTATCAATAGTAGGGAGGTTGGAATATAGACAAGTCACTTTCTATCTCTTCTGTATCACTTAAGAAGAGGTATCCAACCGCAATCACACTTGTGTGCCTTGGGCACATATATTAAACTCATATACACACACTCAGATTCAGGGGGTGGGGGGGCTGTAGTGTTCTGTTAGCTTTTATTTAGTGGTCATAGGACCCAAATGATATAACCGCAGATAGGATATGTTAGTGGCAAAAAAATCTGAGTGTGTATGTATGAGCGGCCTTTTTAGTAAAATTGCACAGATCAATACATACTCATTAAATACTTCTCCGAAGGTATCCGTATACTGGCACAGCTGCCATGAATTTAATGCCGTAGAGTGAAGAAGCACTGTAGTGCACATCCATTTCACCAAACGGGTAGATTTGAGGGATTTTATTATGATTGGACTTTTTGAAGTCCGTTTCGCTACATTGACATTAAAGGCTACATGCAGCAAAATTAAGATTGTCCTTATCTGTCCTTATTTATATTATTCCACATTTTAGATAACCCCTTTACTGGAGGAAAGTTGCATTATTTTATTTTATTTTTTTGCAAAAAGTCTAAATAATGTCCAGCTTTTTAAAGCCATGTGACAATGATAAATTCCTCTACAGACTTTTTGTGAGCATGTATAACATGTCTTCTCTCTCGGATAGGAGCCTGTTAGAGGCACTTAGTTGGGTACTATTGCTCCTTCATGGTGGAGATCATTAGGGTCTTAGTACTCGGGCTATGACTAAAAAGCCATCTTCATTGTAGCTAGTAGAGGGAAATAATGGAGTTGAGGGGTTTTTCACCTTTTTATTTGTTTTATTTATGTCTGACCATTCTTTTAGTGTTTGTATATGTTTGCACAGTCAGGTCTGCTCACTAAACTATTGGATACTCATCTCTGTGTATATTTCTATAACGTCCTAACTACTCCTGTTTTATTGTACCCTAGACATCACTGACTGCAGCAGTTTCTTTAAACTGGGTGTGAAAGGAGGGCCGTTCCAGAAGTGTGAGAAGACTTCTCTCTGCTATATCCCCAGCTGGGTCTGCGATGGCTCAAATGATTGTGGTGACTTTACAGATGAGATGAACTGCCCAGGTAAATACCATATCAATACATGAAAATCTATAACTATAAATGAATTCTACTGAAGACATGTGCTTCGGTAAGGAAGCCACCAACATGGCGAATGGCTTCTTTATTTTTATTTATCTATTTTTTTGAAAAGTAAAACGGTAACAACTTTCCTTAGGTATTCGCAAGCCGCGGTGTCCAGTAAATTACTTTGCCTGTCCAAGCGGACGCTGCATACCTATGAGCTGGACTTGTGATAAGGAGAATGACTGTGAGAATGGAGAGGATGAAACCCATTGTGGTAAGAAAGGGAGGGGTTGTAGTGACTTCTAAATGGCTTGTTTCTTACATACAGTATATTGATCCATTTAAATCTAATATTTTCCTTATCACCTTTACCAAAATTGTGGGATGGGCCTAACAATGGCTTCCCTGGGTCTTCTGTGTTAGTAGTTCTATTTGGCATCTCCAAATTAGGAGATATTTGACTTATCTGAACTCAAATTAACCGTAAACTAAATTTAAAAAAAGGAAAACCAATTATGCATACAAATGATTAACTATGATAAAAAAAATTTAAAAAATTACAAATCAAGTGCACATTATTGATATCCACCTGTCCATAGCAGACAAAACTATTAATTTAGAAAATTTTGGAAAAAAAAAATGGTATGTACATGTGAATATTATCATTGGGAACTTCTACTATAATAAGCAAGGCCCAAAAAGAAAAGTAAGACTATTTGGAATGAAAAAGTAAAAAAAAGGAGTTTCTAAGGACTAATTCATGTATCCGAACTGCAGTGTGTAATTCAAGGGCCCAATCCAAGAAACGCAACTAATTGGATGCCACTAGGTTGCCTTATTATACATTTATTTAGAAACAGTAGATGCAGCATATTGTCTTCATCGGTTAATGACAAATGTCTAGACTTATATCTTGTTCTCTAATTCTCAGACAAGTTTTGTACCTCAATGCAGTTTGAGTGCAATAACCACCGTTGTATCTCCAAACACTGGGTCTGCGATGGATCTGATGACTGTGGGGACAAATCTGACGAGGACATCCGTTGCCGTAAGTCAACACCCAATTTTTTTTTTCTCGTTTTACACTGCAAATGTTGACAACAGTATTTTACTTGTGTTTTAGAATCTGCTACATGTAGCCCTGAAGCCTTCCAGTGCCCCAGTACCCATGTGTGCGTACCCCGGCGCTGGCTCTGTGATGGCGACAAAGATTGCCAAGATGGAGCAGATGAAAGTGTCCATGCTGGCTGTGGTCAGTAACCCTATAGTGTCAGGTTATTGTACCTGCAAATTCTTTTTTTTTTTTTTAAACTTTAATATGTAGAGTGTATTGTTTCCACAGTGGGGACATTTTTCAACAGTGGCGCTTCCCTGAGACACATGTCACCTCCCTGGGCCTGGGTGAAGTTGGGTCTAATTTGTATTGTAGCATACACATAGGGAACTCAATATAGAATTGAACTATAATTCTCAAAAAATACTATAAATCTGTTGGTCAGGAAAAGGCTGCTCTCCTTTCTCTGAGGCCCTTTCCTGACATGCCCATTTATTGGTAAGCAGGCGTGAGGGGCAACAATGTGCAAAAGTCTCAAATTTGGGTGCAAAAATGGTCATGCTCTACAATTTGTAACTTTTATCATATATTTTACTCCAGAACTATGGTAAAATGTATGATAAAGATTAGCTTTTTAAGTTGGGGTTTTTGTTCCCTTATAATGTATGGATATTGATCATATTCTGTGTAATGATGACTGTGCTATTGTGCCACAGTTTTGACTAGTGTTCACACAGGAGTATTATTTTATGTAATCTTCGCTGTATATATTGAAATATAATTCAGGAAATAGTAATGGTTGAATAGCTTATACTGTACAGTATTTCACGTGACTCCCCCAAGTATTCCAATCAGCCAAGTGATAGAGAAGAGAAAACTATTACAAAATTTTATTTGGTAGCGATTGCCCCTGGATACACTAGTAGACCTTTATTTTTAAGTGCTCTAGAAAAACTTTCTTATTAATGTCAATTTCTCCTTTATCCCAGTTTTCAACAATACCTGTGACTCTAAAGAATTCATGTGTCAGAACCAGCAGTGCATTCCTAAGCAGTTTGTGTGTGACCACGATGCTGACTGCAGCGATGGATCAGATGAGTCTCCGGAGTGTGGTAAGCTGCTGCATGCTGTCTAATCTGCTTCTACTAGATCCGTGTAAGACGGTAAAGGTAAAGCACAATTTGATGTACGCACAGTTTACGTTCTGTCTCTTATTTCTTTCTGTAAATGCAGAGTTCCCTACCTGTGGTCCTGAAGAGTTCCGATGTGCAAATGGCCGTTGCTTACGAAACAAGCAGTGGGAATGTGATGGAGAATTTGACTGCCATGATAAGTCAGATGAGGCACCGAAAAATCCACGTTGTACCAGCACTGGTAAGCCTAGGAGATGTTAGCAATGTGAATTTCTTTATGGTTTTGAACAATGGAATTGTTGAATTCTTGCTTTTTTATACAGTATAGTAGTTAAATGGCATAGAGTTGGTATATATAGAAAATTTTATTTCCCTACTACTTTTTTCAGAAGGCAAATGCAATGACACGTTCTACCTCTGTAAGAACGGAAGGTGTATCCCAGAGCATCTCATGTGTGACAACAACAATGACTGCGATGATGGCTCCGATGAGCTCAACTGTTTTATCAATGAGTGTCAGAACAAGAGATTGAGTGGCTGCAGTCAGGAGTGTGAGGACCTGAAGATTGGCTATAAGGTACACATCAAGTCATGGAAAAGTATTGGGGGTTAACATGGTAGAATATTGTAAGGTTTGATTGATCCGGGGGATCCCAATGACCCCCAACAGGTATAACAGGATGGGATCCAATTAAGTACATTTAATACAATGAATTCAAATGATCAAGAACATGGAGCAAGTTAATCTTAGGCTATATTCACACTGACGTATGGGGGACGTATATACGGCCGATATACATCCCCCATAGACGACAATGGGCGCACGGGAAAAAGATAGGACCTGTCCTATCTTTACCCGTAGTACAGCGCCGTGCGCCATAACTTCCTATGGAGAGGGGCAGGGGTGAGCTGCGCTCACCTCCTCCTCCTCTCCCCGTGCACTGCCGTTGCCCGCTACGGTACGGGCAACGGCAGTGTGAATATAGCCTTAGACATTACAGAATAAAAGTGGTTACATCTTGTGATTATTGGCAGATATCCCAGACATACATATTATTGCCTACATTACATTATTTGTTCTTGTATTATGCTGATTACTGCTGGTTAGGCTACTTCCTCATTTATATGTAGGTAAGCTAAATATGAAGCAGACAACATGGCTGTAAAGCGAATAAGATTTGTGGATAATAGAAATGAAGATTTACCTTCACAAAATACGTATTCACCTCTTCATTTGGCCAGTGGTACAGCAGAGGCTCTCTTCTGGTCCTGAAGATTTGTGACCTTTGGCCAACATGTCACCACTTCAGCCAATAATTGTTATGTGATGACAGAAAGTGTTATACCGATGCAAATGATTGGCTAAAGCACTAACATATCGGCAAAAGATCAACAAAGACCAGGAACCTCTGCTGGACCTCAATCTGAACACAGAGGCTGATTTGGGTATTTGATTATATTTTTTTCTTTCCATTGATGCTTCGGCTTTGGCTCCGTGTCTCCGCGTGCGGCTGTCATTCAGGTTGTGATGTCAGCCGCTCACCTACATCATAGTGTGTGCCGCCATAAGCACACACTCATGTCAGTGAGTGGCTGACGTTATGGTGCTTGCGATGCCACCGCATTGAGATACGAAACCGGAACATCAATGGAAAGAAGAGGACAGCCGGGGAAGGTGAGTACACATTTTGGTTTTTTTTACACACTCGAATATAAGTAGAGTTAGGTAACCTAATAAAATCTGCTATTTATACATTTCATTTAGAAAGTTATGGATCTTTAAAACTATTAAACCTGAAATGGAAACAAAAATAGTATTCACCTTACAGTCCAAAAAAGCCACACCCTTCAGGGGTTTATTGGATCGATTCCGACTCGGTTGTAAAAATTCTTCTGCTATGCATTCTGGTTGAAGTTGGACACCCACAGATTATAATGTGATGTGCATCCTAATGATGTAGGGTGACCTTACAAGTTGTGAATACTCCTTTAGGGTTTCATGTACAATAAACTTGAATTATACTGGTGTATTTTTTTAACGCAAATTTTTCTTATAGCTCACAATTTATTTTGTCACCCGTACAGTGCAGATGCCGTCCTGGGTTCAGGCTGAAGGATGATGGTAAAACCTGTGTGGACATTGATGAGTGCACCACCACTTACCCTTGCAGCCAAAGGTGTATTAACACTATTGGGAGTTTCCGCTGTCTGTGTATTGAGGGCTATGAAATGCGAGCAAATGACAGTACAAGCTGCAAGGTGGCCGGTTCTACTGAATGTGAGCAAATCTAACTTCCTAGATCCTGAAAACATACAATAAAATTTAGTTTTTCGGTTTTTATAAATGTCATTAGAGAACACCATATAAATCATGTTATTGCATTTGTGGTTAGGTTTTACATTTCTCTTTTAACAGTGGAAGAGCCATATTTAATTTTTGCCAACCGATATTACTTGCGGAAACTAAGTCTGGGAGGCACCAATTACACGTTACTGAAGCAGGTAAGGGAAAGTATATTGTGTACATGTATGTGTACATGTATGTTCTGCAACTCTACACGGTGGCTCAGTGGTTAGCACTACAGCCGTGCAGTGCTGGGGTCCTGGGCTTAAGTCCAGGACAACATCTGCAAACATACTGGTAGGTTGATTTGATTGTGAGCCCCAATGGGGACAGGAACTGATCTGGCAAACTCTGTTCAGTGCTGCGTAATCTGTCTGCACTATATAAATATTCTTCTTCATGTCCAAGTGTAAGTATGCAGATAATGGAATCTTTCACAACCAATCTACTGGAAAGTTTATTTTGTTTGGTAAAGCCATTAAAGTAAGAGATAAAAGATCACAGCTAAATGCCGTGTTGGCCATTTCACCTTGCCTCATTCAATTACATTTGTAATGAGATGTAGTTGAATGTATGATTTAAAGGGGTGATACTTTTGTCTTTAGAGTACTGCCACTCCTATACTGATGCTGCCCAATGGTCTTTTCATCCTGGTCCCATTTCCAAACACAGGAAATTTCCGATCGGCCAATCAGTGTCTGCAGCAGGGCACCAATGTTGCTAGTTATTGGCCAAGTGGGCATTTCCGGTGTGGAGCAAGACAAGAACCATAGGGACCCAGGGAGAATATAACTGGGGGGAGCAGTGAATCAATATGGATGATTATTTTTTTTTTAATGTTATGATCTTCAGTGCGTGTGGTCGGTTACAGACCTCATACATACAGATTGAAACCTTCAGGTTTTGTTTTTATTTTCTTTTTTATGGTTTTTGGCACTGTATAGCAGTGATATCCGTTGGAATTGGCAGGCGCTCAGTATGTGTGTGTCCAGCTTTAAAATGTCTTTGTAATAGATTGAACACAGCGGAGCCCCGTCTAAATTATTTTGGCTCTTGTTAACAGCAATGGACGTCTGTTCTGCATTTTTTATTCTTACTTTATTCCAAGATTATTCCCTTTATCAAATCTCACTGGTCTTTCATACAGGGCCTGAATAATGCAGTGGCGTTGGATTTTGATTACCGAGAACAGATGATTTACTGGACAGATGTCACCACTCAGGGCAGCATGATTCGTCGTATGCACATCAATGGGAGCAATGTCCAGGTAGACTACTAAAAAGTTCAGCTTGTTAGCTTACACATATTACATTGTTCTATGGCTGAAAGACAGGACCCAAGGCAATACATTGACTACAGAAAATAAGAAAAGGCAATATTTTAGGCCGAATTTACACAAACGCATACCCGCCGTGCGTACGTATCTTTTCCCCATGTATATACATCACCCATACTGTCGGGTGAATTCGGCCTTAGGCTTATTTGATGTTTTTGCTGATAAAAAGGGGAGGGATTTGATTTCTTTGGAGGCAAAATAAATAAACTTGGTGGTCTACATTTTTGAAGAGTATTGATAATTTACTCATTGGATATGTCCTCAATAACAGATTAGTCTTGCTTTGACACTCTGGGACCACTCCAGGATCTGCAGGGCTGTGACCAAAACTGCCGGTAGACTCCCTATTACCATACTTTGGTATCGAATTGCAGTTTTGCATATTTGGAAAAGTTGTGGCTTAAAGTGTCATGGCAAATGTGGAGACCACCAAGAAAAGAGATAAGTGGTCTGATCCAAAATTTCTAAAAGTGAACTAATGTGTTAATTTTTTAAAATAAATGGACAACACCTTATTGCTAGTTCTGTGATTTGGAGTTTATGTAAGTTTAACCATCTTAAACAAATTACCTAGAACCCCATTAGCCTAATAGGCTTCAGACTTTACAGAACTCCAATAAACTGTGCAGAAATAGGATATACTATATAGTAAATAACAAAACCGATCCATATTTCTATTGTAGGTCCTTCATCGTACTGGACTTAGTAACCCTGATGGATTAGCTGTAGACTGGGTTGGAGGAAATCTGTATTGGTGCGACAAAGGAAGAGATACTATTGAGGTTTCCAAGTTAAATGGTGCTTACCGTACTGTGCTGGTTAACTCTGGACTGAGGGAACCCCGTGCTCTTGTTGTAGATGTGAAACATGGGTAAGAATGGTTTGCATATGTGTTGGGTTATGGGACTAAGAGTTTATGTTGATGATTTCTGAGGATCTATAATACTGTCTTTCGCTTTTTCCAGCTATTTGTATTGGACAGACTGGGGAGACAATTCTTTGATTGGTAAGATCGGTATGGATGGCACCAACCGCAGTGTCATTGTGGACAGCAAAATAACATGGCCCAATGGCCTGACACTGGATTATGTCAACAGCAGAATTTACTGGGCTGATGCTAGAGAGGATTACATTCAGTTTGCTAACCTTGATGGAACCCAACGACACACAGGTGAGATCCGCTGATGGTCCTAGTATTTTCAATGGACCATTTATGAAACATCATTAGGATATGTTTTATTATAGCCATGCAGAACATACATTAGCCGATGTATATTAACTGATGCATTAAGCATTTCTCAAAAATGGTTTTTATTTACAATCTATTAGCATGGTAACAGACTACAAACAAACTAAATTGTCTGATCCTGCACTTTTTTGTGCCCCATATTTCTTGCTTGCCTACAAAGTTAGGGTTAGTGGACACATGGAAGCACCGATTTGTCTGTAACCAAAGTAGACACACAACTGAAAAATCCTTTATCAACATTTTTCAAAAAGTTACGTAGTTTTTTTTTTATTCTAGATGTTTTGTAATAGTTTATTCCTTTAAGTTTTCAGCTTTATTTGTTAAATATCTGGTATACAGATTCCATTATATGCGGCCAATACATTCATGGGTTGCCTGATTTCTGCAAATTATTGATATTATTTATGTAAAGTTATGAGTATATTAAAAGTTATAAAAATTTCCAATATACTTTCTGTATCAATTCTGCACGGTTTTCTAGATCTCTGTTTGCTGATTTTCTATGTTTACTTCCAGTAGATATAAATCTGTCCATGGTCTTCTGTTGGACATGCACATACAGGAGCCATTATTATCACAGAAGGTAATCAGAGCCATGTCATAATAACGGTTCGTGCATCTGTGTGACATTACTTGACCACATTAATATGAGCTCTGAGCTGTGATTGGTTACTATCGGCAATGGGTATAAGACGCTTATGTGTGAGGCAAGATGTAGAGTAATATGTGACGTAATATGATAGATATATAGATAGATAGAGCAAGAGATAGTTCGATATTGATAGATAACAGTAAATCCAAGTCCGCACAGCCTGAGTATTCCTCAAAAGGAGGGGTGCAGTGCCCCCACGAGTCCTACAGGGTCCACAAATAATCAGAAGTTGTAGAAAGTGGGCAGCACTCCAATGGTGCCAAATTCAAACACAGGTGAACTTTATTGAAATAGTGAAAACGTTTCGGTGTCATTCACCATTATCAAGCAACTGACAAGTGACCCACATGGGGTTTGTATAGGAAATACAACATACAGCCAATGCATAAAAGTGGGCGTGTGCTAAAGTGCAAAATCTTCATATAAAAACTGTGTATAAATCTGTTTATATGCACCTATGTTTTCATATGCAGATTTTTGTGCCTTTTATAAGCAGTTCCCCGGAGTTCGCCCTGTTACCATATTTGCACCTCATTTGTCTTTGTGTTTCTCCTGCTTCCAGATGTTTGCGCAAATAATTGCACAGTCTGGACCATGCATAAGAAAAGCAATGGCATGAGTTGCACAAAAATTTGCGCCTTTTTAAAAAATTTGGTAACAAGGAAAAGTATGCAGTCGGTAACAAGTACCTCCAGCCCCGGCTCACACCACAAATGAGGACGACCCCTCTTGTCCTAATGTGCACGGACCGGTCAGGAGCATGACCGTAGACACAGCAAACAAAGGCATATAGCCATAAGTCCAGCACAAAACAAACAAAGGCATATAGCCATAAGTCCAGCACAAAAAGGTGGAGAGGTAAAAGGATATTCTTTATTGTTCAAGGATTAAAAACCTCCATACAGGATATCACAGGCGGCGTCACAGACCGACGCGTTTCGACACAACAGTGTCTTTATCAAGGTCTAACACAAACACATATGGAATTACTATTTAAAGAGACCGTGTCCAAGAAGCTCCGCCCCGTGTTGCTGAGAAGCTGGTCACGTGACCGGAGCCGATTGGACCGGAGTCAAAAATAGATATAGTAAAACATCACATTATGATAAAAAACATCAGCAAGTTTGGCGAGATAACCATACGGAGAAGGATACAAATTTCGTATGTGATAAGGCAAAATATTACTTAAAGCATCTGAAACAAAGCATTAGATATATCTTGTTAGTCAAGAGGACTGAAAGAGCATCACAGATCGACATGAATGACCAAAACGTGGAATGAGCTAATGTGTAGGTATGGACTGACATTTGTCAACATTTGTTAACATTTAACATTTGTCAACATTTGTCAACATTTGTCAACATTTGTCAACATTTATTAACATTTATTAACATTTGTCAACATTTGTCAACATTTGTCAACATTTGTTAACGTATGTCAACATTTGCTAACATTTATCTGTGCCCATTTTAATATCTTAATATTATTTTAATATCTTAGTAGAATCGATCTCAGTAGCATAGAATGATGTCTTGTCTGGCATTAGACATTTGGGTATTCCTTGTCTCTAGTTGAAAAGATCCAGAGGATTCCCTATTCAATAACTTTCTTGATGGTCTCCACCCTCTTAGGGCGGTTAACCCTTTCAATACCTGCCACGTGAAACCTGTGCAATCCCTATCATGTATATTCCTGAAGTGCCGTGAGACAGCAGATACATAATGAGTTGCCAGTGACATCGGACAAAGTGTCGACGTAATTTAATTTTTAGCGGACCAGTGGTACAAACACGTATTGGATCCTGCACACAGTGCACGAAATCACATAAACCTGTCCTGCAGTCCTATCTTATACGTAGTACGGGCCGTGCGCCATAACTTCCTATGGAGAGGGGCGGGGGTGAGCTGCGCTCACCTCCTCCTCCTCTCCCATGTACTGCCGTTGCCCGGTACGGTGCGGGCAACGGCAGGTGAATATAGCCTTAGACATTACAGAATAAAAGTGGTTACCATCTGTGTGATTATTGGCAGATATCCCACCCATACATATTATTGCCTACATTACATTTATTTGTTCTTGTATTCTGATTACTGCGGTTAGGCTACTTCCTCATTTATATGTGGGAAGCTACATCTGAAGCAGACAACATGGCTGTAAAGCGAATAAGATTGTGGATATAGAAATGAAGATTTACCTTCACAAAATACGTATTCACCTCTTCATTTGCCAGTGGTACAACAGAGGCTCTCTTCGGTCCTGAAGATTTGTGACCTGGCCAACGTCACCAACTTCAGCCAATAATTGTTATGTGATGACAGAAAGTTTATACCGATGCAAATGATTGGCTAAAGCACTTACATATAGGCAAAAGATCAACAAAGACCGGGAACCTCTGCTGGACCTCAATCTGAACAACAGAGGCTGATTTGGTATTTGATTATATTTTTTTCTTCCATTGATGCTTCGCTTTGGCTCGTGTCTCCGCGTGCGGCTGTCATTAGGTGTGATGCAGCCGCTCACTACATCATAGTGGGTGCCGCCATAAGCACACACTCATGTCAGTGAGTGGCTGACGTTATGGTGCTTGCGATGCACCCACATTGAGATACGAAACCGGAGCATCAATGGAAAGAAGAGGACAGCCGGGGAAGGTGAGTACACATTTTGGTTTTTTACACACTCGAGTATAAGTAGAGTTAGGTAACCTAATAAAATCTCTATTTATACATTTATTAGAAAGTTATGGATCTTTAAAACTATTAAAACTGAAATGGAAACAAAAAATAGTTTCACCTTACAGGCCCAAAAAAGCCACACCCTTCAGGGTTTATTGGATCGTTCCGACTCGGTTGTAAAATTCTTCTGCTATGCATTGGTTGAAGTTGGACACCCAAGATGATAATTTGATGTGCACTAATGATAGGGTGACCTTACAAGTTGTGAATACTCCTTTAGGGTTTCATGTACAATAAACTTGAATTACACTGTGTATTTTTTTAACTCGGTTTTCTTATAGCTCACAATTATTTTGTCACCCGTACAGTGCAGATGCCGTCCTGGGTTCAGGCTGAAGGATGATGGTAAAACCTGTGTGGACATGATGAGGGCACCACCACTTACCTTGCAGCCAAAGGTGGATTAACACTATTGGGTTTCCGCTGTCTGTGATTGGGGCTATGAAATGCGAGCAAATGACAGTAAGCTGCAAGGTGGCCGGTTCTACTGAATGTGAGCAAATCTAACTTCCTAGATCTGAAAACATACAATAAAATTTAGTTTTTCGGTTTTTATAAATGTCATTAGAGAACACCATATAAATCATGTTATTGATTTGTGTTAGGTTTTACATTTCTCTTTTACAGTGGAAGAGCCATATTTAATTTTTGCCAACCGATATTACTTGCGGAAACTAGTCTGGGAGGCACCAATTAACGGTACTGAAGCAGGTAAGGAAAGTATATTGTGTACATGTATGTGTACAGTATGTTCTGCAACTCTACACGGTGGCTCAGTGGTTAGCACTACAGACGTGCAGCGCTGGGGTCTGGGCTTAAGTCCAGGACACACATCTGCAAACCTACTGGTAGGTTTGATGATTGTGAGCCCCAATGGGGACAGGACTGATCTGGCAAACTCTGTTCAGTGCTGCGTAATCTGTCTGCACTATATAAATATTTCTTCTATGTCCAAGTGTAAGTATGCAGATAATGGAATCTTTCACAACCAATCTACTGGAAAGTTTATTTTGTTTGGAAGCCATTAAAGTAAGAGATAAAAGATAACAGCTAAATGCCGTGTTGGCCATTTCACTTGCCTCATTCAATTACATTTGTAATGAGATGTAGTTGAATGTATGATTTAAAGGGTGATACTTTTGTCTTTAGAGTACTGCCACTCCTATACTGATGCTGCCCAATGGTCTTTTCATCCGGTCCATTTCCAAACACAGGAAATTCCGATCGGCCATCAGTGTCTGAGCAGGGCACCAATGTTGTAGTTATTGGCTAAGTGGGCATTCGGTGTGGAGCAAGGCAAGAACCATAGGGACCCAGGGAGAATATAACTGGGGGGAGGCAGTGAGGCAATCATGGATGATTATTTTTTTTTTTAATGTTATGATCTTCAGTGCGTGTGGTCGGTTACAGACCTCAACATACAGATGAAACCTTAGGTTTTGTTTTATTTTCTTTTTATGGTTTTGGCATGTGTAGCAGTGATATCCTTGGAATTGGCAGGCGCTCAGTATGTGTGTGTCCAGCTTTAAAAGTGTTTTGTAATAGATTGAACACAGCGGAGCCCCGTTGGCTCTGGTTAACAGCAATGGACGTCTGTTCTGCATTTTTATTCTTACTTTATTCCAAGATTATTCCCTTTATCAAATCTCACTGGTCTTTCATACAGGGCCTGAATAATGCAGTGGCGTTGGATTTTGATTACCGAGAACAGAGAATTTACTGGACAGATGTCACCACTCAGGGCAGCATGATTCGTCGTATGCACATCAAGGGAGCATGTCCAGGTAGACTACTAAAAAGTTCAGCTTGTTAGCTTACACATATACATTGTTCTACGGCTGAAAGACAGGACCAAGGCAATACATTGACTACAGAAAATAAGAAAAGGCAATATTTAGGCCGAATTTACACAAACGCATACCCGCCATGGTACGTATCTTTTCCCCATGTAATACATCACCCATACTTGTCGGGTGAATTCGGCCTTAGGCTTATTGATGTTTGCTGATAAAAAGGGGAGGGATTGATTTCTTGGAGGCAAAATAAATAAACTTGGTGGTCATATTTTTGAAGAGTATTGATAATTTACTCATTGGATATGTCCTCAAAAACAGATTGTCTTGCTTTGACACTCTGGGACCACTCCAGGATCTTCAGGGCTGTGACCAAAACTGCCGGTAGACTCCCTATTACCATAACTTTGTATCGAATTGCAGTTTGCATATTTGAAAAGTTGTGGCTTAAAGTGTCATGGCAAATGTGGAGACCACCAAGAAAAGAGATAAGTGGTCCGATCCAAATTTCTAAAAGTGTGTTAATTTTTTAAAAGAAATGGACAACACTTATTGCTAGTTCTGTGATTTGGAGTTTAGTAAGTTTAACCATCTTAAACAAATTACCTAGAACCCCATTAGCATATAGGCTTCAGACTTACAAGAACTCCAATAACTGTGCAGAAATAGGATATACTATATAGTAAATAACAAAACCGATCCATATTTCTATTGTAGGTCCTTCATCGTACTGGACTGTAACCCTGATGGATTAGCTGTAGACTGGGTTGGAGGAAATCTGTATTGGTGCGAAAAGGAAGAGATACTATTGAGGTTTCCAAGTTAAATGGTGCTTACCGTACTGTGCTGGTTAACTCTGGACTGAGGGAACCCGTGCTTGTTGTAGATGTGAAACATGGGTAAGAATGGTGTGCATATGTGTTGGGGGTATGGGACTAAGGGTTTATGTCGATGATTTCTGAGGATCTATAATGCTGTCTTTCGCTTTTCCAGCTAGTGATTGGACAGACTGGGGAGACAATCTGATGGATAGATTGTGGCGTAGGATGCACCACCGCAGTCATTGTGGACAGCAAAATAAACATGGCCCAATGGCCTGACATGAGATTATGTCAACAGCAGAATTTACTGGGCTGATGCTAGAGAGGATTACATTCAGTTTGCTAACCTTGATGGAACCCAACGACACACCAGGTGAGATCCGCTGATGTCCTAGTATTTCGATGGACCATTTATGAAACATTATTAGGATATGTTTTATTATAGCCATGCAGACATACATTAACCGATGTAATTAACTTATGCATTAAGCATTTTCAAAAATGTGTTTTATTTACAATCTATTAGCAGTGGAACAGACTACAAACAATCTGAATTGTCTGATCCTGCACTTTATGTGCCCATATTTCTTGCTTGCCTACAAAGTTAGGGTTAGTGGACACATGGAAGCACCGATTCATAACCAAAGTAGACACAAACTGAAAATCCTTTATCGACATTTTCAAAAAGTGCGTAGGTTTTTTTTTATTCTAGATGTTTTGTTATAGTTTATTCTTTAAGTTTCAGTTATGTTAGCCCAGTGATGTCTGGTGTACGTTATAATGTCTCCCAATAATATCTGGTATACAGATTCCAATATATGCGGCCAATCCATGATGGTTGTCCACTTTCGCAAATTATTGATATTTTATGTAAAGATAAGAGATATGAAAAGTTTAAAAAATTTCCAATATTACTTTCTGTATCAATTCCGCACAGTTTTCTAGATCGTTTGCGATTTCTATGTTTACTTCCAGTACATATAAATCTGTCCATGGTCTTGTGTTGGACATGCACATACAGGAGCCATTATTATCACAGAGTAATCAGAGCCATGTCATAATAACGGTTCGTGCATCTGTGTGACATTACTTGACCATAGGCAATTTTCTCTCTACTGGAAGTATAAGATTTCTATAGAAGGACAGCAAGCAGAGATCTTAAAAAAGAGGAGGAATTGGTACAGAAATTAGGATATTTGTACTTTTGTAAATCTGTTTCTCGTTGCTACATTGACACAGCACCATGGGTATAGGCCCGGTTACTAGGTGACTGTCACTAGGTAGGAGAAAAAAGGTGTGTCTGACACCCGGTGAGCTATATCCTCAACCTCAGTAGTAGGAGCAAAAAATATAAAATAAATTCAACCAAGCACATAACTGCCTGAAGCACCTTACGCAGACTGGCATCGGCAGACACCAGGAAATGAATATGATCAAACTTAGAGTATGGGCAGAGGTCTAGGTGGCAGCATTCCTCATCTGTGTAACTGAAGCCTGATGCGGCATGGTGCAGAGGGCTCTAACCACACAGGTAAAATGAGTGGTGACCCAAAAGGGGGGAGTACGACCATGAGCTATGTAGGCTTCCCTGATAGATGACTGCATCCACCTGGAAATAGTGGTCTTTGAAGCATGCAGACCCTCAGGCATCATGAACAGGGAAACCGAATGTTGGAAGGGCTGAGGGACAGCCAGATAAGTTTGGATGGGCGAGACCACATCAAGCTTATGTAGAGAAATCTACTGCAGATTTGATAGAAATGGACAAAAAGAGGGGCAAGACGATGTCCCCGTTGAGATGAAAAGTGGATACCACCTTTGGAAGAAAGGTTGGTACAGGGCACAAAACGACCCTGTCCCTATGAAGCACCAGGTAGGGAGAACAAGAAAGAGTGGTCAGTTCTAAAACCTTGAATAAAGATGTTATTGCCATCAGATAGGCAACCTTCTAAGCAAGGAAGCATAAGGTGACTTTCCACCGGGGCTCTAATTGAGGCAATTGAAGAGCTTCCAGAACTAAATTCAAGTTAAATTCTTATTAGCACTGTGGTGTCAACAGCCATGCCATCAAACACAGCCAAGGTAAATTTGGGTGGACTACCAGACCATTGGAAATCAGTTTGGGATGAAGTGGTTCTAGGGTGAATCTGCCAGGAGAAACAACAGATCTGTGTACCAAGCCCTGCGCAGCTAATCCGGGGCCTCTGCTTTTATCTGCTTGAGGACATGAGGAAGAGTAAAGCCGGAACTGCATCCAGGAGACAACCAAGCCATCCACTGTGATCTCCTGAGGATCCCTTGCCTAGGCCACATAAACGGGGAGCTTGTAATTGAGATATTAGGCAAATAAGTCTGCGTCCATCGTTCCCACCTCTTACAAAGTAGGCAGAAGATCTCCGGATGGACGGCTTACCCCGTTCCAACTGGGTGTGGCATAAGTAATCTGCCATCCAATTGTCGACTGTTGCAATGTGGACTGCTGAAATGGCAAAATCATTTATCTTGAACCAGCTTAGGGAACAAGATGCTTCTTGCACTGCTTGATGGTTGAGATAGACAATCAGTTTGCAGCAAAAAAGGTTGGATCTTGAAAAGGCACAGTCAGTTATTGGATGCTAGAAAGATGGCCCTATAACAAAAGAAGCAGCAGACCGGCTTGCAGGTCATTTTTTTTTTACAGACGCTAGGCTAAAAACGGATCAGCATAAGGCCTCTGGTGAGGGTATAGACCACTGAGGTGGAGCCACCACCATTTTTTATACCTAGTGTCAGCCTCCTAGCAGCTGGGCCAATAAAGTATATTGGGAAATTGTATAACTTTTCCTTACACAAACTATTTCAATTATTTACTGAAAGTGAACAACCCCTTTAATTACCAGACTATGTATGATGGTTGTCCATTTTTATGATAAGGTTTTTTTTTGTGTAAGTAACAATTTTCCTAACTTAACAAAGAACTTGGCTTTCATAGTCCTAATCTGTCATTAGGACTTAGTCCTTAATCTATCATTCTATTCATTTTCGTCAGTGTATACAGTTGTTCCATAATTGTATTACCTTCTCTCTCCACAGTGCTTAGTCAAGATATCCCACATATATTTGCTCTTACACTCTTTGAAGACTATATCTATTGGACTGACTGGGAAACCAAATCAATTAACCGAGCACACAAAACCACCGGAGCCAACAAGACCATGCTCATCAGCACGCTTCACCGACCAATGGACATACACATCTATCACCTGTACCGGCAGCCTGACGGTGAGTACAGCTCCAATAACCTTTACTGTTTGCAGGGCTCTATGTCTTTGTAGTTCAAAGGGTTTTCCACTTTCTGCAAGTAAATGTTTTTGTTTGTATAATGAAAAGTTTTTCTAGTTTTCAATACATTTACAACTTTTTGAGCTGTGGTGCATTTCTAGATGCTCACCACTGGGGGGCGCTTGTGTGCTGTGTGACAGTTATGATCTGTCTTCCTCTTTTAGTTCCTGATCATCCCTGCAAAATTAATAATGGAGGTTGCAGTAACCTGTGTCTTCTATCACCCGCTGGAGGACATAAGTGCGCTTGTCCCTCCAATTTCTACCTTGGAGCTGATGGCAAAAACTGTGTGTCCAATTGCACTGCCAGTCAGGTAAGTTAGCCATGCATGAATATATGAATAGGAAAATGCATATGTATGATATATTTATTTCTGTATTATTGCTGATATTGATTAAAGAATAGAGGGTTCTTCTGCTATTAACCATACATTACCTTACCTTTAGTTTGTCTGCAAAAATGACAAATGTATCCCATTCTGGTGGAAGTGTGACACAGAAGACGACTGTGGAGACCGGTCAGATGAGCCTTCCGATTGCCGTATGTATACTCCCATTTTCTGCTGTCCATACACATTATACAAAATGTGGCCAAACCAGCAGCTACTTGGACACCTGCTGATGATATTATGTATATGGAGGTCTCTTGACTCCACCCCTGAGGAACAAACTTGCCAGGAGTAATGACTGTACACCATTCCCTCTCCCCATTATAAAACACAAACACGCACAATCAGCCTAGTGTATATACTCGAGGATAAGCCGACCCAAGTATAAGCCGAGGTCCCCAATTTTACCACAAAAACCTGGTAAAACCTATATTTTTTTTACTCGAGTATAAGCCGAGTTTGGGTTTTCAGCACAAAAACTAGGCTTATACTCGAGTATATATGAGTGAAGGAGTTAGGAAAAAAATCCCTAATCCTGTGGTCAGCTTTGACCAGACCATTTTTTAAGTAGGGTTTATCTGAGGTGAGAAAAATTGTAGAGATAAAACAAAAATCTTCATGAATAATATTGCCTGTAAACACACATAATATGGAGTTCTTTTCCTTGTTTTTACTGATTTACTTCTCTTCCCTTCTTATTATAGCTGACTTTAAGTGTCGCCCAGGGCAGTTCCAGTGCTCCACAGGAATATGTACCAATCCTGCCTTCATCTGTGATGGGGACAATGACTGCCAGGACAATTCGGATGAACTCAACTGCGGTTAGTACAAGACTGTGTAGATTGTATCTTAGATTTAGATTGTAGTTTGAGACAGACTAGGGTTGACGTTTTCTAGTTGCGCTACTCTAGCAGGATTACATGGCTTTCAGAATGGCGCCACCGTATCATTATATGATTGTATGATGTATTAGCTGAGGTCAAGAGATCCTTTCTTTATATTAGAGCTAAATTACGGTCTATTGTTTCAGATGTCCATGTGTGCCTACCAAGTCAGTTCAAGTGTACCAACACCAACCGCTGCATACCTGGCATCTTCCGCTGCAACGGGCAGGATAACTGTGGTGACGGAGAAGATGAAAAGGACTGTCGTGAGTACCCTTACCCTAAGCATAGTCCATCTCCTGTCCATTCAGATACTTCTAGTTGTCACAGCCCCCGATACGGTGTTGTGCCCATTTAGTCCTTGCCTGTTTCTTTAACATATCGGACACTTGACTTCTTCTTGTTTCTCTCACTGTTTCAGCTGAAGTTACCTGTGCACCAAATCAGTTCCAGTGTGCCATTAACAAACGGTGTATCCCCCGGGTCTGGGTGTGTGACAGGGACAATGACTGTGTGGACGCCTCCGATGAACCTCATAACTGCAGTAAGGGCTTGTTTGTTGATATTTTTTTAAGGTTTTTTTGGATCTTTTGATCTCATTGTTAAGAACAGAAGCTGTAATGCAAATTACAACAGAACTTTATGATGGTGCATTGGCATTGATCCTGATATTGCTCTATGGCTGCAGTGATATGAAATTATAGTAATATGGGATGGCTTCATACTTGTTGTGGAAACAAAAGTACTTGCATTTTTAGGACAATACTCCCTCTTTAACTACATCTACTCTGTACCTTAAAGGTTTTGGTGGAGGTTTTGGTGGATTGTCGGAAATTCAAGAGCGCAGCATGTGGCCATCTCCAATGACTGTGAGGGTGCCACTGATACCCAAGCCCTGGACATTTCCTGTGCTACCATAGTATTGAGTGGAGCGGCAGGACCATTCAATTATTGATAACAGGACCCCCACTGATTAGATTGTTATCCCTTATGCACAGGATATAGGTTAACAATCAAAGTTGCTACATCCCCTTTAACTACTAGTTACTCTTTCTTGAAGACTATCTTCTATTGTAGGGAAATAACACTTAAACCATTGTAGATGTTTATCTGTGAATACTCAAATAGCAATGTTGTATCGTCCTGCAGCCCAGATGACTTGTGGGGTGGATGAGTTCCGGTGTAAGGATTCGGGACGATGTATCCCTGCACGGTGGAAATGTGACGGAGAAGATGACTGTGGTGACAGTTCAGATGAGCCCAAAGAAGAATGTGGTATGGAAATCATAGGGCACATTGTATCTTTCCTTATAGTGAAGTGTTATGTCTTCTTAGTAATTCTGTCTTCATGCTAAAGGCTCCACATGTCTCGGACTTGTTATGATTTTATTTTCCCTCTTTTTGTTTCTCTGATTTTAGATGAGAGAACATGTGAACCTTATCAGTTCCGCTGTAAGAACAACCGCTGTGTCCCTGGTCGCTGGCAGTGTGACTATGACAATGACTGCGGGGATAACTCGGATGAAGAGACTTGCAGTATGTGCTACTCCAAATTTATGTGTATTGAACATTTAGTAGCTTCTCTAGAGCTGTTGTGTTAGGGATGCAGGGAGACGTCCATCACTAGAGCACACATAGGAACAGGTCTAATAAATCGGTATGAGTAGAGGTTTGATATATTTGTTTTTGGAATACTTTGAGCTACGGGGGCCATTTATTAAAGCTAGTGCCTAGGAAATAATTTGTAGCCATTCCGTGTCCACATGTCACCATACAGGTTGGTTGCTTTGGGCCACAGCACTGCTATGAATGAATGTGACTGATGTTATTGGCAGCTTGTGTTGTAATGTTCCTCTGCCCACTCCGAGGTCATGTTTACTGTCCGCTGCATAACATTCTCCTTTTTCCATCTTTCCTTCTAATCAGTCATTCCTGTAACTATTTATCCATCTTTCTCCTTCTTCATCAGTCTTGGGGCCTAGACGGTTCTTCCAGTGTAACAGCTCACCTCTTGTTCTCACATGTTGTGTATTTGTGTTGGTATCATTTCACCTCATGTTATGTTTTTCTCCATTTTAACACTGTCGTCCCTGGGGCATCCAGAGGTAGGTGCAGAACAATCTCTACATATAACAACGACTAACCATACTGCTCCTCCGTACCCCTTGCTGTGTGCATCCTGCCCTCTTCTCTACCCTTAGTGTGGTGTTTCCCTAACAGTACAAACCCAAGCATGCCTCCTAAAAATCCTGGGAAGGGAAAAAAGAAATGCCAACATAACAAGAAACATCCCGGGGGAGATTTACCAATACTAGCGAAACAGGAAAATTGTGCAGGTGTCTTTGGCATCCAGTCTGACCTTGTCTCTAACTTTCCAACTTGGGTGGGTGCACTCGTTACCTGCACCTTCACCAGTTTTGATAAATCTCCACCGAATTGTTTTATTTAGTGGATGTTAATTCGTATAACAGGATGTTAATTCGTATAGTGGATGTTAATTCGTATAACAGCTGAGCTACAATACCTTCACAAACCATGGTTGGATTTGGCACACTGTTTGGAAGAAGGCAGCCATTTTTTCAACATCCGATCAACCCCTTTAATATGTTGTCTTTTTTTTGGTAACGCTAGTGTTACTCAGAGTTTCAGAGCAATAAAACTTTTGCTATTGGATCTTATATTATGAAGTCTGCCCTGTGTATGGTTGGCCCTATGTAGCTAGCTGCATTGTAAATAACAGAGTCAAAGCGATCATAAAGGTTTGCTAAAATCCTGCCAAAATCACCTGGTCCTGCTGACCTCCATATTCACAGAAAATATAATTTCCTTTCTTGTTTGCGGTCATACAGATCTGCAGGAAACGCTCCATTATTCTGCAGTATACTGACATCATAAGACCATGTTATACAATTCTTATTTTTATTGTCTTGAGAGGGTTGGTTGATTATTGCATTGTGCGAAAATGTTTTTTCCGTTCTCTGGTCATTCTTTGTGGTCTGTATATGAGAAAGTACTATGATTATAAAAAATGACCAATAAATTAAAGGGGTTTTATCACTATATATAGATTTACGAGGGCGGTTCAATAAGTACTCATGTTAGAAATGAAGACATCATTTTTTTTAAATTTTTTTTTTTAGAAAGATACACTTCTCCCAACGTTCCTGCCATTTTATTAACCCCTCCAAAAAATAGGATTTGTCAAACTCTCCAAAATACGCCTCTGTCTCGGCGATGTGTAAAAATTTTTTCCTGCGAGCCATTTAATGTAATGGAACAAGAAAAAATCGCAGGGAGCCAGATCGGCTTCATGCAGTTTGGCAGCGACAACTCCGGATGCATGTGCTGGTGCGTTATTGTGTTGAAACGGCACCGTTTTTTCGCCAAATGCAGCCGCCACCTTATCATGTAAACCATTAATTGCTGTTCCAGTCGACACACCTACGGCCTCTGCTACTTCACGCACTTTCGTTCGCCGATCTGCGAGTATCATGTCGCAGACTTTTTAAATGATTTCCTCGGTAACCACCTCTGCCGGGCGTCCTGGTTGTTCCTCATCAAAAACATATGTTCACCCACATTTAAATTTTTTGAACCAATATCTAACTGTGGTCATAGATGGCAAGTGTCCCCATAAACAGCATCCAACTTTGCTTTTGTCTCCTCTAATTTTTCCCACCAAAAAACAAAAAGAGAAAAACCAAACAATACTGTTTTTTTCCATTCATTGTGTAAGACGAAACATGTCTTACTCAAATGGCTGCCAAATCCAAACTAACCAATCAATCAGTCTGCAATTTGTCCTGCCGTCGTTTGATAATAGCAGCACACGAAGATAACACCAACTTCCCTAAGGAACGCCCTCTGTTGTCAAACATGAGTACTTATTGAACCACTCTCATATTTCCCATCCACAGGGTAAAGGATTAGTATATGAGGGTAAAATCACGGGTTCCCTCAGCAATCATGAGAACGGAGCCTGTAATGTCCCCTGAGTCCCCCATGTGAATGAAGCACTGGAGCGCCTACTCGGTGGCACAGCACTCCAGCCATCTATTGCCTCTTCATAGTAAATGTTACTCTAGATGGGTTTGTGAACCAGCAATACATTTAGATTGGGCCCTTGTGGACCCCTGTTATGATCTCTGGGGGTCTGATGGATAGGCCCCCCCCAGCGATCAAACATGTATCCCCTTTTTTGTGCACAGGAGATAAATGTCAATATAGGAAATCCCCTTTAAACATATGCATTCATAACCTTGGCCAGATCCCATTCTTCTCTTCCCTAATACTACGATATCCCCCTCAAAGTCATATGAATATTCATCTAAATTATGTTTTAATACTTTCAGTCAGATATTTACCCCACATTATCCAAACTACCCATCCATTCACAGTATCATTGGAGTTATGTTTCAGTATGATCACAGGGACCTGTAATATCAAGTATTAGTTGAGTAGATTCCACAGAACAATGGACATCTGCCTTGACTTGTGCTTTAGGGCTCAGGCACACGGGTGTCATGAAATGATGCACATGAGGGCAGTAGAAAGTGAATAAGTTAACGGTAACATTTTGCTTTTCCTACATTGTGGGTTCTCCTGCATCTGCAGTATACTGTCCATTACAATCATTAATGGATGGATCGGAGGACACCTTTGATCAACAACATAGTATTTGAACAATGGGTTATCTCAATGTGTGAACCCCATTACCAGAACTTTCATGCATTACTTAGTTGTTACTGTACATTGACAATTGCCTTGATATGTTGTGCTCTGAAGCTGCAAGTACAACCATAATGCATGACGCATGCGGAGAGCCCTCATGTGCAGCCCCCTATTTTACTATTGTACCCAGTCTAATGTCTGTTGATCAGCATTAAAGAAGCATCAACATTGGATAACTTGACACCTGTCTGCATGATCCCTTAGTCTATAGTTACATCCAAGGGAAAAACTTGTCAAGTTGTAGGTACAAAGATTAGAATGATAGGAAACTTATGTACTAAAATATATGTAATTTTTATTCCTTGTAGCTCCAAGGCCTTGTTCCGAAAGTGAATTTGCTTGTGCCAATGGCCGTTGTATTGCTGGTCGTTGGAAGTGTGATGGAGATCATGACTGCATTGATGGATCAGATGAGGTAAGAACTCAAGATATTGCACACGTATACTTCTGTATTTACCAATGTTTGCCAAAGAACATGCCTTGCCGGCTAGTGAAGGCCATTAGGTAGTTGCATTAAAGTTCACAAAACACTTTGGTTTCTCTAAACAGAAAGGTTGTCAATTACGATGTGAGCTCGACCAATTCCAGTGTTCAAATGGCCACTGCATTCCACACCGCTGGCGATGTGATGCCGACGCTGACTGTATGGATGGAAGTGATGAAGTGAACTGTAGCACTAGAGGTAAGGCTGCTCCTTTCACCTGGTAGTATATGAATGCACAACCACATACAGGACTGGATCTCATATACAGCTTATTTGTGGACACTGCTTCTATACTTTATCATTTCTTTTGTGGTATCACCCATAAACAAAATAGATCTGGAGTGTTTATTTGGCTGCAATAACTACCAGATACTTAAGAATTCTGCCTCTCTTCAGTAGTCCGAACCTGCCCCATGGACGAGTTCCAGTGTAACAACACTCTCTGCAAACCTTTGGCTTGGAGATGTGATGGAGAAGATGACTGTGGTGACAACTCCGATGAGAAACCAGAAGAATGCTGTAAGTAATGTGATGCCACATGGGGAGAGAATTTTTGTTCCATTTCGTACTCATTAACTTTATCATTCCCATTTTTACCTTAAAGAGACATGGTATCAGGACCGGAAGCAGGTCAACCATCTCCTTATTGGAGATTATTAACTGATGCAATGATCTCCATTGTAAAAAGTGACTACTCTTAAGTGCTGCTTTTGTCATTTTAAAGGAAATTCGGTTGATTGCTTAGTGTCCATTATAATTAGACATTTTACAAAGGGTTTTTTTGTGTTTCTTCCAGTGAAGTTCAGTTGTCCTCCATACAGACAGTTCCGCTGCAGGAATGACCGGGTATGTCTCAGTGTGTCTCGCATCTGTGATGGGATTGATAACTGCGGTGATGGCACAGATGAAGAGAATTGTGGTGAGTACCAGTGAAAAAAAAGGAAATGCTGTAAGACATTTTTAGGAATTGGGAGATAAAGTAAGTTGAAGGAAAAGAAAAGTAGTCTTTATTGAGCATTTTCAGAGAGAAGAACTTCTGTTAAAGCATCCCCATCCTCTTCAGAGTAAAAAGTTACCAGCAACAGACAATCCCCCTGTTATGTATAGGATTGAGTCTAAGCGCTAAAGTTTGTATAGTGCACATATCCTTTGTCTTTGGTTATAACAACCATTTGTGAGGGCTGCACAGCAATGCAAGAGATGTTCATTAGGAGCATCATGGATTGGGAGCAGTCATGCACACGATTTCTCTTTTGGTCAAGCCAACTGAACACAAACATATTTTGGGGATGCGTACTAGCCGCTGTTTCAAGGACAGCCATCCCTGTCTAATAATATGCACATGTTTGTGTGCATGAGGCCTAACTCTGGAGAAATGGCACTTCTGCTATAGTTGATGGCCTTGGATTTTCCATGTTGTACACAGAGAAATTACCATCTTTTTCAGACTTTAAGACAATCCTTACTAAAAGAAGCACCCCAGATTTAGTCTTCCAAATATATTTTACATCAATTAAAATATCACTGTTGGTCACACAACAGCACAGCACCCTCAGCTCTGCTACTTGCATACATTTACATAAATAGCTCTGCAACATCCATTCATTCAAACACACCTGAGCAGAAATAGGAACACACTCTCACTTCTATACACACATAGGAACACACTGCTACATACACTGGGCACTGATATGTACACACATACACACTCGCTGTCTGGGCACTGCTATACACAGAAACACATACACAGCTCTGCTATACACACACATAAGGAAACACTGCGCACTGCTATACACAGAAACACACACAGCTCTGATACACACACAAACACATAAGGAACACATTGGGCACTGCTATACACAGAAACACACACAGCAACACAAATACACAGCTCTGCTATACACACACGTAAGGAAAACACTGGGCACTGCTATACACAGAAACACACACAATTACCACCCCTCTTCTTCTCACCCTGTCCCAGTCCTTAACTTCTAATTTCCCTGCACCATCCTTGGCAGCATGAGGACCTTGAATGATGTAGGAAGCATGTGATCAGTTACATGCTTCTGACATCACTACCGGTCCTGTACGTAATACCCATGTCTGGACACCCAGGAGAGGAAGAGAGCATTACAGCGGTCAAGAGGGTCAGTGCTGGATCCCCCTGACCTTCACATACCTCCCAACCTCTGGGTTAAAGAAAGAGGGACCTATTTTTTCCATAATACCCCTTTTCCACACCCTTTGTCTTGCCCCTTATCCTACCCACCTAATATGCACACACAGTATAATGAACAAACCTCTAATCCCCTTCTCCTTTCATTGGTCCCCATTTCTCTGCTCCCCTTCCTTTATTAGAGGTATCTGCTCGGTAAAGGAGCAACCATTTGGATTTCAATGTAAAAAGTGCAAAAAAAAATTTTCTACAAAAAATAAAATCGTGTATCAGACAGTATTATAATTTGAATACAAAGTGTGTAATAAAATGGTGGCGGGCCTTCTTTAATGGCATTCACAGGACCTGTAGCCCATTTATGTTTCAATTGCTCTTTTAGACTTGCATAAGCCTAAGAGTTGTGACTTGGATAAGATGGAGTTCCAGTGTAAGAACAGCAAGTGCATCAGCTCCAGCCTCCTCTGTGACCTCTTTGATGATTGTGGAGATGGTTCGGATGAAGAAAACTGTCCTCATAGTAAGTGTCACCTCCACTCCACGTTCTTCAATGTGTGTAATAATAAGAATTCATTAGACTACAGGAAAATACATGAATCAATGAGAATTTTAACCTTGATGGATCACATTTTAGACCACTTATAATAAAATAAGTGGAGTTATGTTCTTGACGGTCTTGTAGCACATAGAGAAATGTTGGTAATAGAACTAATCATCTGAGACTTGTGTGTCAAAAAAAAATTCCGAGATGATCCCAATAGCCATAAAGACTGGATAGATTCTGAGTACCAAGGCGATATTGGATTAAGCTGGTTTTATGAGAAATGTATTCAAGCTAAGTTAATAGTGGAAACGTCTGTGTAGAGAATTTGTTCCCAATCACAAATAATTATCCCTTTTCCTTAAACCAAACAAAGTATATATAGAATTTCTCATTACTTCATAGACACAAAGAACTATGGCTGCCATTCCAATAGCACCATCTGCGGAGAAGAGATGAAATGTATCCAGACACAGACCAGCGTATACTGCACATGTAAAGATGGCTTCCAGAAGACCACGGGCAATGCATGCAGAGGTAAGCAGGGAGACCTGTTCATGAATGTGTAGAAGGTCTTCATATTAACCCCTCGTGACCGAGGGTCATTGATGCCTTAATGTCCAGGTCAATTTTTGCAGTTTTGTGCTGGTCTTCTTTTAATGACTATATATTTGGAATTGCTTTACAAATGTTTTACTTAGGTTTTTTTTTTTTTCCACGACACGTGAGGCTTTAGCTTGGTGGAATAATTTTATTAAAGGGGTATTCCAGGAATATGAAAGTCTGATACACATAACCCATGATGATATAAGTAAATGAATATAACAAAACTTAATGTCAGTAGTTACAAAACAGAGCTTAAATAGTTTGATTTTATGATTCACAAAAATTTTATGGCCTCTCTAAACTATGCAGAGTTATCACCAAGATGGCCGCCACTGGAAACTACAACTCCCAAGATCCTTTAGTTCTCAGTAACTCCTCCTCCATTTTATTGTGTCCTGCTCTGTTACCATAGTAATGATGTGTAACTGCCATCATGGCACATCACCACAACACTGGCCATACTTGATGCACTGCAACCAACCGACTACAGCCAAACTTAGTAGTGATCACATGACCTGCCCAGGCAGGTGCAGGACATGTGACCAGCGGCCATCTTCTGTCCTGTGTCTGCTCCGCGCAGAGGAAATTAACGGACTGATTAAAGGGCCAGTAGCATTTTAATTCTTCATTACACGGTATGTCACCAGCATTTTCTGCTAAGGGGAGCAAAATTTTAAATAACAACCAATTACATATTATCTTATATTTTACTGACTCATTTGTATATGGATTTTGCTGATTCCTGGAAAACCCCTTTAACCGTTATTTTTGTTTATAGAATTAGCAGACATAAGTAAAAGTTATTTTTAATAAGCACTAAAATTGTATAAACCTTTACCAAAATAAATTATAAATATGTACCGTAAGTGTCACTCCATCAGCCTTTCCCAGGTACAAAGGCAGAGGGTGCATGTACTTTTGCAAAGTGTCATCTGCAGCTCCTTCTGCCATCAGCTAAATATCATTCATCCCATTTAATAGCATATCGGGATTGTGTTTCTAGGTGAAAGAGAAAGAACCGGAGATATCCACTCTTAAAGTAACAGTCAGGACCTGAGATCTGTTTTTAAAAATCACATTTTTTACTGCAACTATAACAGTGGATATCCGTGGTTCTGTTTCACTTAGAAACACAATTCATATGTTATATTAAATGGGACACCAGAATTGTGTTTGTAGGTGCCACGGTTCAGGAAATATGACCACTTATAGTAAGACAATGTGTATACACTTTACGTGTATATGTGTGCTATCTGATTAGGGCATAATAATAATAATGATTATTTATTTAGCGCCATCATATTCCGTAGCACTTTACAAATCATAGGGGATATACAAACAGTCATATAGGGCATGTGCAAATAGGATGTATATAGCCCCATGGCAGTCGTGAAGCAGTTAAAGAATAGAATCTTCCCTTTAATATCATATCGGGTTGTGTTTCTAGGTGAAACAAATGTTCTTTTTACTGCAACTTTAAATTTCTGACTGCAATTTTAACAGGGGACTGTTTCTAACAGTGGACATTTCCGGTTCGGTGGCACTTAGAAACACAATGACAAGAGGGGAGATTCTCCTTTTTAATAGGAAGTTTGTTTCTAGGTGCCACAGTTCAGAACATATGACCACTGTCTAGCTGCATGGGATATGGGCAAATAGTACATATATGTAGCCGTATGGCAGTCATGAAGAGGTTAATCTTCCTTTAGTGGTGTTAGAAGCGTAACATGACCTGTGTAACATGCCGGGTGACAGTGATATTGAAAAGATAGGTTTGGTAGCAGAAAAATAGATGCTAGGACATATGTGATATTCAGTATGTATGGATTCTTTCCAGTAATCCTTCCAGTTGAACCCAGTGTTTCCCTTTTGTCTTGTAGATGTGAACGAGTGCCTGGCATTTGGTACTTGCTCACAGATCTGTAACAATACTAAGGGATCATACCTGTGCACCTGTGCTAAGAACTTCATCAAGTCCAATCACACCTGCAAAGCCGATGGTAAGTGTGAAAAAAGTTTTCATTTAGGGTACGGTCACAAATGGTGACATCATGTGAAGCCAGTTAAATTTGGCATCAATTTTTCATGATGCCCAAGTTTTATTTGTCAAATGTACAGTTGCTACTACCAGGCACCACGGCTCAGTGGTATTGTACCATTATAGATGGCACAGTTTTGTTCATTGTCACTTTACGATCCTCAGTTGTCTATTGTCTTGAATTTTACAGGAGCCAATCAAGTCCTTTATATTGCTGACGATAATGAGATCAGAAGCCTCTACCCATTCAATCCCAACTCTGCCTATGAACAGACCTTCCGGGGTGATGAAAATGTGCGCATTGATGCCATGGATGTTTATGTGAAGGGCAACAAGATCTACTGGAGCAACTGGCACACTGGGAAGATCTCTTATCGAGAGCTTCATACTCCTTCCTCATCCACAAACTCCAACCGCAACAAGCGTCAGATTGATGTGGGGGTGACTGACCTGGATGTGAGTATAAAACACGCTTTTTGTTGGTCATGAGGATGAATGAAATCCTCTCCGTCTTATCGGCCTATTTTGCTCTGTGCCATAAATCTTGTATACTAGAGTATTAATTTAATGTCCTCCCCTTCCCAGATCCCTGGTCTCAAGATGCCCAGAGGTATTGCTATTGACTGGGTGGCAGGAAATATTTACTGGACCGATTCTGGCCGTGATGTTATTGAGGTGGCTCAGATGAAGGGCGAACACAGGAAAACTTTAATCTCTGGAATGATTGATGAACCCCATGCCATAGTGGTGGATCCATTAAGAGGGTAATGAATGGGAAAACTAGTTTTTGAAGGGAATTTTGAAAATATTTTGATTATATTAAGTAACAATATCTTCTTTCATCCAGGACTATGTATTGGTCTGACTGGGGAAACCACCCGAAAATTGAAACCGCAGCCATGGATGGTACTATGAGGGAAACTCTAGTAGAAGAGAACATTCAGTGGCCTACAGGTATACAATGCCAAGATAGGAGGGCACTATGCGAGAATTACTATTCTGTATATAACAATCTAAATTTAAAGGAGTTAACCAGAGTTAACATTATAAAAATGTTAAAAGAAGTCTTGTTCTCCTCACTTGGTCTTTCATAAGAAGCAGGGAACCTGAAATGCGTAGGTTTAGAGCATTAGGATAAGTGAGGAGAAAAGAACATCTTTTTTATGTTTTATAACATGCTAATACTTTGTATAATTCAATAATGTGCGTGGTCTGTAGTATGAAGCATTGGTCACACATGTAATATGCCACTCCATGCATTTTGAAAGTATAAAAAGTGTGAAACTCATGCTATGAGGAACATGATGCTTTGGAGACCCTGTTCTAGTGATCAAAAGACTTCCTAGTGGTCAGTGATACTTTCATAACCTTGGATAGAGTTTGGCTTTAACTCTTCCATCCAAATTTAAGGAGGTTTATGGAGAGCATCTCCTGAAGTCACTATTCCCAATTGCCTTACCTCCAAAGCTGCGTGAGGTTAGAAGAAACAACCTTTAATATGTTTGATACGCATGTGCAGACCTAATAACATCATCAAACTTGTCAGAGGTTTTAAGATGCCCATAAAATATACCGTGTATAAATCTAAGATTATTGTTTTTTTTAGGCTTGGCTGTGGATTACTACAATGAGCGCCTTTATTGGGCTGATGCCAAGTTATCCATTATCAGCAGTATCCGTCTGAATGGAACCGATCCTGTGGTTGTGATCAATAACAAGAAAGGTAACAAGTTTATCCTGACCACAAAAACACCTGTAGGTTATGCATCAGTTCTGGGCTTTGGCCTCTACTTCCAGGTCAGGGCGATCTCTAGGTTCTCATGAAGATGCAGATAAATGTATCATACTGTAGAATGGATTGAGATACAAGTCCATTTTATGAAGCACTTTCCTCAGTTAAAAGCTAGAGAATGAGGAATAACTCAGGAAGTGCTTCACTTACCTTGTGCTGAGATGTTTTCTTCTCCTTTCTTGTATAATACTAAATTCTGCAGGGAGCAGTGTATTATGGGGGATCGTTGGACGGGTACACGGTAAAGCTAAATTATTAGGTAAAATGTCTGGGAGCAAAATGCAGACAAATGACCTGTCTCTTTCCCAGAGCAATCCTTGAAGTATGTATAAATATTTTATCATACTGTTGTATGCTTTTTACCCTTTAGTGCTTTTTATATTTACAAGTAATAGATACAAGTAATCGGTAACTGTAATTGATAACAACCTGTAACATCTTTGCTCTGTCTGATTTTCTAGGTCTCACTCATCCGTTCAGCATTGATATATTTGAAGATTACATCTATGGAGTTACATACATCAATAACCTCATTTTTAAAGTGCACAAGTTTGGACATGGCCCAGTAACCAATCTTACTTGGGGAATTAACCACGTGACTGATGTTGTTCTGTATCACCAATATAAACAACCTGAAGGTAAAGATGGAATCCTGCAAATTGTAGTTGAGGAAAGATACTAGAGAGAAAGGCAACTTATACTGTACATAAACAATGGTTTAAAGGACATCTACCACCAGGATGAAGGATGGTAAACCAAGCACACTGATATACTGGTGTGTGCCCCCTCTGGCAGGATCTTCTCATTTTTAAGCTTCCTACACCCTTGTTATGAAAAAAGGCTTTAAAATTGATACAAAAAGCCTGAGGGGCTCCAAGGTCCATTAACACCTATGGATGCCGGAGCCCTTTGGCGAATTTGCATAATTTTAAAAGCCTTTTTTTAAATGTAAAAACCAGGGCATAAGAAGCTAAAAGAAGAGCAGATCGTGCCAGAAGGGGCGCACACCAGTATGTCTGGTTTGTAATCCTTTATCCTGGTGGTAGATGTCCTTTAAATGGACACTAACTTTTCAACAGAAATTACGGGAAAAATAGTGCAAATGCATGTCAGAGAAAATGGCTTTTTTATCAACTTACTTGGCTTATCTGCCTTTCACTTACACATTTCAGCTGTAGTTTGTCTTGCTAGCAAGATGGACGGAAAATCGCTGAAACTTTTATATGCATCTATGAAGTCAGATTACATAGATGTTCCTTGTATAGAAGTGCAGAGTAGTAAGTCACAGCCGCTAGGTCTCCACCCAGCAGCTTAGTTAGGATTGCAAATAAGATACACATCCGAGAAGAAAGTTGTTATGGAATGGGCAGAAAGTGTTATTCCCCATGTGCTGAGCCAGGAATTTAATGTTATTTTATCATTAGTTTTGACCAGAATAAACTGCAGGCAGTGCATTGTTTAGTCTATATAAAACTGCATTTTCTACCTGCCGCTCCATTTCATACTACTGTACATTACTTGGCTATCTATGGCGCTTTCTTTGATAATATATAGAAGTGCTGGAGATGGTATGCTCTACAATGCTCCCATTGTATTGAATGGAGTGGCGGGACAAATACTTGACCACTCCATTAGTCAGAATGGGAACTCCCATTAGTTGGATCCCTATCAATCAGATTGTTCTCCCCTATTAGTGGCTATTATACCCTCAGGGAAGGCAGTATAAATCATATTCTGTGTCTGTCTTTAGTGACCAATCCATGTGACCGGAAAAAGTGTGAGTGGCTTTGTCTGCTGAGTCCCAGTGGACCGGTCTGTACATGTCCGAATGGAAGAAGACTGGACAATGGAACGTGTGTGCCTATCCCATCACCCACTCAGTCTCCTGATGGTAAGTCTGTGGGATGTGTAAGTTACTACATGCTACACATTTCAGCTTTATGTTTTAGTTTGCTAATTTTGTTTGTTCTTTATTCTTTAGAGTCCATTCCAGATACTTGCTATTTAGAGTGTTTGAATGGAGGACAGTGCTTCCTGAATGCCAGAAAGCAAGCCAAGTGCCGCTGCTCACCAAGTTATCACGGAGAGAGGTGTGAGATTGACCAGTGTAAGGATTACTGCAAGAACGGAGGAAACTGTGCTCCATCACGAACAGGTAACCTACATATCATAAAAACAATGCAAGTTCAAAAGCAAAGGAGTTGTGAGTTTTTTCCCTTGGCTCTAATGGGATTTTCCAAGACTGTATTAATGATAATAGGCCGTATGTCTGATTTGGATACAAACTTCTATCTTTAAAAGTAACCGGTCACCAGATTAATGAATAATCTTTGCACAAGCTCCAGACATACAGAATATTTAACTTTATTTCTGCCAATTTTATTTCCTAGAGTGAAATTAGGATCAAGCACTGGGAATCATGCGTGCTGCACGCCATAGAAAGCGCTCTGCATGGCGTGCAGCATCCACGATTCCCAGCTCTACCTCCTGCCTGGTATTTGACAAAGGCCAGATAGTGGCCAAAACGTCATACGCTTTTGCTGTTATTCACATTTGAAGAAATTAAAACCACATATTGAAACCCATTTGAAGTGCTTGATCCTAATTTCACTATAGTTACTTTGGGTTGGATCCCTGGATCATTGGCACAAATGCAACGAGGTTGTACAGACTGAACATATTATCTATTTTTAATTCCTAGGTTTACCAACATGCCGCTGCTCTACTGGGTTCACCGGTCCCACATGCCAGGAGCAAGTATGCACTCCGGACTACTGTCAGAACAACGCTTCTTGTTCTGTCAACTTTGGCAACCAACCAAACTGCCGCTGCCTTCCTGATTACATTGGAGACAAGTGTCAATACAGTACGTAACCATCAAAAGATATTGTCCACAGCAGTTTTATGCCAGATCAATCTTGCCTGCTCCTCCACCAGGTGACATTGTAGCTGCAACTCCAAGTTCAGGTTTACAAAGTCAGATGCTCTACTGCAAATAGAAAAAATGCAGACGATAGTTCCAAAAAGTATCTCATTTCTTTATATCATGTTATAAGCTCTAACAATACTTTTTTAACCCCTTAACGTCACTGCCTTCGACACTGCCTTCGACATTGACGAAACAACACACTTGTGTCATTTTCTTGTGGGCTCTGTTTTTACGACTTACACTGTGCGCTCCAAATAACACCTTAAATATATTCTTTAGGTTTGTACTCTTTAGGTTTTCTTTAGGTTTTTATATCCGTTCTGGGGAAAGGAGGGTGTCATGAACTTTTATGGGTTTTTTTGTAATTTAAAAAAAAAAATTGTAAACTTATTGTGGAACAGTCTCACTTTAATGTAGAACAGTCTCATATTGCCTTGAACTCAACTGTCCAGAAAGCGAGCTCTGTGATTGATTATTTCTGCCTGCAATTTAATATTTATTCAATGCCGCACCATGGAGGTTACATTGAGGGAAATGTATTAATCCAATATCCACACAGCATCAATGAACAAGAGGTAAAAATGGATCTGCACAAAATACAATGGTGCTGCACTATCTTTTTCCACTGTTAACGGAAAGTTAAATGGAACCTGATGAACAAAAGTGTGAACTTGGCCTTATGTGCTAGATTGATCTCCATTGACTATGGTATTTTGTCTGTTATAGCCTCTTGTACTGTTGTCACGAGATTGCAAGTAGCAGGGGCGACCATGTGTATATCATGTAATGTGAGTATTTACTCTCTTCTTGTAGAAAAATGCACAGGATACTGTGAGAATAGTGGAATCTGCCAACTCAGTGCAAATGGAACCAAGCTTTGTCGCTGTACTCCCCTCCATGAAGGCAGTCGTTGCGAGAAAAAACGATGCGCAAGATGCAAAGACGGCAAATGTAGTTTGATCAATGGGGACGTTCTCTGCACGTAAGTCTTGAGTTGAACATGTCCAGGGAAATAAAATAACTGGTAAACCTCTGAGGTTTTCCTGGGAACAGGAGCATAGTTTACTCTAGACAAATCATATGTTATGTTTTTGTATAGGTGCAAGGACGGGCGTATTGCAAAGTCTTGTTTGACATGCGAAAATTACTGCAAGAATGGAGGAACATGTACAATCAACAGGATAACAGAGATGCCAGAATGCCAGTAAGTAACGCTAAGTGATAGGTTAAAGGGGGTGTTCGGTCACAACAAGTTAGCCCCTATCCACAGGCGTGGATATCTGTGGGGGTCTATTCATCGCAATAGCCCTTACAGAGATAGTCAAGAGCCGTACTCTCTGACCATTCCTAAGAGAGTGAATGGAGCGGCAGCATGCATGTCCGACCTGCCAATTTACTGAGAGCCCCCATCCATGAGCAAGTTAGCCCCTATCCACGGGACTGACAACCCATTTTAAGTGGTTTACACATAATGGAAATGTAACATAAATGTGATTCATTTCAGCATTTAGATTTCTGTATACAAAAATCGACTCCAGTACACACAGCTGTGAACGTGTTTATCTGGAAGTTGTATGTACATACTTTCTATGTAGAAAAGTTTACACCAGGTACACACTTAGACAGTTGTCAACGTGCAATTTTCAATTCACTGGATCCCAGGCCCTTTCACAATCCTTTTACCTTTTAATATGCTGTACTTAAATGGTCAGATAAAGCATATTTTGATTTCTTTTCTAGATGCACATCAGAGATGACCGGTCCAACATGTGAACTGTTTGTGGGGCAAACACAGCCATCCTCTCGTAAGTATATTTTCTTTTGGGACTAACTTATGGTCTGATAATGTATAGGGGATTCTGTTGATTCCTATGTATTTTTTTTGTTAAATGGACTGTCCATTTTCTGCAAATAATTGACATTGTTTGTGCAATTAAATATTGCACAATTTTCAAATATATTTTTGTATAAATTCACAGTTTTCTACATCACTGTCATTCTGTAGGAGTCTTCATTGTTTATTTCCTGTGGATAAAAACCGGTCCCTGGTCATGTGATGTCACACAGGTGCAGGGATTATCAGAGAATTCAGAGACGTGTAATATAAGGAGCCGTGCACCTGAGTGACATCACTTTGACCATCTTCAGCTTTGTATCCACAGGAAGTAAATAATGAAACTTCCAGTTGACTGTCGGCAAGCAGAAATCTGGAAATCGATGGAGAATACTGTTCTTGGTAGAGTGTAAAGAGTTTGCAGCTATTGTCAAATTATTCACAAATATTTGTGTAGACTAATGTTTTTTTATAAATGATGTGACTCTTTCAGAAACGGCCTCCATTATCAGTCCAATTGTGTTGATACTGCTGCTAGTAATACTGGGAGTCGGAATATTCTTGTGGTATAGACATCGAATGAGCGGGTAAGAATAACTAAGAGTTCATTATGAATACGATACAATCGATTTTACTCTATGTAAATATATAAGTTCTGTAAAGATGGCTGCTTTCTTGGTTGCCTTGAACCTCCGATGGATTACGTATAATATTGTTTCCCCAGAGCGAAAGGTTTCCAGCACCAACGAATGACCAATGGAGCCATGAATGTAGAAATTGGCAATCCAACCTACAAAATGTACGAAGGAGAGCCAGATGATGATGTAGGGGAACTGCTGGATGCCGACTTCACCTTAGATCCAGATAAGGTAATAGAGCTGCATTAGTGGATTCATGTTTAACTTCAATTAACGCCTTCATGTAACTTTGTTTTGGTGGTGGCTGTGAACATGGCCTAAGACACCCAACTCATCCTAAAAAAGAAGCATTTAAGATGAGCATGCTACTGCCTTTTTCTACTCGCATTTTTCTAGGTTATGCTCTCCACTAGGCTCTTTATTCAGCTGCTCTGAATAATAAGGGAAGCCATGGAGCCACAAAGTAGCCCAAAAATGACGCTAATGGTGTCATCATCTTGCTGTCCTGCATTTTTTTACTGCTTCTTCTACAGAGCAGAAGTTCCGAATCCGATGTGAATTTATCCTTATTATTTTATTTATATTTACTTTTTTGGTCAATGTTAGGGTACATTCACACAGCCGTCTGTGGGGATGTATATGCGGCCACAAAATTTCTGGCTGCATATATGTCCCCATAGACGGCAATGGCGGCCCGGTGGCAGTATGGTGCTACACATGTGTGGCACCGATCCCCACCGTACACGGGGAAAAGATAGAGTATGCTCTCTTTCCCCATGTGTGCGGCCGTGCACCGCTGTTCTCTATGGAGGGGGCAGGGGTCACCACCTCCTCCTCTCCTGCGCACAAGCGGCATACGGCTGTGTGAATGTACCCTTATACATATTCAGAGCATAACATGAAGCGCTAGTGTTAAATTTGTATCCACCCCCCTAGCAATCACCGCTATACACTAGAGCCATTATACAAATGCTAACTCGTTCTTGTCTGCTACTACTGTAAGTTGTAATCCTA
Source organism: Engystomops pustulosus (assembly GCA_019512145.1). NCBI lineage: Eukaryota > Metazoa > Chordata > Amphibia > Anura > Leptodactylidae > Engystomops > Engystomops pustulosus. The sequence goes on along the minus strand of CM033642.1, from coordinate 41,671,842 downwards.
ACCTGTGTTGTATTATATATTTTTTTTCGCCATTAGCCTACAAACTTCACTAACCCCGTCTATGCCACTTTGTACATGGGAGCTCACAATAGCAGAAACTCTCTAGCAAGCACGGATGAGAAGCGAGAGCTGCTGTCCCGCGGAGGAGAAGACGACTTCTCAGACCCTTTGGCGTAGGGTGAAAATTTTAGTAAAAGGAGACAAAAAATAGTTAAAAAAAAAAACTTTTAAAAATTATGGAGAAAACACACACACAACCTAACGGTGTATAAAGTGTATAAATGAAGGACTACTTTTATATTGATCTCAGTATTATAAATATATTTTTTCCTTGCCATTATTTTCTGGAACCTGTCTGAAACCTTCACCTCTTTGCCCATATGTGCTCGGGACTTGCCTGGAACAGGACTCTGCAATAAACACTAGCGGCTCGCAGATCTTGTCAAGCTGATGGGAGGGTTGGAGAAAGCGAGAAAGGCAGCTCGTCTTCAGAAGAAGAGGAATCGTCCACACACACGAGAGGGGGTGCTTTTATTATTTCAAGGGCTGGCCTTTAATTCAAGACTGTTACGTAATTTTATCCACTTCAGAGGTCGCCAGCACGGTACAGAGTAACGGAGAGGGAAACGCTTCGAGCGAGCTCTTCTGATTGTGTTTTCTTTCCATGCTTCATGTTTTAGCTACAGCATTACCGTACATAATACTTTTAAATTGTTTTTATTTTTTTAAATGATTTGATGAAGAGAGTGTGATGATATTTTTGTTTGAGCCTTTTGGAAGTGGGGTGGGCAGCATATACTTTCATGCCATTTACCTATTGCGTGCATCTTATGGATCAACCCCATCACTGCCACCGCAATCGGCAGCCGAACAGGTAGATGTTCATTGCCAATCATTGGACTGGAATTATGGCGTCTTGTTTGAACACATGAAAGGCTACCCATGAGTCTCAGCGTCCACCTTCCATGACACGAAAAGAGCTGCTTCTATAGATTATATTGTGCCTGGTTACTGGAAAGCCGAAAGAACAACCTTAGCTGGAGAAAAGACTCCCCCACCCTTGAATGTGCTCCAGAAGAAGCGAAGTCTTGCTTCCAGTAACATTACCTTCATAGGGCCTTTTGTTCCGTTTTTCCTTTTATATTTGGTTCTTTCTAGCCATAAATATTTTTTTTGCTTCCCCAAAGTTCCTAAAAGCAAACAATATAGAACAAAACATTCAATGTAACAGTGTTTTTGATATTTGGCTATAAAATGGTTAACTCTCTGTTTAAAGAGCGGTTTTACAAAATGTGATAAGTTTTATGCTTTCGTAACCCCCAAATGTTTTCCTCCTTTAAAAAAAAAAAAATAATAATAATGATCCGTTCATTTTTGGATCTCACTTTCACCCTGGCTATTCCTTTCTCACTCTGATCCCCACTAGTCTACATTGTCTTTATGTAAAGATGAGATTTCTTTTTTTTTTTCTTACACCATGTACACAAACTACACTATAGGAGATGAGCTCACAAAAAAGGGCTTAGGTGGGCCTTAACAGTGATCTCTTAAATTATTAAGAATGTTTTTTTTGTTTTTTCTTTCCTTGTGGCACTGCACTTTTAAATTGGACCTATGACACACATACAGGGGTGATGGCTATTTTTGGACTGGTCCAATATTGAGCCTATCAGTGTAGTAGAAGCTAGTAACATTGCACAGTGTGATGTAGCTAGATTTTGGTTTACTGTAGAGTGCCTTTACACGAGTAGTAGTGCAACCCACAAAATGGCCACCTCCGCTGTGTGCATGCGTCGGCTACACTTTAACCTTGTGTACGTTTGTAACGCAGTTGATCACTAACCTTTTAGTGCCTGGGTGGCCTTGCATCACAGTGATGACCTGATGGGCGCTATTATTTTTCGCAGTTGGCATCATAATTTTCTGTTTACATCTTTCATTTGCTTCTCATATACATTCATTGTGCTTTTCAATTTTACTCCTGCAACATAAAAGACATTGAAAGTTATAGTCCGGTCAAGATGGCCGCACGATTGAGGGACAAGGTTGTGGTAACTGGAAAGCAATTGATGATGGTCTTTCCACAGAGGAAGATTATGGGGTTAGTTTGCACATATTTGGTATGAGAATTGTGCTATAAGCATATTAAATCTAGTGGATGGTCTTCACGATAAAATAATTCAATATCTTACAGATGACATCTCAACATGACCCTCGGCACCCAATTATCTGGGTCAACATCTACAAGTATGACAAGGCTTCTTTCTAGATAAGATCTGAAGAAGTATTGCCATGATATTCCTAACTTATATAGGAATTGGGACCTAAAATACACAAAAAACATGAAACCTCATGCTAATATCTCCAAGACAATAAGATATAACCATCTTGTACTTTTACATCCCATGAAGGCCATTCATATGGTGGTAATGTTCTTTCCACCAACGAGAGGCAGAGCAGCCATTGATTTATAGACCACATCATGTTTTAGAATCTGTTTTAGATAATATTGTTGCACTATATAGCCTTACTACATATTAAAGTTTATTCCACTGTCATCACATTTCATTTCCTCATTGGGTAACGCCGGAGCTTATTCCATTAGACAGACTGAATCACATTCCATAAATTTTTCGGAAATGCCAGCAACTCCCTTCAACAAGTCTTCTGCGCCAAGGGGGCCTTGTTCTAGATGTACTATTTCTCTGCTTAGTTTCATTTTGGAACATTGACAGTAAATCATCCCTCTCTCTCTCACACTCTCTCTAAATGGTACATTATGTTAACATGCAGTATTTTTATTTGTTAAATCTGAAAAGCACTCATTTCAAGAGGTTTTATCGGGCTGAATTGAGGGAGGCAGGGTTACAAAGAGTTTTAATAATTTTTGCTGGATTACTTTACAACTTAAATAACACAAAATATTGTTATAAATAAAATTGAAAATTATACTTAATTTGTAACCTGTTGTTTTCTTACTTTTGTGGCTTTGTTTTCAAAGGTCTATTTACACACTTGCTCACAGCTAGCCATGCACGGATATCTGTCCCTGTATTATCAGGCAACAAGGAATTTAAAGGTGAATCTGACACCAAATTTTTGTTCACAATTACAGCTGACAGGTTCCCATAGAGCTCTATGAACTAAATTACGACTTTTTTTTTAAGTTCAAAATTGTCCTCTTCACATCCCATAAAATCAACTTCATGTTAAAAGGCAAATATAGATGGACACAAAGTGGGCATGGCTTGTTTGGCTTGGTGAATGCCTCATTCTCACCGTTGAGCACTTTATGTAATCTAAGGGTGATGTCATCTAAGGTCCTTTACCCACTAACATTTGCAAATGAACCCATGTATGTATCTGGTCACATAATAACAGCCTCTATGGACTTCTATTTCTCCATGTAGGCGTTCTGTGATTGGGATCAGATACATACATGGGGTATGTTAGTGGGTAAAGGACCTTAGATGACATCACCCTGGTCACATGGCTTGAAGTGCTAATTGGTGAGAAGAAGGCATGGGGGAGGAGCCACTGTACTCAGTTTGGATGAATAGGAAATTATTTGTAGCTAAATGAAGGGTATCCGTTAATAGAGCTCTATGGTAAAAATGTGGTGACAGGTTACCTTAAATTGGGGGAGGCAGGTCTCAAGTCTATTACACTTTTTGGCAAATTAAATGAATGAATGCAACAAGCTTTTGGTAAGGCCTCTTGCGTACGAGAGAGATTTATGCATCAAACTTGCGTCATGTGTTTGCTAAAATCTCCCGCCTAAACGGTCAGAAACTGAACTGTACTGACATGCTGAGTTCAGTTCTGGTTTCTGAACGTTTGGGACAGACTTTGCTGAAAGCACACAATGTGAGTTTGGTAACAGTTTGATACATCAAACTCACTTGTAGGCCACAGGCCAACGGATGCATGGTTTTCAAATGTATTAGTGAAACGACCTGTGAAAGACAGGGGGCTAGGGGGTCTATGACCTTTAGACCCTATGCCTCCAGTGAAAGTCAGAGAGACCAAACAAAAGACAGGGGCGCTCTCCTCATGAAGTATTGCAAAAACATATGTACATAGAAGTGTATAATGTGCATATAATGAAATTCCTGGTAGCAAGTCTTCGATTCTTGTACCTTCCTCCGTCCAGGAGTAAGCCGACAGGTAGTTTTGAACTGTGGGAAAAATGCTGAACTCGAAGTTGGAGTGGGTCAAAGCTGCGCTTAGATGGAATCAACTTCACAAAGTAATCGTGAAGATATATACGGATTCTTTTATCAGTAACGACGCGTTTCAGTCCAGGACATGGGCATAGGCATAGGGCTATTCTATGTATAGGTGTGCGGCTATGTGGACTGCTTGAAATTTTGCATCCACTAGGTGTCTCCACAACCCAACCCAACTACAGCCGTATACCACAATCCCCATTATTAAAGTACACAATTAAATCCTGAAAATTAGCAGCATGGAACAATCATGTATCATTGATTTTTTGTCATTTATTTACAAATGAATAATTTTGTAATTAAACTACAGAAAAACATAATAGCCACATTGTATAAGGGGTTTTTAGCACAAACCCAACGTTTTGTTTACAAAAGTTCTTCATTCCCTTTATCACATAGGTATAGTCCTGCCATCCGTTAGCCAGTTCTATTCTCAAGTTGACTCAAATCAAAGTTTAATTTCCTGCTGATCCTCCTTGAGATATTTCTACTCCTTTTGTGGAGTCCAGCTGTGTTTAATTAAATTGGACTTGATTAAGAACCTGTGTATATAAGAGCTCACAGTGCATGTCAGAGCACATGAGAATCATGAGGCTAAAGGAACTGCCCAAGTAGCTCAGAGACTGAATTGTGGCAAGGCAGAACCCCAAGATCACTGTGGACGAGCGCCAGAGATGCAGCATGGAGATGGGAGAAAGTTCTAAAAAGGCAACTAAAAAGTCAACTATCACTGCAGCCTCCACCAGTTGGGGCTTTATGTCAGAGTGTGCTGACAGAAGCCTCTCCTCAGTGCAAGACACTGTAAAGCCACATACAATTTGGAAAAAACACATGAAGGACTCCCAGACTTTGAGAAATTAGATTATCTAATCTGATGTTTTACAGCTGCAGTAACAGGACGACTAACTGCACTTGAAAGAAAGATGAATGCAGCCAAGTACAGAGATATCCTGGATGAAAACCTCTTCCAGAGTGCTCTGGACTTCAGACTGGGCCAAAGGTTCATCTTCCAACAAGACAATGACCTAAGCACACAGCTAAAATAACAATTGGCTCCATTGAAACAAATTAATTTGTAGGGGTCTGAATACTTTCAGTACCCACTGTAAACATGAAGATGAATTGGGTTAATGTTGTATTGTAAGTTCTCTCTGATTAGTGTATTTACTCCTAAAATACTACAGCCTATTCCTGGTCAAAATAATACCTTTAAAAACATAAATTCCTGATGAAAACTTCTGATACCAGACTCTTGTTTCCTTAGTGTTAATGCAGGTGAATCATGAGAACAGGTCAGAGACGTCAACATCTGCTAGTGACAAAATACTACCTGGAGTCTGAGTTATATACACACAGAATGACTAATAATTAATGGCAAGTAACAATATACTCAGCTTCATCCGAATATCATGTTAATTTTATATATTTTTGTAACCACAGTAATGATTTTCTTCAGTTTTGTGGGGACCATTAAAAGAAGACATGTAACCCAACAGGATTCCACAGTTAAAGGAAACCTACCATTTGTTTTTATGCATTGTGAACCAAACATACCTTGAGAATGCTGTAGCGACACCAATGCAGAAATGTATCTTGTTTAACCCCTGAACTGAGAGGTTTTGCTCAAAAAACAATTATAAAATTCAGGACCTTGAGAAAGCTGTGTGCCCTGGCTGCCATACATAAACACATTACTTCCACTTACACGGATCTGCCTGAACTGGATGACTCAAACACAACAGTTGGGGGATGGTGCAGCAATCGATTACTTCTGCCTGTCAGAGACAACACAGTGATGACATATTCTCGGCTTATACTAGGCAGGAGAAGGCTGGAGCAGTGCATAATTATGGTATGAAGAGAAGGGCTGGGGCAGCCAAAGGAGAGACATCATTATCATAATGTTATCATTGTTTTTTTAGCAAAACCACACAGTTCAGTGAATTGACCACTTAAAAACGCAGGTTTTTTTTTGCTCATTTCTGGCTCTCCACCTCCAAAAATTCATAACTTTTTCATTTTTCCATGTACAGAGCTGTGTGAGGGCTTATTTTTTGCATAACAAATTTTACTTTTCCGTGATGTTATTTATTATTCCATGCCAACTACTGGGAAGCTGGAAAAAAATTCCAAATGTGGTAAATTGAAAAAAAATAAAACGCATATGCGTCACGTTCTTGTGGGCTCAGTTTTTACGACTTTCACTGTGCACTCCAAATAACACCTCTATTTTAATCTTTGGTTCGGTGTGATCGCGGTGATACCAAATCTATACAGGTTTTATTGGGTTGTAGGAATAGGCTGTAGTAATTAAACGAATGTGTACGAAAAAGAAAAAAACATTTATGCCATCTTCTGACGCTAAGAACTTTTCATACTTTAGTGTACGGAGCCAACGTTTTCATTGCTATTATTTTGAGGTCTGTGCGACATTTTTATCACTTTTTATTCCATTTTTTATGTGATGTAAAATGGTGAAAAGTCGCGTTTTGGACATTTGGGCGACATTTCCCTTTATGGAGGCCACAACGGCAATAACCGTTTTTATATTTTGATCGGGCATTTTGGGCCGCGGCGATACCTAATATGTCTGTGATTTTTACTGTTCATTATGTTGTATATCAGTTCTTGGGAAAGTGGTGATTTGAATTTTTTATATTTTATCATTTTTTTACATTTAAAAAAAAAAACTTCACTATTTCTTAGACCATCTAGGGTAATTTAGTCCTAGATGGTCTTATAGTTCCTACCATGTACTGCAATACTACTGTTAACAACTTGTGCCAGAACAGATCTATTACCAGAACCAAGCTACATTACATAAATACAGCACCTTGTTGAATTTTCATACATAGAGCATAGCTCCACTACCACATACATAGTATGTCCCCTAATGCAAATAATAAAACCACTTACCTTAACTACATTCCGGAAAAGTCCTTGTCTGTTACTGCTCTGATGCTTTCTGATGGGTAAGTATGGACAGTGAAACATCATCCTGTTTTCTGCTTCAGTGAGGACACCGGGAAGAGGCTTTGAAAAAGAGCCCTGCTTCAGTCATCTTATAATAAAAAGTGCTTCCGCCTTAAAGATGCAGATACTATTGATTGTTGTATAAACTGCAGCATGATGGGTATATAGTGTCGGACTGGCCCACCAGAGTACCAGAGGATCCTCCGGTGGGCCCTGGCTCAATCCAATAATGAACCCCAGAGGTCAATCAGAAAACAACACAATTTGGAGGCTGCTAGAGTATATCCTGGGGGATAATGAAGAGTGGGCCCCCAGATTGATTTTCTCTGGTGGGCTTAAGGAACCCCAGTCCGACACTGGGTATATATGCCCACACCAAGCACCAGTCAGCAACATAAGCTTCTATCATGTCTTCTCCGAGCTCTGAAAGACTTATAGCTTTATGTAGCTCTTAGCTTGTGATCCAAGGTCCGTAATAATATTTCAGTACCTTCTATCTTAGGCTACATTCACACTGCCATATGGGGGACGTGTATATGGCCAACGTATATACGTCCCCCATAGACGGCAATGGGCGCACAGTGCGGTATGGTGCCTCGAACGTGCGGCACCATACAGTTCCGTAGCCGGGAGACATGTCCTATCTTTCCCCATAATATGGCGCCATGCCCCATGTTTCTCTATGGAGAGGGGAGGTGGTCAGTGGCGCTGACGCACCAGCGGGCACTACGGTACGGCGGGCACACGTTACTGTGAAATTAGCCTTAGTGTTGGTGGGGACATACTATAACTGTGTGCGAAGGGCTACTGGGAGAAGGAGGTGTGACTGTACATCAAGAGGAAGGCTGGAAGAGGTGCATCAAGTTAGGGCCTGTGCCTATGCGGATGACTCTGAATGCATGAAGTCTACAAGCAGATTAAGCTTTCATATTAAGCAGAATGTCAGCTATGCCTTAAAGCCCTCACTTTACTGATGCCAGGGCCTTGTTGATTTTTGGTTCTATGGGATGGAGAACCCATGAGAGAAAGTTATATTTGTTCTATGACAGGTTTTCAGAACACTGAGGCAATGCAGGTGAGCAAAAAATAGTTTCCTTTTTCTACTGGGAAGACATGCAGAGAAGCCCTGAGCTGTATATGTAAATGCAGGGATCTGGTGATGCTGGCTCCCGGGGGCTACCGTGTCTTCCCAGACTCACGAAATACAAAACTTTCTATTCTCTCTTTTTTTGGTATGTTTGAGAAAACAACTACTTAGAGATTTTTTCTCTACCTCATTTTTACTATTTCTTTCATGTCTGTTTAGTAATTTTTACTAGGACTTAGGTCTTGTTTTACAATAAAATTGCAAGTTTTTCCTAAACATGCAAGACTCTTTTGCTCCTCAGTAAGGCAGCTCCATTACTATCAAGCATGACTTTCAGGAAGCCTAAATATGTGATGTGGTCATAAAGCCAAACCAGTATATCTATTCCAAAAGGAACAGATTCCCAAATCTATTCCAAAAGGTTTTGGCATGGTTGCGTCCCTTAAGTGCAGTGAGGGGAACTGGTTTAGCTGAATGAGAAGGTTTTGACTAGGCCTTTTTGCCGGCGTGTGGAGACCTTTAGCCATTGATGCTCCACTAGGGGATTCTGGGAAATATGCAAATACATTTTCTAGGAAAACCACGCCTCTTTTGCTACTTTGCAAGGCAGCCCCCTTAGAATCAAGCATGACATTCAGGAAGCCAAATGACATGAAAGTTGCCAGTTTTTAATTATTTGTCTCTTAATTAATTAATTGTCTCAGTTTTTCATGCACATTTTCAATGCAATTTCAATGCATTTTTCACGCGCAGAAAATGCGCGTGAAATGGACTCAGGACTGAGCTCTATCTTTTCTATGGCAATTGATGCGTGAAAAACGCATTGCACTTGCACGTGTCTCAGAGTGCAATGGGGGTCATTTACTAAGGGCCCGATTCGCATTTTCCCGACGTGTTACCCGAATATTTCCGATTTGCGGCAAGTTTCCCTGTATTGCCCCGGGATTTTGGCGCACGCGATCGGATTGTGGCGCATCGGCGCTGGCATGCACGCGACGGAAATCGGGGGGCGTGGCCGAACGAAAACCCGACGTATTCGGAAAAACCGCCGCATTTAAAAACGGAAAATGTGTCGCTTGGGACACGCTTACCTTCACTTGGTCCGGGTCGGTGAATTTCAGGGCATCTGGATGCTTTTCAGCGCAGCAGCGCCACCTGGTGAAAGGCGGAGGAACTACCTTAGTGAATCCCGGCCGGACCCGAATCCACCGCAGAGAACGCACCGCTGGATCGTGAACGGACCGGGTAAGTAAATCTGCCCCAATGTGTTTTTGATGCATCTTCATAGACTTGTATGGTGCATTTTTCACGCGCGTGACTTGCAAAAGTAGAGCATGTCGAGATTTAAACGCGCGTTAAAAAAAATGCGTCTGAAAAGACCCATTGATTACAATGGGTCAGAGTGCAATGCAAGTTCTGCACGTCGAAAACACGCACAGAAAACGCGTGTGAAAAATGCAAGTGTGAAAGGGGCCTAAGTCTCTTACCATCCTCTCTCAGTTCTTGGGTTAATACTCCTTGTTCTTGCACATTTCCTCCATTCATTTAATGGATTTGAGATGTAAAGAAATAAATTTCAATGGATAAATTGAGCATATGCATTGCAGTTAGAGGGAGCTCAGATAATAATTGAAGCAAACAAGCACCATAAATGTTCATAACCACATTGATGGACATTTCTGATGTTCACTACTGTGTAACATCGTCACGTGACTCAGGATGCAACTGTACAGGTTAATTTAGCCTACTCAAACTTACGCTCACCTTTCACTTAGGACACAAATTGAGCATAAACCACACCTCATACAGCTTCAAAAAAAGGATGTTAAAAACAAATGAATTACTAAATAAAATTACACACACAAGGCAAAACAGTTTTAAATTAAAAAGGGAGAAAAATAACAGAAACTTACAACTTAAAGTAAATCCTGAATCCCTGGAGGTGGGAGAAATATGTTTAGTTCAGGTTTTAGAACCTCCCATTGATTAATTAGTCCACTGGGTCATTCAGGATTGGACAAAGTGTTAATGAGGTGGAGAGTCCAGGAATATTTAAACAGTCCTTTGTTTCCAATCCAGATGTAGGGATTGGAGTAGGTGCACAGAAGAGGTGACCAAATGGCTTTTGAAGTCACCACAGTACATTCTCAGGTCAGAGTTTATCAGGTGGTAAGGATCTCCAGGATGTTGTTAAAGCTGCCTGGACGCTTCAATAGACGCCAATTGTCATATAGTTCAACAAAGTTGGTAATTGCCCAATTGTTACACAAATCTTACACATATAAGATTAATATTTCCTTGACAATTGTGAATAACAAGTAACTTATAGGAATAGATCCAGATCGCGGTAGTAAGAGAGCAGTACACAGCATAACACCCATACACATGAAAGTTCATGTAAATGAGTCACAGAGGTTATATCCTTAACCCCTTAATGACTGCCCTATCAGCTTTTTACGGTGGTCATTAAGGGTACTTCTTCTGACGCGACGTCTTTCTATGGCCGCGCGTCAGAAGAAGATTTAGGGACATTGGATCAGTCTGGTGCAGGTGTGGGGCTGTGATATCACAGCCCAGACCCACCATTCACACCCGGGATCGAAAAACTCAGATCCACGGTGTTTAACCCCTTACACACTGCAGTCAAGCATGACCGTGGTGTGTAAGTGTCCCCACCGTGGCACCGTGGATCGTGCCCCCCCCGGTCTCTCCCCCCGCAAGTGCCCCAATACTGCCGACTCTCCTTCACACCGCCTCCTGGCAGGACCCGGCTGTATGTAACTGAGCATGCGCTAACTGAGCAAGTGTATTGCAGTGTAAAGGCTTGAACAAGCAATGGGATGAACCCAGTGAAGGAGGTTTTTGTTTGCAAAGTGCTGAAAAATTATTACTAAGGGCAGTGCGCTAGTTTTCTGTTGCACATTCTTTCTCGTGCAAACTGCTTGCACAGGTATTTAGGAAGGCTCCGTTCTGGTGCTCAGTGGGACCGTGCACCAGATTAAACATGCTAAGTCAGACAGAATTTTGTTGCACGCCCCATGTTTAAGGTGCACCAAAAAAGTGGTGCACTCTGTCTGAGCAGTGCAGAGAGCAAAAGATTTGTTAAGAATGTGCACCAGCAATCGTGAATCGTGAATCTGGTGCCCCCTGCACACTACACAGACAAATTGCATATAGTGCAGATTTCACTGTTCGTAGTGAACCAGTGGGGCAAATGTGCCCCATTGCATGTTTCTTGTGGATTTGCTAAACGGCATAATACAGCACAGCATGGAGTGTATGGGATGTATGACTATCCACTGTGGGCAATTATTCCTTTGAATTATGGGGCTGAAAACAACATTTTCTATGCAGTGGTTGATCTCTGACCCACCTGGCTTGCAAAAATCATGGCCTTATCGGCTGATCTCTAATGCATGTGCAATAGCTGGAGACTTAGCACTGGAGTAAATCCCACAGCCATTACACAATAACCTAAGTAACAAAGACATTACACCATAGCCTGTGGAGAAAGGGTAGAATATATAAAAAGAGGTTGTAGTTGAACCTACAGTAAGCTGGGGACCCTGAGGTGGCGAAACTACTCCATTTTAGCAAGTAATGCAGCAGCCGCTATCCCCCAGCATTGTGTTATCTGGTGAAACAAATGTATATGTATATATGTGTACACATATATGTTCAGTAGAGATGAGCGAGCACTAAAATGCTCGAGTGCTCGTTTCGAATAACGAGCCCCATTGAAGTCAATGGGAGACTCGAGCATTTTTCAAGGGGACCAAGGTTCTGCACAGGGAAGCTTGGCCAAACACCTGGGAACCTCAGAAAAGGATGGAAACACCACGGAAATGGACAGGAAACAGCAGGGGCAGCATGCATGGATGCCTCTGAGGCTGCTTAATCGCACCATATGCCAAAATTATGGGCAACAGCATGGCCATGACAGAGTGACCGAATGAGGCTAGATAGCATCTAAAACATCCAATAATTGACCCTGACACTATAGGGGACGGCATGCAGAGGCAGCGGCAGCAGCGGCAGGCTAGAGAGTGGCATGGCAACATACCCCAAATGGACTCAGGCTTCAAACCATTTTAAAAAATTCCTTTTGGTGAGGATAACATGTAGCACTGTACGTATCAGTATTTGACCAGGTTTTGGCGGCAGAGAGACACCAAAGGAGGTGAGCAAGAAGCGCTGAAATGATTTCCTATGTGAACAAAAGGTTGACGGTATATTTAGTCGATAACACAGCATTGCGGCGACAGAGTGATGAAGTTCCCTAATGTATCTGGTGAAACACCCGAAAAATGTGCCTGACACAGCTCGTTTGCTAAGGGGACAACATGTGGAGGCAGCTATGGAGACTACATGTGGAGGCTGCTATGGAGACAACCTCTGGAGGCAGCTATGGAGACGGTGTGTGGAGGCTGCTTTGTAGACGACGTGTGGAGGCAATGGGGACGGTTATGGCACCCGAGGTTAATGTAAGGAGGTGAGAAAAGAGGAGTGAAAGATAGATTTTAGAGGTAAAAGGTTATAGGTTGTAGGTTAAAGGTTGCTGCAGTTAAAACGATGTTAGTTGGATCTTGGGATGGGGCTGGTGGTCCGCTGCCAGGCGAGCTTTCGCCTGTCCAAGCCCCTGTCTCTCTGTTCCTCCCCACCCAAAATGGACCTGGGGGCCCGAAGCGTTTACCTTGAAAAAATTGTAATTTTCAAAGCAGGCGGTGGCTACAAACAGCATTTCTAAAAACCTTTTGTGTAAGATCAAGTGTAGTACTGTTCTTATAAGTATTTGGCCTGGTTATGGTGGGGGAGAGGAACGTAAAGAGATGCGCAAGTAACACTGAAATAATATCGGTAAATGATAAAAGTTTGGCGGTATATTTTGTGGATAACACAGCAGGGTGGCGACAAAGTTATCAAGTTTGATGTGGAAGCTGTTAAAACAACCCAAAATTTTGCCGGACACAGCTCGTTTGCTAAGGGGACGATGTATGGAGGCAGCTATGTGGACGACTTTTGGAGGCAGCTATGGAGACGACGTGTGGAGGTAGCAATGGAGGCAGCAATGGAGACAACGTATGGAGGCAGCTATAGAGACGACATGTGGAGGCTGCTATGAAGACAATTAAATTTGGATAGTGCCTGTACGTGGCAGTCCAAAAAGTTTTCAAAACAGAGGAGCGGGTAGGTGGCCCTCCAGAAAAATGAAAGGAAACCCACGACTTCCGATGGTGGGTATAAGCAGCAAATGCTGTGCACCAGCTCAGGGTGAGGCCTGACTCTCCATTTCCTCCTCCTCTTCTTCTGCCCATACACGCTGAACAGTGAAGGACTGAGCAATGGTCCCCTCTTCTGTCTCGCCAACATTCTCCTCCTCATCCTCCTCCACCTCCTCCGATAGGCTCTGAGAACACACCTGAGGTGCTCTGGCTATCAACAAGGGAATCTTCTTCCCCCATCTCGTTGTGACTAGCGCAAAGCTTCCGACTTCATGCTGACCAGAGAGTTTTTCAACAGGCCAAGCAGCGGATGTTGAGGCTGATGATGCGGCATCGCCACTGACCATCTGTGTTGACTCCTCAAAGTTACTCAGCACCTGACAGATATCAGACATCCCGTCCACTCCTCATGTGTGACTTGAGGAAGCTGACTGATCTGACTACCAGTTCTGGTGGAAGATGACATCTAGGAGTCTAACATCGCTCTGCGCTGCTGGTAACTCTGGATACACTGGTTAATGTTGAATTCCACCTCGTGGGCAACGTCGCACAACAGTTTGGTGGCGGGCAGTTGGAGGCGGCGCTGCCCTGAGAGTGGCACATCTGTGGTCGACTTTCTGAAATGCACATGGAACATTGGTGGACGCTGTGGAGGATCGTGGAGGCGAAGGTGTGGTTTTCGCGCGGGAGGGTGTTGGACAGGGGGCTGACTAGCCTAGGCAGCAAATGAACACAGGGGAAGGAGCATGGTGTGCCCGGCTTGAGGTGAACGGCCTTGATTCCATTGAGTGGGGGTTGTTTAGCTTCATATCCTGCGCATACTGGTGGTGGTTAAGCTATTAGGTGGTGGACCCTGCTGATCCTGGTGTGGCAAGGCACAGATTGCCACACCACAGTCTCGGTCATCCGCTGTTTCTTAAAGAACCTCCAGACTTCAGAAAATCTAGCCCTCGCCACGGGAGCTTCACTACATGAAACATTTGCAACAGATGCACCAGCTCTGGCCTTGCCTCTCCGTCCAACCTGTTCTCGTATAGGACTCGCCTCCGTCTCAGAAGCACTGTCATCACCCGGGCCTATCAACCCACTTGGGTCCTGTCACCCTCATCATCCTCCAATCCCCCAGTCTGCTCCCCCCTCGGACTTCCTGCCCTGACAACAACTTCACCACTGTCTGACAAAACCGTGTCCACCTCATCGTCCGACACCTCTTTAACACTTCTTCCTACGTCAAGAGGTCATTATGACCCACAGACTGGCGACCGGTGGAAAACCTGGGCTTTGGGAAAGAGCTCACAGCAACCTGACAAGTGGTTTGTGACTCTGGGAAGGTTCCAGAAAACAGTTCCTCAGCGTATGCCCGCCAAATGCCAAATTTTCCTGGGAGAGGGGCAGACTGGGAAGGAGGTTGAGGTAGAGGAGCTGGAGGAGTGCTCACTTGGGTAACATGGGTGGACTGCGTGGAACACTGACTGGTGGACAAATTAGTTGAAGCATTGTAAGCAATTCACGACATCACCTGTTCGCACTGTTCTGGCCTCAACAGTGCTCTACCACGAGTCCCAGTAGTTGAGACATGAAGCTAGGGAGTGTAGCTCTGCGGCGTTCGCCCCCCTGCTCCCTTCCAGCAGTTGGTGTCTCACCACACCCCGCCAGGACCACGGCTTCTGACCCCTGCAGTAATTGGATGCCCACGTCCCCCCCTCTTCCTCTACCCTTAGCCCTCGGTTTCAACATTTCAAATTAAAGTCTATTTTATAGACAAAACAGAAATATAAAACTGTAAAAATATATATATATATATTTTTGTTTTTTTTGCTAATGTAGCCCTAACAGGCTGTTGGGTTCTTGAGAATCACTCCTGCCTAACAGTAAGGTTCTTGTAGAACACTCCTGCCTAACAGTAATCTACTAGAACACCTAACGCTATCCCTGACCAGCACAGCTTTATCCTAACTGCATCCATACAGAGAATGATCCAGCAGCGGGGGCAGGGGCTAGTATATTCCAGGGTCATCTATCAGGCCAGCCAACCACTGCTATCGACATGTAAGGGTACCACATGATGCTGGGTGTACTGTAGAGTCTCCTGGCTTGTGATTGGCTCTGTTTCTGGCCGCCCAAAATCTTAAAGCTGCGAGATGCCATGTTCGCTCATTTCTAATGTTAAGCCGTTACAGTGGATTATAAAAAAAAGTGTTCCATTCTTGCAATGATATAAAGAACTTTTAATTGGTAATAATAATCTTCCATGATACCCTGGAAGGAAGGAGGAGGTTGTTTAGTGTTTCAATGTACTTGGCAGCGACTCGAAGACTCCCTGTAGCTAGACCAGCCTTACAGAGATCACAGAAATGTCTCCTGAACTTCATTCAACAGTTTTACTCTAAAGGAAAGACGCAAATGTGTGAAGATAATAACAGCATCTAGGGCCTAGAACAGATCCTTCATTGTATCGTCTAATGAAGAAATAAAACATAGTACATGACTTGCAGAAAGAAGAAAACTGGCTTGGCCATGGCATCCTATAAAGTGCCCTCCACACTATGCTGCTTTTTCATGTGGGTGAGTTCGGAGGCAGATAGAGGACATAAATTCATCATGGAGTCAAGTAAAGGACACTAGGATGAAGACACAAGTAGCCTTGGTAATAGGGAACCAGCTTCTGAAACACTTTCATCAATCCCAAAATTTCCTCTCATGTCTATGTAGAATGTTCAAGTTCTGAAAAATCCTGCCTTACAGTATGTGTTTTTTGTTCCTCCTAAAAGACAGTCCATCAGTATTACAGATACATATCTTCAGGGCCGGCATCAGCACTGGGCATATCCCTGGCAAGTGCCCATAAGGGTTGAGGGGGGCTTTATATAAAAAGACCATGAGGGAGCTGTTTGGTATGATTGACTAAGGAATATTTTAGGGAACAGGAGACTGTTCTAGTTTATGAATTTTTAATGCCGCTGTGAGGCGGAGGGGCCTACTGAGAGTCTGTCGCCAAGGGGCCTACTGAGGCCTGGAGTATCACTACATATCTTTTATATGATTTATGAACATGTCATACACTTCCCATACAATATCAACACTTGAGTCCAGGACTGAACCAGGGACACCTAGGAAGTGTTAGGACTAGATCCGTCATATTGGTTTGGTGTAAAAATAAAGCAATGCAAAATGCATACAGCGTGCCGCCATGTAGTATAAAATGCATACAGCGTACTGCCATATGGTATAAAATGCATACAGCGTACCGCCATGTAGTATAAAATGCATACAGCATATCACCATGTAGTATAAAAAGCACACAGCCTACTGCCATGTAGTATAAAATGCATACAGACGGCCACCACGTAGAATAAAATTCATACAGCCTGCCGCCATGTAGTATGAAATGCATACAGCGTACCACCATGTAGAATAAAATGCATCCAGCGTGCCACCAAGTAGCATAAAATGCATCCAGCATGCTGTCATGAGGTATAAAATGCATACAGCGTATCACCATGTAATATAAAATGCATACAGCATACTGCCATGTAGTATAAAATGCATCCAGCGTGCCACCAAGTAGTATAAAATAGATACAGCGTACCACCAAGTAGTATGAAATGCATACAGAGTACCGCCATGTAGTACAAATGCTGCATACACATACAGCAAATATACACATAAACATTTATAGATACAGCAGATACACACACAAACATATATAGACACATATACATATATACACACACATATACATATAGACACATATACATATATACACACACACATACATATGTACACATATACAAACACACACACACATACATATGTACACATAACACACACACACATACATATGTACACATATACAAACACACACACACATACATATGTACACATATACAAACACACACACACACATACATATCCCATATACAAACACACCCACACACATCTATATCATATCTATATTATATATACACACATATTACATATATATACACGTATTTCATATATATATATACACGTATTTCATATATATATATATATATATATATATATATATATACACATATTACACATATATATGTGTAATTCGCTTCATGGCAGGTACGCCCTTGCCTAGCCAGACTCCAAATCTCAAACCCATCGAAAACCTTTGGATGGAGTTGAAAGTCAGTGTTGCCCAGTGATAGTCTAGAGTAGATCTGCATGGAGGAATGGGCAAACAGCAACAGCATGTGCCAACCTTGTGAAGACTTACAGAAAACATTTGACCTCTGTCATTGCCAACAAAGGATATATTACAAAGTATTGAGATGAACTTTTGATAGTTTCCACCATAATTTGCAAATTGATTCTTTAATAAATATGGGCCATTGTCTGATTTTTAAAGTGTTTGTGCCAGTTTTCTATCTGACTCATCACAAGAAAGAACGTGCAAACTGCTTGCACACGTATTTATAAAGTGTTTGCACCAGTTTTGTGTCCCATCTGCACTGTGACAGAAAAAATGTGCTGCGAAAGGGGCCTTCCGGTGCACAGTTGAATTGTGCGCCACAATTCTGTCCGACGTGCACCACAATTGTGTCAGCACCCCAATTCTGCAGAATGAAGAAAGTGCACCAGAAAAGAATGGTGCATCCTGCCAGAATCTGTGACACATTTCATGAATCTGTTGCTCACTGCACCCTCTACAGGCATACTGCACATAATGCAGTTTGCACTATTTTTGATAAATATGGGCCAATGTGATTTTCTGGATTTGTTTTCACATATTGTCGCATAGTTGAGGTCTACCTATGATGTCAATTACAGGCCTCTGTCATATTTTTAAGTGGCAGAAGTGGCACAATTGGTAGCGGACTAAATCTGCCAGACATTGACAGGACAGATGTAGCACAAGAAATAAGACGTACAATATGCCTTGGGGGGAGGAAGAGGTGGATAATTAAGTTGATGTGGCTGCTCCTTGAGTCCATTTATTGTAGAAATTTATGGCTTTCGGTAAAAAGGAGTTCTGAAGCCTTGTGGTCCGGCAGCAGATCTGGCTATACCGGTCACTTCTCATGCTCTGTTGTTGGAGTAGTATTTGGTGCAATGGGTCTAATCTGCAATGCAAATGAACTTTCTGCGACTCCTAGTCTGCCAAATGCTGTTGATTGCATAGAATATGACGAATAAATTGACAGCTGGGTGTTACTAGTTAGCTACATGTCTGCAAAGCCTTACACTGACCAATCAGGGCGGACAATGTAAGACTTGGCAGGACACACCTCTGTGATAAATAAAACACCCACTTGTTAGATGATTTATACATTTTTTTAAAAAACTGATTCATAACAAAGTAACAGTGTGACACAGAGTTATGAGAATAGATACCTCAAGTTCTTATTTCATTTGAAATTCAGGTATTTACTAATCCAGACGTGTCAGGAGAGGTGACAGGTTCTCTTCAAGGAAGGCATTAGGTAGTCTTGAATTCAGTGAAGTGCTAGAAGTGCATTGTGTTAGAGAAGATCAGTCTCACAGACACTATAGAAGATGACAGAACAAAGGACATACACAGTATATTCTTCATATACAGTTATTTTTGCCCTATATTTAACTCTTTCCTTGTCAGAAATGAAATAGCGTAGAGGGGGGTGAAAGAAAGTGAGCAACAATGTAACAGAAAATATCAATATTCGTGGAAACTCTTCGAGGCCATTCTTGTAGGAAAGCAACTGAAATCTTATGTTCTTTGTATCAGAAAAGGGTTAATTAGCTTGAACACAAGTTATTGGGGGAAATAAACCCTCCCATCTTGGAGCTTGTCCAGGCAGTGATGAAGTCAGTCGCTTGCATCGGTACAGTCTAAGCTGGAGACAGGAGAGTCAAGTGAGAGGATTAAGCTGGAGTGCTGATCTGTAATTTAGTGACTGCTCGGAAAGCTCATGGAAAATGAGTCTGGAGGCTTGAAGAGGCCTCTGTCCGCAGGTGTCTGATCCACAGGTTTACCCTTTGCATAAAACATATATATTTTCTGCCCTGGCAAGTGTAAATTGTATCTCTTGCTGTAAAGTCATAAAGATCAGTTTTTAATCAACACATCACTTCTTCGGCCCGGTTACAGGGACGCGGACAGTAAAGTTTTATCTCAGAAAATCCAATCATTACCGGTGGCACCCCTTTGTCTCTGTGCGGATGCGACGTCCGATAAGTAACCCCTGGAATGAGAAGAGCGTAGCATGTTATTTCCCAGGTTGGAAGATTTATATAAGTAGCAGCAGTGAGATTGGTCCTGTATAGTATAGACGGCGGGGATTACTACCACCCCCCATCTTCATAGAAAGTCTCTGTGCCCAGTCTGTGGGCTGCTTATACTTACAATTACAGAGAAGTTATTCATCACATAATGTTCTGACATCCTTCATGCAGTTACCCCAAGTACTTGGATTTAATTCTATCAGTGGGGGGTTATATTTTTGGTAATTGCTGTAATTTTGTTTATCACCATTTTCTGTAGCAGGAACATTTTTCTCAGTTGTTAGGAGACTATATTTTCCACAGGGTTTTTGTAGCTTTATGTATTTTGACAAGTGATTGTCAGTTTTAGCAATTTTCGTGTACTGTTTTTCTAAAAAGATGCTTTGACAGGAGTGGTCTTGGTCGTAAGGACACAGTAGGGGGAATTTATCATAAGAGCACTGAAGAGCACCCACAAAGCATTCACACCAAGTGCGCATAACGGGACGGTCAGTGGGGCAGAAACCTGGTACAGGCTATAGCAGACTTCTACAACAGGCAAGTGACCTATTGTGTGCCACCAGGGAGGGTATCATGACTGGTGTCCAGTCATCATAAACTCCACCTAATGGCTACTGTCACAAACCCCACTCACCGGAGTCCAAACATGGGGTGCACTTATGCCAGGAACCACGCAAATTAGCTCTTAAACCCCACCCACTCACACAAAATGGCGTCCTTACGCTAACTTCTACTCCCCTAACACACCCACTTAACTCAATTCTCATGTCAGGGAAACCAAACACATCCGAATCTCAGACACTACACATCAAGCATGCACAGCCCAGGGGGCGCACAACCACACTATGTACACAGTACAACTTACTAGCATATGGAATGCTACTGCACAGAGCCACTCTGCACCCCTATACAGTCACCCATTTATTCCATACAACTTGTTGCTGCCACCATTTGTAATTACGGCTCACGAGACGCCCACATCAGGACCGCACACATACACCCAGATACACACTTTTTTTCTAGGTGCCGTACAGATCACCTGGAACCACCTATAGCTACTGCTAGCACACAGACACTCACTGCCAATAGCTACTGCTAGCACACAGACACTCACTGCCTATAGCTACTGTTAGCATACAAAGACACACAAGGTAACAAGGCTTAGCGGTAATTCACCTCTCCAGAGTTATGGGAACGTATACAGCACAAGGAAAAACTTATTGAAGGACTATTTGATATGCAAAATAGGCACAATGCTTAATAGTTACAAAAATGGTGAAATAACAGGCATACATAACAGTAAAATAAAAAGGGATAAAATAAAGAAAAAACAGAACTTCATAGTAATTGGATTGGCATAGAGATCTGCGGTGGAGAAACCGCAAAAACCCTTTAAAAGTCCTACAAGCTTAATGCATTCTCCATAGACTAACAAGAAT
Organism: Engystomops pustulosus; assembly: GCA_019512145.1. Lineage (NCBI taxonomy): Eukaryota > Metazoa > Chordata > Amphibia > Anura > Leptodactylidae > Engystomops > Engystomops pustulosus. The sequence continues at coordinate 41,650,658 of CM033642.1, read as the reverse complement.
TGAATGGTGTCATGCTAAATGTAACTAACCACCTAATTCGCCCCCTTGGTCATGTGAGAAGGGCATGGCTACAACAGAATGAAGATGGAAAGTCAGGGACATATTTCCTCATTTCTGTTATACAGTATCTTTTCCCAAGGGTCTCCTGAGAAGAAGACCTGCCCATCACATTTCCCAGCATGAATTAACAAATATAACAATACCACAATCCGGGGACTATTAGAGGATGCTGATCCAGATTTGTTGACCAGATATTAAAATATTGTATTTATGACCAGGTTTTCTTTGAAGTATAATTTTGCCATATCCTTAAGTAGCCAGTTGGAGTCATGACATCCAGGTCAATTAATATTCTATTGAAGGGACAGAGAAAACCAATTACCAATTCTCTGACTGTCAGAGAGGGGGCATTGCAATCCATAATTTATGACAGCTACCATAAGGAGTAACTTGGTGGGTGCTGAGGGGACAGATGAACCTGGGCCCAGGATACATAGGGAAACCATTAGACATCTTTATATTAGCCATGCAATGAGACCAGTACTATAAACCATATTATAAAGTTGGGAGCCTTTTACAGATTTTGCATTGTGTTCCTGTAATATTGCAGGGAAGACAACAGACACCAGTACTAAGGTTTAATTGAAGTTTACTGGAAAATTAACAGCCAATGTTAATTGTTATAAAAATGTGAAAGTAATGTAAAATAACAGGGATGTATGAATAATTTTATAGTCAGTGATGCTGCAGGCTTGACTGTGGGATTGGGGACTCCCTCCATGTCCACGCCTATTTATAGATGTGACCTGCTGGCTTTCTCTGGTCTTCTACACCAGGGCACATGGCAAGTCCTTCCCTTCATTTGTTTTCCAGCTATAATTCACAACACACTTCAGTCTCTTAAATCTCTCCGTGCACACTAATCCCTCCTCTTCCGGTTCCTGTCACAGCCCCTCAGGAACCCCCTTCCTGTTTTCTGGATGCATCTACTGGACCAGAAGTCATACAGCAGTCCCTTGTTACCGTATAGAAAAACGTCCAAATTTGACCAATCTGGGCCTACTTACATTGTGGTGGGTGCCTGTCCCCAGGTGCATGGGTCCAGGAAGATACAATTGAGGAAAAAGCAACATTACTGCCTTGTAATCCAGTGAATCAAGTTTTTTCTTTATTCATCAGAAATACACGCAACATGTCAACAATTGGTCTTGACAAAGACCGAGCGTTGAAACGTTCCTTGTTACAGTCCCGGGACTTCAAGTTACACCTCTTGTAGCTACACAGTAGATAAGCAATTTTTGTCCAGGCACTAATTTAAGTACACGTTAGGCTCCATGCACATGTCCACAAACGGCTGTGAGAAAGTCGAAAAAACCTCCAGCCACTGTAGACGTACATTATGCACAGGCAACCAGGCGGCTGCACCGCTAACGATAGGGTACGTCCTATTCCTGTCCACATTTGTGGGGTGGCAGGTCAACTACCCCGGAGAAGGGACTGGTGAGCAATGCTATCCCCCACCTTGTCCAGTCAACTTGTGGCTCATGGTACATGTCCACTTGTGCAGACATGTGGAACATTGTATTTACACAGAAGAGATTTATTGCGTTATTCTCAACACCGGTACATTATATGTAGATGTGAAGATAACAGCCATCCATACGTCATACCTTTCAATATCTGCATATCATGCACGTGGTACACGAAGTGATCAGGATAACACCCACTTTTTTGCAAATGTGTACAGCGCCTCCTGACCTTGTAGCAGTTTGGTTGAGCAATCTTGATAAAAATGGGGCAGTTGTGAACAACTTTCTGCATGTGGACTCCTCAACAGTAGAAGAGAATAAAAGAGAGGATAAGCTGACTATAAGGTTGAAGCAATTATATACTTGTACTTTATGGCACTAGGGCCTTATTTTATATACAGAATATGTACAGGAATATATTCCACAGATATTATATATAGAAAAAATAGTATATATAGAAAAAGTGTATACTTACTTGACCTAATGGGATGGCCAATGACTTTATCATTAGTCAGTGGAAGGTATTACAACAGTGAATGATGTCTTCTGTTCTCCGTAGTGGATTATAATATGACCAGTTTGGCCAGTAGCCCAGGGACCAAGCCTTCTAGGGGTCCATAGCCAACCAAACCACACTCCAAATGTTATACTCAGAAGGACATTCACTCATGAAATCCTCATACATCTATTTCTGCTCTCAGTACCCAAAAGCCATTTTTGGACCTTTGAAGGTCCTCAAACCACAGAATGAAAGCAGTCACAACCCCCATTCCCCAAGAAGCTTGGTACTAGTACAATATGTAGAAAGTGAATTGCAGACTTGTAGGGGCTGTAATATTCATACAGCCCGGGGGCCATGGCCATCTTAATCCAACTGTTCTCCTTCCTCCAATGTACTTCACTCAAAATGGAGCATGTCAGGGAGTGAAAGAAACCCCATGACATTTATTTGATGATTTTTTTCATGAGGCAAAGAGCTACTGGGCGCAGAAAGCTGCACTATGCTGTATGAGACCAGCCATTCTCAGAGACATAGTCATCACAATGCTCCGAGTTATGGAAAAGTCAACATTCAGATGATGGAAGGTTAATTGTGAATCATTCTCCTCCAAGGTCGGTAATATAATACTGCTATAGTATTTGTCATATGTTTGTGATAATAATACATTGGCGCACAACTATGGTTAAAAAAACTGATTCATTGTACCAGAATCTAGGTACCTTTGCCATTTTAAATAGCAAATTCTCTTTTCTGAGAGGAGAATTGCTTTCATCTGTCTGTGAATGGAGCAGTTAGCTATTAATGGAAATTATACCTGGCTGTTCGGCAGTAATGGGAAGGTTATGCCAACCCCATGACTAGAGAGTGGCAGCGATGATATCTGCTTGTAGGCAGAGTGGTGTGGTTAGCAGAATGTGACAGCGCAATAATGGAGCTCATTCTTCTCTATTGTATATCAGAGTGATCATCTGAATAAGATACAGCACAATGTACGACTCCGTCACTTCTACAACGTGTGGCCGCAATAACTGCTCAGAAAGATAAGTGCTTTAATTTTACAGATGTTGACACTAACTCTATGTCTACGGAAATAATGGCACGACAGCGTAACCCGGTGCACCAGAACAAAGCCTTCACAAGTTCTGTAGGGGTAGTCGGAGCACTGGGACACAAGCAACTAAGCCATGTCATATCATCCACCCTGTATATAGGACCTGTCAGCTCCCCTGACAAGTCTGACGGAAAATAATACATTTTATGACGCTTCAACTTTGTTGTTTGGGTTAGTAGGATCACATTTGTATAGGTTTTATAAGATTTAACATTTATTTATTTTAATTCTACACTATTCTGACAAAAATAACTTTATCATGTACTCAGGAGAACAGTCTACTTCCCTATGTGAAGTATAATTTTATTGCGGGACGAGCAGAATATTTTGGGGACTTTATGAACTTTCTATAAATTATTATTAAAATTGTTATGTGAAAAATTGGGGATCTGGACATGTGGGTACTATAAAGGGGTCATAAAGGGGAATAATAGTCCTTGGTAAATTAGGCATTTTGGGATGCTGTGATACTTAACATGTTAATGATAATATTTATTTACTTTTATATCCGTTCTAGCAATAGAGAAAAACATGATTTTGTTATTTTTTCAAACTTTTTTCTATACCCCCTTTGGGAAATATAATGCGACTGGGTCTGATCTAAAATGTTAATTTCTAATACTTGGTTGAAAAGATTTTGTTGGCAATGACTGCCTGAAGTCTTGGACATTGCTGTGTTTCCTCCTTTTTAATGCTTTGCCAGGTCTTTACTGCAGCGGTTTTCAGTTGCTGTTGGTTTGTGGCCTTTTCTTTCTGAAGTTTATTCTTTAACATGTGAAATGCAGCTCTATTGGGTTGAGATCAGATGACTGGCTTGGCCATTCAACAATATTACACTTATTTGATTTAATGAACTCCTGGGTTGCTTTGTCTTTATGCTTTGGGTCATTGTCCATCTGAATGAAACACCGACCAATCAGTTTAGCTGCATTTGGCTGGAATTGAGCACACAGTGGGGCTTATTTACTAAGGGTTGTGGATTGCACTTTCGTCAGACTGTTCACGGTTTTCAGGATTTGAGCAGCTAAGACAGGGATTTGCGCTTGGATTGTGTCCGACTGATCCGGAATGAGCGCAGGATTAAACTTTCAAATTGTGTCGCAAGATCAAGCACTTACATGCACCGGGAAGAAGCAGGTGAACTCTGTCGGACCTGAGAGGGGAAGCAGGATATCGGGCAGGATATCGGGCGCACCATCTTAATGAATCGCAGCATAGTGCATTCTCGCCGGACAGTCCGCACTTCGTGAACTCCGCTGTACCGGGTAGGTAAATGTGTCCCAGTATGTCTCTGAATACCTCTAAATTCATCCGGCTGCATCTGACCCAGTGTCAGCCATGCCCAGGCCATCTCACTACCTCTTCTATGGTTTACAGATGATGTGGTAGCACTTAAGGATAGCCTGTTTCACCTGTATGGAAAGTTCCTTTGACCGCAGTAAAATCTTCAAAATGCAAGCTCCACACCTCAAATCAACACAGTGCATTTAATCTGCTTCATTGAGAATGACATAGTGAAGGAATTGCCCACACCTGCACTTGTCCAATAATCAGGGCCGGTGCTAGACAAAGTGGGGCCCTGGGCAAAACTAAAAGTGGGGCCCCAAAATAAAACTATTTTATGACCAGTCACAGTCAGGAAGAGGCTCCTTTAGTATGGTAAAACACACTATAATATGGGCGAATTTTATAGGAGATAGATAGATGATAGGGAGATTGATGGGCAGCACCGTGGCTCAGTGGTTAGCACTTCAGCCTTGCAGCGCTGGTCAACATCTGCATAGAGTTTGTATGTTCTTTCTGTATTTGTGTGGGTTTCCTCCGGGTCCTCTCGTTTCCTCCCACCCAAAAAATGACTGGTAGGTTGATTATATTGTGAGCCCCACTGGGGACAGGGACTGATCTGGCAAGCTCTGTGCAGCACTGCGTAATCTGTGTGCGCTATACAAATAAAGAATTATTCATAATAATTTTTACGATAGAAGATAAATACGAAAGATGATTTCTAGATGCAGAACTATATAGTAGATTATATATACAGGAGATAGATATGAGAGATAAATACAGTAGAAGAGAAATAGAAGATTGATTAATAAATAGAGAAAAAGCAAGATATATAAATGGTCAGATTATAGGAGATAGATAGCTAGACAATTGATAGAAGTATAGACAGGGGATGGATGATAAGCATCTTCACCCGGGAATTCAACCAAGGGGTATTAACTAGAGATGAGCGAGCACTGAAATGCTCGGGTACTCGTTATTCGAGACAAACTTTTCCTGATGCTCGAGTGCTCGTCTCGAATAACGAACCCCATTGAAGTCAATGGGAGACCCGAGCATTTTTCAAAGGGACCATGGTTCGGGAATAAAATGTGTTATTTAATTGAAAAAGAATGTCTTGTGATAAGTTAGCAGATGTATGCAAACATCTGCAATCTATTCTTCACTGTTCCGCGCGTATATTATCTCCCGACAAGTTAGCAGATGTGAAGAACAGTGAAGAATAGAATAAAAACAGTGAACACAGTGAACACAGGATCATTTAAGTGAAAAACGCAGTGAAAAACACAGTGAAGAATAGATTACAGATGTTCGGCACATCTGCTTACTTGTCGGGAGATACGCTGTCCCGGGATCCGCTCCTCTGCTTCCACTGAAGTCTCCCTGATGCCGTCTTATAGATGTTTATGTACTGGATGAAAAGCGACACCAGAAGGTAGATGAAGAAGAGGAACTTGAAAAGAAGACTCCCGTCCAGCGGCAGGTCAGGGATGCGGCAGTGACGCACCGGCTCGGGGGTGATCAGGGCGGTTATTGGAGGGGCGGAGAGGCCAAACAGCGCTGCCATTCCTGTTTCTTAACCCTGTGCCATTGCCACACGTCCCGCCAATCAGAGTCTGCAGTGAGGGCAAAGCGGATCGGCTCAGTTGCTGCCGGCTTGGACCCCTTCTTCCGCCGGGCATGACAAGGTACCGGTACACATCCAACAGTCAGCGCCAGTCCGACACATACAACACAGCGAGCAGGAAGATTCAGCTACATGCAGCGGCTCAGTCATCAGTGGCGGCGGGTGCGGGAAGCGGGGCTGTCTGCCGCATGTTGAGCCCATGCAGGGTGCACGTCTTGGGGGAGGGTTGCAGGGGAGCCGGACACCCCTCTTCCTGCAGCCTCGTTCTCCCCAGATTTCTGCTTCCCTTTACTGTATTGTATGACCAGGTTCAGGGACAACTTAATTCATGCACCTTACCTGCACAGGCCACTTTATGTACCTTGTTTACTGATTGTTTATACATGAATTATTATTGAGTATTGTACCTGTGTGCGGATATTAAATTGACCAACTTGGGATAGGGAGTATTTGGGCATCACTTGCCCTTGGTAGCTGTATACATCCGTTGGATGTATTTTTTAAGTGTTTTTAATCTTTTGATTGTCCTGTATGTATAGTTACTTTATGAATTAATAAACTTTGTTATTGTATATCCTGTATACGCATCCACCTTTGTCTTTTGTTGTGGTTACATATTGCCGATTGGGATGCGTGGATATTATTATGCATAATATTATATAGGTAGTGCCCGCTCATCTTTTTTGTTTCATGTTTCTGATGTTACATATAACTTTATGGACATGTTCTGGTTGCGGTAATAATATGTAGCCACATTAGGCGAAGAGGATCGAATGTTCATCGTATCAGTCAATTTTCAGGCAATAAGAGATCAAGTGTGTTCTTAGATAGTTCTGTATAGAGAAGGGTTAAAAACATGAACATTAGTTGATTTTATTCCTTTTCAGAATGAAGTGACATGTAAGGTGAATATTTCCATTATCTGTGAGGTGCAGCAGCTCCTGTGTGCAGCAAATTCTCCCTGTAGTCTGCTGGCTAAGAATCTGGAGGGGGCTACACTTCAGGGGGCTGTATCTCTGGGTCTGTGACACATAGAACCACACTACTTATTTCCTATGAAAGAAGAGAGTCTCCTCTTTTATATGAATCTGAATTTGTGTTTCTAAGTCTCAGGAAAATGGAGCTATTAACTGTTAAACTGCCGCCGGGAGTAATTTTTCTATATATAAATGGCACCTGATATTCTCACTTTAAACCTGAATATCTTTGGATCCCTGGCACCTAGAAACAAAATTCAAGATTCATTTGAAAGAAGAGATTATCCTTTCAGGGGGCCCTGGGCAATTGCCCACTTTGCCTACCCATAGCGCCGGCCCTGCCAATCGTCCAATTACTTTTGATCCCTTTAACCCTTTACTGACGAGTGATGTATTGCCACAGGCAAAGCCACCATGTCCAGTCAAAAGCCAGCGTTGCATTGGCGCCACCATAATGGTTATGATAATTGATCACACTGATATCATAAGGATCAAGGGTCTTTATCATAGATATAGCATATTGTAAGTTCAAATTACCCTAAAACTGAAATAAAAATAAATAAGCAGTAAAAATCATATACATGTTAACCCCTTGAGGACCCTGGGTTTTTTTTTTTTTGCTCATTTCTCACTCTCCACCTTCAAAAATCCATAACTTTTTCATTTTTACGTGTACAGACCTGTGTGAGGGCTTATTTTGGGCATAACAAATTTTACTTTCCCGTAATGTTATTTATTTTAACATGCCGTGTACTGTGGAGCTGAAAAAAAATTCCAAATGTGGAAAAATTGAAAAAAACCTGCACGTTCTTGTGGGCTCAGTTTTTACGACTTTGACTGTGTGCTCCAAATAACGCAGTGATACCAAATTTATATAGGTTTTATTGCGTTTTAATACATTTTCAAAAATTAAACGAATGTGTACAAAAAAAGAAAAACTTTTTTTTGCTATCTTCTAATAACTTTTTCATACTTTGGGGTACGGAGCTGGGGGAGATGTCATTTTTTGCAAAATGAGCCAACTTTTTCATTGCTATCATTTTGAGGTCTGTTCGACATTTTGATCACTTTTTATTGCATTTTTTATGTGATGTAAAAAGGTGTAAAAGTCGCATTTCGGACATTTGGGCGCCCATGGCTGTAACCGTTTTTAGATTATAATAGATCGGGCATTTTGGGACGCGGCGATACCTAATGTGTTAGTGATTTTTACTGTTTATTATATTTTATATGAGTTCTAGGGAAAGTGGTGATTTGAATTTTAAATATTTTATAAAAATTTTTATTTTTTTAAACTTTTTTTTCTTTTTTTTTCACTATTTCTTAGACCCTCTAGGGTACATTAACCCTAGATGGTCAGATCGTTCCTACCATATACTACAATATATGGCATTTTTGACGGTCATTCATTACAATGAGCCACAACCCCCACCCTTGTATAAAGAGCGTTAAGGGGTTAAGTATCAGCACATCCCAGAAGTCCAAATCTACCAAAATATAACAGTTATTCCTGTTGTTGGACCCCGTGATGGAAAACAGCATCCTAGATGTTCATAACGCCACTTTTTTGCCATTTAAAATAGTTTTTTTTAAATAAATATTTATCAAAAAGTCATACAGTTCCCGAACTTTTAGCGAGGAAAACAACATCTTGCGCTGCTAAAAAGACACCTCACACAGCTCTGTACACCAAAGTATGAAAAAGTCATTAGTGTCTGAAGATAGCAAAATGTCGATTTTTTTTTTTTTGTACAGAAGGTTTACATTTTTTAAATATTTTAAAACACAATAAAACCTATGTAAAATGAGTATCCACATGATTGAACTGACCCAAAGAATAAAGGAGACTATCATTTTGTGGCGCACAGGAAAGCTGTAAGCGCAACGCTTGCACGAATGGCGGCAAATGTTTTTTTTCTTTTTTCCGCGCCATTTCACACTTTGGACTTTTGTCATTTCATGAAATATTAAGTAATCACTTTGTAGCACTTTGTTTACCAGAAGAAAGAGCCTACACACAGCGCTGTACTGGAAAATAAAAAAGTTATGGATTATATAGGTGGGGAATGAAAATAGAAACACAAAAGAAAAAAGGGGTTAAAAACAGGGTGGCACTGAAGAGCTGAAACTCCTAAACCGTTCTCTCACAATTTTTAGTTGATAGTCTCAGTATGGATGTTATACTATATATACGACGGCACCCTACTTAAGACAGCCAGCCCTACTACCTATGACCAGCCCTAGTTTAACAACGGACCTCTGGATAAGTTGGTAATTTACTGTACTTAGCCTTGGCTACAATAACCAGTTGTAACATTATCACAGGTGTCTGTAAATATAAGGACACCTGTCACAGTCTCTGCCACTAGTCCTGTCACCCCTGTTTTTGGCAGCTCACAAGGACCCCCATCCCAGGCCTTTATCTAGGTATTCACATACATTATCATTGTAAATCATCTTGTTCTTTATCATGTAGAATAATGATGCTGTCACATGGTCAGAGGCATGATGTCACCCCTGTTACCCCTCCCCTCCCTCCCGCGTGCTCATGCTGTTGTATGTATAGTAAAGCATTTTGCTAGTGTGTGTTGCTGCATTCTGCTGAACATGCTTCTCTCTCCCTCCTACGATCAGGTGAGAGACACAGACACATCAGCACAACACATGAATCTGACATTTTCTGCTGTACATTGCTGCCTGGAGCTGCTGTATCTCTCCTATACACCACATGCACACACAGGCTGCAGGGGTGTGGCCACCAGCTCCAGGAATCACATCATTATAAGCCTCCTCACTCCAATATACAGCTGTCAGGCAGCACTGGGGTTTGGCCTGTGCCTCCCCTCATGAATAGATGGACAGCTTGAATATGCTAAAAAAAAATGGCTTCATTGGGCATTTCACGGTAATTTGCAATACACTTTAGGACCTCATGCTTATGTTTACAGGCATGTAAGGGCAAATAAGGTATAGAGCAATGCTCTCTAATTGCAGTTTAGGAAAATATATTTAGGTTTAGGGGGGTTATTTTGCAGGACTGGTTCTCTTTAATCTTTATTGTTAACCTGATTCTTATGAGAACCAACATTTCTAAAATGCAATTGTCCATTATGTCACATTAACTTGAATAGTTTTTAGTAAGAGGAAAAAAAATTGTGTGAATGTCCAAATAGTGTATGGACCTAACTGTATATGGGTTCATGAGTGTGTCTGGTCAAGGAATGGGAGCATTATACTGTCATAAGGTAGATATTCTTCAATTCTAGTGGTTTGGATAGTTTTGCAGCATGCATATGACACTCTTTCCCTATCCCAGTTACCATTAATATGAATGTGTCAGCGTGCCATCCATTAAAGAAAAAAGATAGCACAGCACGGCAAACAACATTCATGTGCAAGTAGCCTAGGGCTAAGTTCACATGTTTGTTGGAGACTCTGTTGAAGCCTTACACACATTCTATCACTAACCACAAAGAATGGGCTGGCACACACCTAATATCTATATGTCAACCAGTGCACACATGAAAAAAATATAAGAACAGTATCACAAACATATTTATTCAAGGACATCTACCACCAGATGAAGAAATGTAACCAGGCACACTTGCATCTGGTGTGTGGCACTCTCTGCCAGGATGTGCACTTATTTTAGCATCTTATTCCCTTGTTTTTAAAAAAAAAAAAAAAAAAGCCTTAAGGGGTTGTCCGAGAGTTGCAAAAAAATGAGCCGGGCTGGGGGCGGACGTTTTAAAAAAAATAAACGTGTACTCACCTCTTCTGTCAATCCCGATGTTCCACTCCATGGTCTGTCTGATCTGTGCCCCTGTTTGTTTCTAGGGCAGGAAGTTATGCTCGGAGCTTCTGTATCAGGCGCTGGTATAGGTCGACAGTTGGGTGTGTCGCGCCACCTCGGCCACCCCAGCCAGCTTCTGTGCCCCTGTTTACAGGTCATGTATCAGACAGACCCCGACGTGGAACATCGGAGCGATAGAGGAGGGTACACTTTAGTTTTTTTAGAGCAACTCTCGGACAACCCCTTTAACTCTCAGGCTCATCTGCCACACCAAAAACGTACTATTAATACTCGTGTAGACCTGGTTTTCAGCCACAAAACATGTGCACCCTGGCGCACACTATGACGCTGCAAGCGCGTGAGCGTGCTATATTATGTGCCGCTGGCAGAGTGCATGGTCGCATCTCTGCTTGCTGTACATCAAGAGAAGACAGAAGAAGAGACGTGGAGACGGACGCTCGGGGAGCTGTGGCGCATCGGTACCGCCTGAAGTTAGTATGTAAGTTGATTTTGAGGTTGAAGTTCTGGGCAAACTGGGGGCTTGCTGTATACTAAAGGAGTGCTGACGGCTGGCTACTAAAGGGGGCTAGCTGGATACTAAAGGGTGCTGGCACTAAAGGGGGCTGGTGGCTGGCTACTAAAGAAGGCTGGATGGCTGGCTACTAAAGGTGGCTGACTACTACTAATGGGCTCCTGGCTACTAAAGGGGGCTGGCTGATACTAAAGGGGGGCTGGCTGTATACTACAGGGAGGCTGGGACTGGACTGTAACGACTGGGCTTGCTGTCTATTTACTGGAGACTGTACCAATGCATTTCCCACCCTTGGCTTATACTCAATAGGTTTCCCAGTTTTTTGGTGGTAAAAATTAGGGGCCTTGGCTTATACTTGGTCGCTTATACTGAGTATAATGGTAACAGTCAATGCAGACATACAGCTAAAAGCGAATACAAATACAAAAACTAACCAAAGCAGAAGTAACAGTGAGCAGTATACATAGGGGAGGCTACACAAGGTTGTAGATGCTACATATCTGTAGATTATGCCCAGAGGAAAATATCTTTGTGAACTCTGGGCATCGTTGGAACTTGTCTTTCACGCTGTCACTGAAGAGACACGAGTTGTCTAGTCTTTAACCATTCTGGTGTTTGTAGGATTTTCTATCCCTCGCACCTGGTTGTCTTGTCCTATTTTCCAGCTAAGTGCTTCAAGAATTTTATGATCTGTCACTTAAAATGTTTAATATGCACTTGAGGGAATCCAGCGCACCAACGGCCATCTAGTCCTTCTGTCCCACTCGAGGTGTTCTCACTTACATTGTAACAAGCCAAGAAAGTAAAAGGAAGCAGGAAACAAACCATATTCCTACAGCCGCCGTGGAATAAACCACTTAACCGGACAATAAAACTCAAATCAATTACATCTAAACATCTCGAAGGAAATGGGTTTAAGGAGAAAAAAGACATACAAACAACTTCAATTATCCCTGTTCCTACATAACTGATAGACGAGACAATGCAGTTCTGTGTATGGCTTTATAATCTGCATGAAATGGCCTAAATAATAGCTTAACCCTTACAACACATTGTAAGGGGAGGACTGTGCTTGGCTTCTGTATGCCACATCTCAGGAGGGAAAGGGTGGATTACTGCCTCTCTACAGGAGCGCTCACAAGCTGGTGTGTCAGCCATTCCCCTGCCTTGCGATATGTTCAGATGGGAAAGAATTAGCTGGTATTTGGTCATTGGACAAGAATCTATAGCTGCAATCCATATGTCAAACACACATAACTAAAGTTATAAACAGGAGGGTTGGGTACATTTCTTGCTTTACCCACCCTATTGGCCCTTGCCCCTACACACACGGCCTACTAAAAATCACAACACCCATTTTAGAGTAGAAGAAGAAGCTGAACTCTAACAATTGTTCTGCATATCATAAAATGAACCATAAATTAAACATAAAATTGAACATAAAATCATATTGTTATATATAATATCATGTGAAATCACCATAGATAGTATTGGGTAAGTATATTAGATCTTGCTTTGTATTGTTATAGTAATTGGAGTCAAATGCACCTTTGGCATTGTGCCTGGTTGCCAACTGCACCCTACTAGTGCTATCATATATGCAGTGTGTGACACTAGCGCAGTACATAAACGATTGGTGTCACAAATAAAACAGATAAAAATGTAACTGATAATAGTCACTAAATAACTGAGATCAGACCAGGATATGGGACTGTTACTACGTATCCAATTTGGTAAACAATATATTTGGCTTGTCTCATAGATTGTTTCACACAGCTAGCATTCCCCCTTGGTCACTTGTGGTTATCCCGTTGGGTAATATCCTTCCTTTACATAGCGTTATTATTACCTGCATCAGTTTTTTGCTGCCACAGATGGCCTCCCCTGTGCTATGTCACACTACTGACTCGGGACGCGGTGTACTCATTCTCCCTTCCTATTCCCATTCTGATAGACTGGATTTTGTCTGGAGCATGCTGGAGCACACAGCTGAATTACCCAGGTCCTAGTGCTGGTGGCTGTGTGTGGAAGCCGGCTCCTTTTGAGATATGTGTCTTCTCACTTGATTTACGGCATCAACCAGACTCGAGATAAAATGATAGTCGTTATTGTGTTCTAGACACGTTTTGGGGTGTCTAACCCCTTTTCAATAACTAATATTTTCTAATAGCAATATTGTCATAGCAACTCATAACAGCAATGATTCTATTTACTGCAACAGCATAAAGGAAACATTTTACCTAGATTTATGCACCCACAGGTTCTTATAGATGGGGTGAATGTCCCAAATCTTCATGAAGCTCAGGGCTGCTTTGCATGAGGTGGGATGAAAATATATTTGGAAGAGGGTGTGTGTATATACTGGGGGAGATTCTGTGTATATACTGGGGGGAGATTCTGTGTATATACCGGGGGAAGGCTGTGTAAATACCTGGGGGGAGCTGTGTATATACTGGGGGGGGGGGGCTGTGTATATACCGGGGGAAGGCTGTGTATACTGGGGAGGAGGCTGTGTATACTGGGGGTGATGGGTGTATATACTGGGGGGAAAGGCTGTGTATATACTGATGGGAGCTGTGTATATACCGGGGGAAGGCTGTGTAAATACCTGGGGGGAGCTGTGTATATACTGGGGGGGGGGGCTGTGTATACTGGGGGAGGCTATGTAAACTGGGGGAGGCTATGTATACTAGGGAGAGGCTGAGTATATACTGGGGGAAGCTGTGTATACTAGGGGGAGGCTTTGTATATACTGGGGGAGGTTGTGTATATACTGGGAAGGCTGTGTATATACTGGGGAGGTTGTGTGTATACTGGGGGGAGGTTGTGTATACTAGGGAGGCTGGGTATTTACTAGGGGGATGTGTGTATATACCGCTGGTGGAGCTGGTGTATACTGGAGGACAGGAACGATGTGGGAGGGATTCTGTGTATATACTCAGGGGGTGGTATATATACAGGGAGAGGCTGTGTATACTGGGGGGAGGATGTGTATATACTGCAGGGGAGCCTGTGTATATATTGGGGGGCTGTGTATATACTGAGGTGGAGCCTGATTGTATACTAAGGGGGGAGTTGTGTATATACTGGGGGGCTGTGTATACTGAGGCATAAGCTGTGTATATTGAAGGAGGCTGTGTATCCTCGCGATGCTGTGTATACTCGGGGGAGGCTGTGTAAATACCAGGAGGAGGCTGTGTATATACTAGGGGAGGCTATATATACTAGGGGGAGGCTGTGTATATACTGAGGTGGAGCCTGTTTGGTGTACTAAGGGGGAGCTTTGTATATACTGGGGGGCTGTGTATACTGAGGCATAGGCTGTGATACTGGAGGAGGCTATGTATCCTGGGGAGGCTCTGTATACTCGGGGGAGGCTGTGTAAATACCAGGGGGAGGATGTGCATATACTGGGGAGGCTATGTATACTAGGGGAGGTCGTGTATATACTACTGGGGGGAGGCGTGTTTTGGGGAGAGCTGTTGTATATACTGGGGGCTGTGTATAGGGGGAGAGCCTGTGTATATACTGGGGAGCTGTTGTATATACTGTGGGAAGGCTGTATATATACTGGGAGGAAGGCTGGTATATACAGGGTGATTCTGTGTTTACTTCGGGGGAGTCTGTGTATATATTGGGGAGGGCTGTGTATACTGAGGGGGAGCCTGTTTTGTACTTGTATATACTGGGGGGCTTGTGTTTACTAGACCACAGGGCGTTGTGTAGTGCGGGGGAGGCTGTGTATACTGGGGAGGCTGCTATATACTGGGGGGCTGTGTATATACTGGGGAAGACTGTGTATATACTGGTGGGAGCTGTGTATATACTGGGGGGGAGCCCTGTGTGTATACTAAGGGGGAGATGTGTATATACTGTGGGGCTGTGTATACTGGGGGAGGCTGGTTATCTGGGGGGAGGATTGTGTATACAGGGGGAAGATGTGTAATATACTAGTGGTGGTTGTGTATGTACTGGGGGAGGTCTGTTCATTCATGGTGAGGTGTGTGTTGGGGAGGCGATGTGCATACTCGGGGCGCTGTGTATAACTGGGGTGCTATATATACTGGGGAGTGGATTCTGGGTGGAGCTGTGACTAGGACTTTAACTGGGGGTGTATGTGAGCATAGCTGTGTATACTAGAGCTATGTACTGGGTCGTAACCAAAAAAAACTGGGGCTGTGTAAAACCTGAGTTATACTACGGGAGGCTGTATATGGCTTATCACTGGGGGGTGAGTGAGCTGTGTTTACTGTGTGATAAGGCTGATATCGGGTGGAGGCTGTGTATATACTGGGGCTGCATATGTACTGGGAAGGTAGAGGCTGTGTGTATACAGGGGGGCTTTGTGTATACGGGGGAGGCTTTGTATATAGGGGTCTGTAATGGTGGAGGGCAGCACTTTCATTTTCACCTCAGGCGCCAAATTATAGAATTTGGCTTGCCCCGTGGAAGCTGTCTGTGTTTTTGCATTCCAAAAAACAAACCATTATACTTATCTGAGATAGGTTCTTCTGAAGACAGGGGCCACAAATCAGTTCACGGGGCAGTTTTACGTCCCCTGGTCCTGTCCGCGATCACCGCTGTGCGTTGTCCGACGAGGATTCTGGTCTGCCGCGATTCACTTAGGTCGTGGCGTCCATTTCCGTGCTGTGTTGCTTCCACACTGATATCCGCCGGAGTTCACCTTCTTCTTCCCCAGCTGCATGTGAGTGCTTGTTCTTTGCGACAACAATTTCATTTTTAAATTCCGCGGTTTGTCCGAATCGTCAAGGTTTGGCCGACGGCACCCCCCCCCCTCATTTCTGTTGGCATGCAGCCGTGCGATGCGCCACAATCCTATCGCATGGTTCCAAAACCTCCAACCCCCGTGGCAATTCGCGCAATAAGGAAATATTCGGGAACCCAACGGATCGTGGTCCGCCGGAGCCTTAGTAAATGAGCCCATTGTGTCCCATCATACATATGTTAGTGCAATGCAACTGTGCAGTGTATAATGGTGTGGTTCTTCCCTGCGACCTACTCATCTTATGGTGCTTTCCCACTGCCCCACGGGAACTTTTCCTAAGTGAGAAACTGGTAAAAGGCTGCAGAGTCACTGGTGCTGTTATAGAACTTAAACTCATCATTAACCTGGAAGACCTTCTAATGGCTACTGCCCAAGCTATGAAACCACTCTTGAAAGACACGTACAACCAGACCATAAAAAACCTCATTAATATTTGCGTAACTAACCGGATTAAAAGAAATATCTGGGTTAGATAAAGATGAATGGAACATAATATAAAATCCTCTGCATAGTATTGAAGTCTATTAAATTAGTGCAATTCTGTTGATATCGGAATCGCCGCCTGCACAAGTTCCAGAAAAATCCTCCTCGCCTCATTGTTGTAAAGATTACTCTTCATTTATTATTGTTGACGAAATGGAGTAGTAGATTTTATTTTATTTTTTAAAGGAAGAAACTGGTGAGCTTTGTACATAAGTACATAATGATAATATACTTATGAATTAGACACATCCAGTTTGCCCACCAGCTTGGACAAATGTTCTGTGTTGCATAGAGGCTTAATTTTACTTCCCACATCTCAAGATTTAAAAAAAACGTTTTCAGTATCTGGGAAATCCAGTCGGGTAATTCGCTCAACCTTTGGTTTACACAAAGACTATGTCCTTCTCAGCACTCCTATAACAGATTGGCGAATCACACACTTTATATATTGCACTGAATCCCTAAATTAGCCGGGAACGAATAATGTCTGCGACACGCTACTCATGATGCCACACCCCCTTCCTCCCACTGTGTCTGTGATCACTAACATTTACCCCGAAAGAATACTCCTTTCATCATGCACCATAGCCTGGCAGCCAAGAATGCTTTGAATTTCAAAGCCGTGGTAGGAAGCTTACTCAGTGTTGTAGTACCGTTTTAGTAGCAGTTTTGCATAAGTTTTGCAAAATTTTAATATTCAGTAAAAAGAAACAAGGGTCATTCAAAGGAGAAAAACGTACGGAGAATGACAACATCTCTAAACGCAAAGTGCATGATTCCGAAACTATTTCTCAAACAATAATATTTTGTTGTGTTTACTGGAATGTTTTCTTACATCAATGGTATTTTGATGGTTTCGGAAAGCAATTTCACCATAGTTTATGAGTTTTGTTATAAGGGAATTCTAAGGCCAACCACCTAAAAAGCAAAAACCATTATGTCAATGCCCAGGAAGTGCGGCCCATCCTCTACTGGTTTCCTTTAGTTACCAGACTGTATATTGGCACCAGAATTCACCAAAGACCTCGTTTGGCTACTAGTGTCTATTTCCCGATGTTGATTGAAGGATGACCTCCCAGATGCAATATTAATAATAATTCTTTATTTATATATCGCACACAATTACCGCGCGCTGTACCGGAGCTTGCCAATCCAGTCCCTGTCTCACAATGGGGCTCACAATCCTAAATCAATCAAACCCTGCCATATGTTTTGTAGTGTGCGAGGAAACTGGAGGAAAGGACCCGGAGGAACCCACACAAACACAGAGATAACACACAAACTCTTGCAAGTGTTGACCCTGGGACTTGAACCCAGGTCCCCCAGCAACTGCTAGGCTGTAATGCTAAACCCTAGCCACCATGCGCCCTAAAGTTACATGTACATGTTCTAAGCTGTGTCTAAGCATTTTTTTTGATAAAGACTTTTGTGACTGGTTTTTTGGTATGGCTGTGTTATTTCATGCAGTAGGTAGCCTAGAGTGCACATAGCTGTATAATAACGCATGGCCCCATGTTCATTTTGTGGGGGGTTTGGTGGTTATACGCTAATATAAAGCAGGTAAGATGCGTTTGTGCACTCTGTATGAGGTTGTAGGTGCAGGGTAAGGTAAGTTGGAGTGATAGTAAAAGCAATGGGAGTCTGGCGCGAGGGACAGGGAAAGGAAAAAAAAACAAGGGGAGGGGAAGAGGAACACGTAGTAGGACATAGATCGGGCATTTTGGGATGCGGCGATACCTAATGTGTTAGTGATTTTTACTGTTTATTATATTCTATATGAGTTCTAGGGAAAGTGGTGATTTGAATTTTTAATATTTTATAAAAATTTTTATTTTTTTAAACTTTTTTTTATTTTTTTTTTACTATTTCTTAGACCCTCTAGGGTACATTAACCCTAGATGGTCAGATCGTTCCTACCATATACTACAATATATGGCATTTTTGACGGTCATTCATTACAATGAGCCACAACCCCCACCCTTGTATGAAGAGCGTTAAGGGGTTAAGTATCAGCACATCCCAGAAGTCCAAATCTACCAAAATATAACAGTTATTCCTGTTGTTGGACCCCGTGATGGAAAACAGCATCCTAAATGTTCATAACGCCACTTTTTTACCATTTAAAATAGTTTTTTTTTTAATAAATATTTATCAAAAAGTCATACAGTTCCCGAACTTTTAGCGAGGAAAACAACATCTTGCGCTGCTAAAAAGACACCTCACACAGCTCTGTACACCAAAGTATGAAAAAGTCATTAGTGTCTGAAGATAGCAAAATGTCGATTTTTTTTTTTTTGTACAGAAGGTTTACATTTTTTAAATATTTTAAAACACAATAAAACCTATGTAAAATGAGTATCCACATGATTGAACTGACCCAAAGAATAAAGGAGACATATCAGTTGTGGCGCACAGTGAAAGCAACGCTTGCAAGAAAATGGCGCAAATGTTTTTTCCGCCAATTTCACCACATTTGGACTTTTGTTCATGGCATGAAATATTAAGTTACATCACTTTGTAGCACTTTGTTTACAGAGAAAAGAAGCCTACACACAGCTCTGTACATGGAAAAATAAAAAAGTTCTGGATTTATATAGGTGGGAAGTGAAAAATAGAAACACAAAAAGAAAAAAGGGGTTAAAAACAGGGTGGCACATGAAAGAGCTGAAACTCCTAAACCGTTCTCACAATTTTTAAGTGGATATTCTCAGTATGGACGTTATACATATATATACAGACGGCCCCTACTTAAGAACACCCGACTTACAGATGACCCCTAGTTACAAACGGACCTCTGGATATTGGTAATTTACTGTACTTTAGCCTTAGGCTACAATAAACAGTTGTAACAGTTATCACAGGTGTCTGTAATTAAGCTTTATTGTTAATCCTGATTCTTATGAGAATCCAACATTTCTAAAATGCAATTGTCCATTATGTCACATTAACTTGAATATGTTTTAGTAAAGAGGAAAAAAAATTGTGTGAATGTCCAAATAGTTATGGACCTAACTGTATATGGGTTCATGAGGGTCTGGTCAGAGGAATGGAGCATTATACTGTCCATTAAGGTAGATATTCTTCAATTCTAGTGGGTTGGATAGTTTTGCAGCTGCATATGACACTCTTTCCCTATCCCAGTTACGCATTAATATGAATGTGTCAGCGTGCCATCCATTAAAGAAAAAAGATAGCAAACAGGCAAAAACAACATTCATGTGCAAGTAGCCTAAGGGCTAAGTTCACATGTTTGTTGGAGACTCTGTTTGAAGCCTTTATCACACATTCTATCAATAAACCACAAAAGAATGGGCTGGCACCACCTATATATCTATATGTCAACCAGTGCACACATGAAAAAATATAAGAACAGTATCACAAACATATTTATTCAAGGACATCTACCACCAGGATGAAGAAATGTAAACCAGGCACACTTGCATTCTGGTGTGTGCACTCTCTGCCAGGATGTGCACTTATTTTAGCATCTTATTCCCTTGTTTGTTTTTTTTAAAAAAAAGCCTTAAAGGGGTTGTCCGAGAGTTGCAAAAAAATGAGCCGGGCTGGGGCGGACGTTTTAAAAAAATAAACGTGTACTCACCTCTTCTGTCAATCCCGATGTTCCACTCCATGGTCTGTCTGATCTGTGCCCCTGTTTGTTTACAGGGGCACGGAAGTTATGCTCGGGGAGCTTCTGTATCAGGCGCTGGTATATGCTGACAGTTGGGTGTGGTCGGCCACCTCGGCCACCTCAGCTTCTGTGCCCCTGTTACAGGGTCATGTATCAGACAGACCCCGACGTGGAACATCGGGAGCGATAGAGGAGGTGGGTACACGTTTATTTTTTTTAGCAACTCTCGGACAACCCCTTTAACTCTCAGGCTCATCTGCATACGTTTTAAAGCCCTAAAAACAAGGGAATAAGAAGCTAATAGAAGAGCAGATCCTGCCAGAGGGGCCACAAACCACGTGTACATGGTTTATAATCCTTTATACTGGTGGTAGATGTCCTTTAAATCCACTAAATGCACTACATTAAAACAATTAAAATAGTACAAAATAAATATCAGGGACACACACTTGACGATGTGAGATATATTGCATTGCCCACCAAAAACTACTTTATATACTTGTGTATAAGCCTGGTTTTTCAGCTCAAAAATGTGCCCGGCGCTGACGCTGCCGCTGAGGACGTCATATTATGTGCCGGCTGGCAGAGTGCATGGTCGCATCTCTGCATGCTGTTACATCAGAGAGAAGACAGAAGAAGAGACGTGGAGACAGGAGCATCGGGGAGCTGTGCTGAGCATCGGTACCGCCTGAAGGTTAGTATGTAAGTTGATTTTGAGGTTGAAGTTCTGGGCAAACTGGGGGCTTGCTGTATACTAAAGGGTGCTGACTGGCTACTAAAGGGGGGTGGCTGGCTACTAAAGGGGGCTAGCTGGATACTAAAGGGTGCTGGCTACTAAAGGGGGCTGGGTGGCTGGCTACTAAAGAAGGCTGGATGGCTGGCTACTAAAGGTGGCTGACTAGCTACTAAATGGGGCTACCTGGCTACTAAAGGGGGCTTGCTGTATAGTACAGGGGGATGGCTATATACTAAAGGGAGCTGTCTGGCTGTATACTACTGGGGCTTGCTGTCTATTTACTGGGAGACTGTGACCAATGCATTTCCCACCCTTGGCTTATACTCAATAGGTTTTCCCAGTTTTTGGTGGTAAAATTAGGGGCCTTGGCTTATACTCTGGTCGGCTTATACTTGAGTATATATGGTATACAGTATAATGACGTCAATGCAGGAATACAGCTAAAAGCGAATACAAATACAAAAACTAACCAAAGGCAGAAGTAACATTAGTGAGCAGTATACAAATAGGGGAGGCTACACAAAGGTTGTAGATGCTACATATCTGTAGATTATGCCCAGAGGAAAAAATATCTTTGGTGAACTCTGGGCATCTTGGAACTTGTCCTTTCACCGCTGTCACTGAAGAGACACGAGTTGTCTAGTTCTTTAACCATTGTGGTGTTTGTAGGATTTCTATGCCTCTGCACCTGGTGTCTTGTCCTATTTTCCAGCTAAGTGCTTCTAAGAATTTTATGATCTGTCACTTAAAATGTTTAATATGCACTTGAAAGGGAATCCAGCGCACACAACGGCCATCTAGTTACTTCTGTCCCACTCGAGGTGTTCTCTACTTACATTGTAACAAGCCCAAGAAGTAAAAAGTAAGCAGGAAACAAACCTTATATTCCTAACAGCCGCAGTGAGAATAAACCACTTAACTCCTGACAATAAAACTCAAATCAAATTACATCTAAACATCTCGAAGGGAAATTGGTTTAAGGAAGAAAAAAGACATACAAACAAACTTCAAATTATCCTCTGTTCCTACATAAAATCTGATAGACGAGACAATGCAGTTCTGTGTATGGCTTTATAATCTGCATGAAATGGCCTAAATAAGTAGCTTAACCCTTACAACACATTGTAAGGGGAGGACTGTGCTTTGCTTCTGTATGTCCACATCTCCAGGAGGAGAAAGGGTGGATTAACTGCCTCTCTACAGGAGCGCTCACAAGCTGGTGTGTCAGCCATTCCCCTGCCTTGCTGATATGTTCAGATGGGAAGAGATTAGCTGGTATTTGGGTCATTGGGACAAGAATCTGTAGCTGCAATCCATATTAGTCAAACACAACATAGCTAAACTTATAAACAGGGAGGGTTGGGTACATTTCTTGCTTTACCTAACCCTATTGAGCCCTTGCCCCTACACACACGGCCTACTAAAAATCACAACACCCATTTTAGAGTAGACTAGAAGAAGCTGAACTCTAACAATTGTTCTGCATATCATAAAATGAACCATAAAATTAAACATAAAATTGAACATAAAATCATATTGTTATATATAATATCAGTGTGAAATCACCATAGATAGTATTGGGTAAGTAATATTAGATCTTGCTTTGTATTGTTATAGTATTGGAGTCAAATGGCACCTTTGGCATTGTGCCTGGTTGCAACCTGCACCACTACTAGTGCTATACAGTATATAGCAGTGTGTGAACACTAGGGCAGTACATAAACAGTTGGTGTCACCAAATAAAACAGATAAAAATGTAACTGATAAAAATAGTCACTAAATAACTGAGATCCAGACCAGGATATGGGACATGTTACTACTGTACTTCCAATCTTTGGTAAACAATATATTTGCTGTCTCCCATAGATTGTTTCACACAGCTTAGCATTTGCCCCTTAGGTCACTTGTGGTTATTCCAGTTGGGTAATATCCTTATAGGTTATGTATTACCTGCATCAGTTTTTTGCTGCCACAATGCCTCCACTGTGCTATGTCACCACTACTGACTCGGGACGCGGTGTACTCATGTTCTCCTTCCTATTCCCACATTCTGATAGACTGGATGTGTGCTGGAGCATGCTGGAGCACACAGCTGAATTACTCCAGGTCCTAGTGCTGGTGGCTGGTGTGATGGAAGCCGGCTTCCTTTTGAGATAATTGTCTCTCACTTGATTTACTGCATCAACCAGAACTCAGAGATAAAACAATGATAGGTAGGTCTGTCTGTATTTGTTTCTAGACACGTTTTGGGGTGTCTAACCCCTTTTTCAATAACTAATATTTTCTAATAGCAAATAATTGTCATAGCAACTCATAACAGCAATGATTTCTATTTACTGCAACAGCATAAAGGAAACATTTTACCTAGATTTGATGCACCCACAGGTTCTTATAGATTGGGGTGAAGTGTCCCAAATCTTCATGGAAGCTCAGGGCTGCATTTGTCATGAGGTGGGATGAAAATATATTTGGAAGAGAGGCTGTGTATATACTGGGGGGAGATGCGTATATACCGGGGGACGACTGTAGAACCAGGGTGGGAGGCTATGTATCCTGGGGAGGCTGTGTATACTCGGGGGAGGCTGTGTAAATACCAGGGGGAGGATGTGCATATACTGGGGGGAGGCTATGTATATCGCTACATAGCAATGGAAAAATTATTGGTAATAAAATTATTTAACAAGGAGTAGAAGATACACATACGAAAGTGATTTAGGCAAGCGGTGGCAACAACTAGAAGAATAGTAGGACATTAGTAATATACAGGACGATAGATATGAGCGATATAATACATAAGGAAGAGAAATAGAAGATTGATTATATAATAGCGAAAAAGCAAGATATATAATGGTCGATTATAGGATAGATAGCTAACAATGTGATAGAAGTATAGACAGGGATGGATGATAAGCATCTTCCCCGGGAATTCACCAAGGGTATTAACTAGATGGAGCAGCACTAAATGCTCGGTTACTCGTTATTCAGACAACTTTTCCTGATGCCTCGCGTTCTCGTCCGATAACAGCCCCATTGAAGTCCAATGGAGACCCAAGTCAGTTTTTCAAGGGACGCATGGTTCGGGAATAAATGTAGTATTTATTGAAAAAGAATGTCTTGTGATATTTACAGATGTATGCCAAACATCTGCAATCTATTCTCCTGTTCCGCGCGTATTATCTCCGACAGTTAGCAATTTGAAGAACCAGTGAAAATAAATAAAAACAGTGCAACAGTGACACAGGATCATTTAAAGTGAAAAAACGCAGTGAAACACAGTGAAGATAGATTACAGATTGTTCGGCACATCTGCTTACTTGGCGGGAGATACGCTGTCCCCGGATCCCTCCTCTGCTTCCACTGAAGTCTCCCTGATGCCGTCTTATAGATGTTTATGTACTGGATGAAACGACACCAGAAGGTAGATAAGACAGAGGAACTTGAAAAGAAGACTCCCGTCCAGCGCAAGGTTCAGGGATGCGGCAGTGAACGCACCGGCTCGGGGGTGATCAGGGCGGTTATCGGGGCTAAGCACAGCGCTGCCTCCTTCCTGTTTCTTAAACCCTTTGCCATGCCACTAACGACTCCCTGCGAATCAGAGTCCTGCAGTGAGGGCAAAGCGGATCGGCTTCGTTGCCTGCCCGGCTTGACCCCTTCTTCCCGGGCCTGTACAAGGTTAACCGGTACAACCATCCAACAGCAGGCGCCAGTTCCGACACATACAACACAGGAGCGAGCGAAGATTCAGCTACCTGCAGCGGCTCAGTCATCATTGGCGGGCGGGGGGGGAAAGCGGGCTGTCTGCCGCATTTTGAGCCATGCAGGTGCACGTCTTGGGGGGTTGCAGGGGAGTCCCGGACACCCCTCTCCGCCAGCACTCGTTTCCCCAGATTGTCTGCTTCCCTTTACTGTATTTAATGACCAGGTTCAGAACATTAGTTGATTTATATCCTTTTCAGAAGGAATGACATATAAGTAATATTTCCATTATCTTGAGGTGCAGCAGCTCTGCTGTGGCAGCAAATTCTCCCTGTAGTCTGCTGGCTAAGAATCTGGAGGGGACTCACACCACTTTCAGCTGTACTCTGGTCTGTGACCATAGAACCACCTACTTAATTTCCATGAAAGAAGAGAGCTCGCCCTCTTTTATAATGATCTAATTTGTGTTTCTTATCTCAGGAAAAAGGAGCTATTAACTGTTAAACTGCCGCTGGGAGTTAATTTTTTCTATATATAAATGGCACCCTGATATTCTCACTTTAAAACCTGAATATCTCGTGTATCCATAGGCACCTAGAAACAAAATTCAAGATTCATTTGAAAGAAGAGATTACCTTCAGGGGGCCCTGGGCAATTGCCCACTTGCCTACCATAGCGCCGGCCCTGCCATCGTCCAATACTTTTGATCCGCTTTAACCCTTTACTGACGGTGATGTTTGCCACAGGCCAAAGCCACCATGTCCGTCAAAAGCCAGCGTTCATTGGGGCGCCACCCCCCCATAATGGTTATGAATAATTGATCACACTGATATCATTAAGGATTCAGGGTCTTTATCATAGATATAGCATATTGGAAGTTCAAATTACCCCTAAAACTGAAATAAAAATAAATAAGCGTAAAAATCATATACATGTGTTAACCCCTTGAGGCGACATGGGTTTTTTTACTTGCTCATTTCTCACTCTCCCCACCTTCCAAAAATTCCATAATTTTTTTCATTTTTTATTTCGTGTACAGACCTGTGTTGGGGCTTACTTTTTGGGCATAACATTAATTTCTTCCCGTATTGTTATTTATTTTAACATGACCGTGTACTGTGTGAGACTGAAAAAAATCCAAATGTGGAAAAATTGAAAAAAACCTGCACTTCTTTCTGTGGGATAGTTTACGCTTTGACTGTGTGCTCCAATAACGCGTTGATACCAAATTTATATAGGTTTTAATTGCGTTTTAATACATTTTCAAAAATAATAAACGAATGTGGAAAAAAAAGAAAAACTTTTTTTTGCTATCTCTTCTATAACTTTTTTCATACGTTGGGGTGGAGCTGGATAATTCTTTTTTCAAATGAAGCCACCTTTTTTTCATTGCTATTCATTTGAGGTCGCTGTTCGAACATTTTGATCACTTTTTATGCATTTTTTTAGTGATTGTAAAAAGGTTAAAATTCGCATTTCGGACATTGGGGGCCCCTGCCCGGCTGGAACCGTTTTTAGATTTATAGTCGGGCATTTTGGACGCGGCGAAACCTAATGTGTTAGTGATGTTTACTGTTTAATATATTTTATGATGGTTCTAAGGAAAGTGTGATTTGAATTTTAATAATATTTTATAAAAATTTTATTTTTTTAAACTTTTTTTTTCTTTTTTTTTCACTATTTCTTAACCCTCTGGGTACATTAACCCTGAGATGGGTCAGATCGTTCCTACAGTAGTACTACATATATGGCATTTTTTTTGACGGTCCTTCATTACAATGAGCTACACAACCCCCCCCTTGTATAAAGCGTTAAGGGGTTAAGTATCAGCACATCCAGTAAGTCCAAATCTACCAAATATAACAGTTATTCCTGTTTGTTGGAGCCCTGATTGAAAACATCATCCTAGTATGTTATACGCACTTTTTTGCCATTTAAAGTAGTTTTTTGAATACATATTTCAATCAAAACGTCATACGCTTCCCGAACTTTTAGCGAGAAACATCTTGCGGCTGCTAAAAGACACCTCACACAGCTCTGTTCCACCAAGTATAAAAAGTTATTAGTGTCTGAGATATGCAAAATTTCATTTTTTTTTTTTTTTTGTGTCCGAAGGTTTACATGTTTTTTAAATATTTAAAACGACAATAAACCTTGTAAAATGAGTATCCACATGAGTTGAACTGACCCCAAAGAATAAGGAGACGCTATCATATTGTGGCGCACAGTGAAAGCTGTAACAAGCTTGCACGAAAATGGCGGCAAATGTTTTTTCTCGCCAATTTCACCACTTTGGACTTTTGTCATTGCATGAAATATTAAGTAATCATCTTTGTAGCACTTTGGTGTTACAGAAGAAAATAGCCTACAC
Source organism: Engystomops pustulosus (assembly GCA_019512145.1). Taxonomy (NCBI): domain Eukaryota; kingdom Metazoa; phylum Chordata; class Amphibia; order Anura; family Leptodactylidae; genus Engystomops; species Engystomops pustulosus. Next base: position 41,623,600 of record CM033642.1, on the reverse strand, counting down.
ACCGCTTGTACTGAAAATAAAAAAAAGTTCTGGATTATATAGGTGGGGAAGTGAAAATAGAAACACAAAAAAAAAGGTGGTTTAAAAACATGGTGGCACCTGAAGAGCTGAAACTCTCTACAACCGTTCTCCACAATTTTTAGTTGGATAGTTCTCAGTAATGGAGTTATACATATATAGACAGACGGCCCCTCACTTAAGACAGCCAGCCCACTTACCTATGACCAGCCTAGTTTACAACGGACCTCTGGATAATTGGTAATTTATGTACTTAGCCCTTGCTACCAATAACCAGTTGTATACATTATCACAGGTGTCTGTAAATATAAGGACACCTGTCACAGTCTCTGCCACTAGTCCTGTCACCCCTGTTTTTGGCAGCTCACAAGGACCCCCATCCCAGGCCTTTATCTAGGTATTCACATACATTATCATTGTAAATCATCTTGTTCTTTATCATGTAGAATAATGATGCTGTCACATGGTCAGAGGCATGATGTCACCCCTGTTACCCCTCCCCTCCCTCCCGCGTGCTCATGCTGTTGTATGTATAGTAAAGCATTTTGCTAGTGTGTGTTGCTGCATTCTGCTGAACATGCTTCTCTCTCCCTCCTACGATCAGGTGAGAGACACAGACACATCAGCACAACACATGAATCTGACATTTTCTGCTGTACATTGCTGCCTGGAGCTGCTGTATCTCTCCTATACACCACATGCACACACAGGCTGCAGGGGTGTGGCCACCAGCTCCAGGAATCACATCATTATAAGCCTCCTCACTCCAATATACAGCTGTCAGGCAGCACTGGGGTTTGGCCTGTGCCTCCCCTCATGAATAGATGGACAGCTTGAATATGCTAAAAAAAAATGGCTTCATTGGGCATTTCACGGTAATTTGCAATACACTTTAGGACCTCATGCTTATGTTTACAGGCATGTAAGGGCAAATAAGGTATAGAGCAATGCTCTCTAATTGCAGTTTAGGAAAATATATTTAGGTTTAGGGGGGTTATTTTGCAGGACTGGTTCTCTTTAATCTTTATTGTTTAACCTGCTTATTATGAGAATGCCAACATTTCTTAAAAGCAATGTCCCATTATGTCACATTAACGTTGAATAGTTTTAGTAAAGAGGAAAAAAAATTGTGATGTGAATGTCCAAATAGTGTATGGACCTAACTGTATATGGGTTCATGAGTGTTACTGGTCAGAGGAATGGAGCATTTATACTGTCCATCAAGGTAGATATTCCCTTCAATTCTAGTGGTTTGGATAGTTTTGGCAAGCATGCATATGCAACTCTTTTCCCTATCCCACGTTACCCTTAATATGAATGTGTCGCGTGCCATCCATAAAGAAAAAAGATAGCAAACAGCACGCAAAAACAACATCATGTGCAAGGAGCCTAAGGGACTAAGTTATCACATGTTGTTGGAGACTCTGTTGCAGCCTATAACACACAGTTATTCAACTAAACCACAAAAGAATGGGCTGGCACAACCTAGATATTCTATATGTCAACCAGATGCCACACATGAAAAAAATAAAGAACAGTATCAACAAAACAATTTATTCATAGGACATCTACCACCAGCCTGATGAAGAAATGTAAACCAGCACCACTTGCATTGGTGTGTGCATCTCTGCCAGCTTTGATGGAACTTATGTAGCATCTTATTCCCTTGTTTGTTTTTTAAAAAAAAAAAAAAAGCCTTACAGGGGTTGTCCGAGAGTTGACAAAAAAATGAGCCGGGCTGGGGTGCGGACGTTTTAAAAAAAAAATAAACGTTTGTACTCACTCTTCTGTCAATCCCGATGTTCCACTCCATGGTCTGTCTGATCTGTGCCACCTGTTGTTTCAGGGAGGAAGTTATAGCTCGGAGCTTATGTATCAGGCGCTGGTATATGGCGACAGTTGTGCATGGCGCGCCACCTCTGCCCAAACGATCCCCCCAGCACAGCTTCTGTGCCCCCTGTTACAGCGTCTGTATCAGACAGACCCCACGTGGAAAACATCGGGAGCGATAGAGGAGGGGTACAGTTTTTTTTAGCACTTCACACTTCTTAAATCAGTTTGCATAGTTTAGCCCAAAGGATAAGAACTAAAGAGAGCGATCTCGGACAACAACCTGTAATAAGCTTTAACTGGGTAGATGCTTACCATAAGCTTTACATATATCAATTCAGGCACCACACGATAATAATCATTACACCAAACTTTAGTACTTGTGTAGCCTGGTTGTTCAGCACAAAACATGGCCCTGGCGCCTATGACGCTGCAGCGCGTGACGTTCATATTATGTGCCGCTGGCAGAGTGCATGGTCGCGTCTCTGCATGCGTGTTACAAATCAGAGAGAAGACAGAAGAAGAGACGTGGAGACCAGTGACCAGTCGGGGAGGCTGTGGCGATCATCGGTACCGGCCTGAAGGTTTTAGATGTAAGTGATTTGAGGTTGAAGTTCTGGGCAAACTTGGGGCTGGGGCTGTGCTGCTCTATATAAAGGGGGGTGAGGCCTGGCGACTAAAGGGGGCTAGCTGGATACTAAAGGGTGCGGCACTAAAGGGGGCTGGATGGTCTGAGCTACATAAAGGAAGGCTGGATGGCTGGCACTAAAGTGGCTTGACTACTACTAAATGGGCCCTGGCTACTAAAGGGGGGGGCTGGGCTGAAAAAAAAAAAATAAAAGGGGGGCTGGCTGTATACTTACAGGGGAGAGCTGAGGGATTCTGGATGTATACGACTGGGCTTGCTGTCTATTACTGGAGAACTGTGAACCAATGCATTTCCACCCTTGCTTATACTCATAGGTTTCCCAGTTTTTTGGTGGTAAAATTAGGGGCCCTTGGCTATACTCTGGTCGCATACTGGGAGTATAATGTAATACGATCATGATCAATGCAGGACATACAGCAAAATCGATACAAATACAAAAACTAACGCAAAAGCAGAAGGCATTAGTGAGCAGTATACAACTAGGGCGAGGCTACACAAAGGTTGTAGATGCTTACATATCTGTAGATTATGCCCAGGGAAAAATATCTTGTTGAACTCTGGGCATCTTGGAAATTGGCCTTTCAACCGCTGTCACTGAAGAGACAACGAGTTGTCTAGTCTTTAAACCATCTGTGTTTGTAGGATTTTCATGCCTCTGCGCACCTGGTTGTCATTGTCCTATTTTCCAGCTAAGTGCTTCAAGAATTTTAATGATCTGTCACTTAAAAATGTTTAATATGCACTTGACGGGAATCAGCGCACGACAACGGCATTAGATCCGTTGTCCACATACGAGGTGTTCTCATTACTTTGTAACAAGCCAAGAAAGTAACCAAGGAAGCAGGAACAAACCTAGATATTCCTAACACCGAAGGGAGAATAAAACCACTAACTCCGGACAATAAATCAAATCAATTAACTAAACATCTCGAAGGGAAATGGGTTTAAGGAAGAAAAAAAGACATACAAACACACTTCAATTATCCCTGTTCCTAATAAAAGCTGATAGACGCAGACAATGCAGTTCTGTGTATGGCTTTATAATCTGCATGAAATGGCCTCGCAAATAATAGCTTAAAACCCTTACAACACATTGTAAGGGGAGGACTGGCTTGCTTCTGTACTTGCCACATCTCCAGGAGGTGAAAGGGTGGATTAATGCCTCTCTACAGGAGCGCTCCAAAGCTGGTGGTCAGCCATTGCCCTGCCTTTGCGGATATGTTCAGATGGGAAGAGATTAGCTGGTTTTGGTCCATGTGGACACGAATCTATAGCTTGCATCCATATGTCAAAACACAACGATACTAACTTATAAACAGGGAGGGTTTGGGTAACATTCTTGCTTTACCCACCCTAATTGGGCCCTTGCCCCTACCACACGGCCTACTAAAATCACAACACCCATTTTAGATGATAGAAGAAGATTAGTGAAAACTCTAACATTGTTTCTTCATATCATAAAATGAACCAAGACATTAAAATAAAATTGACATAAAATCATATTGTTATACATAATCATCAGTGTGAATCACCATAGATATATTGGTAGTATATTAGGATCTTGCTTTTGTATTGTTATAGTAATTGAGTAACAAGGCACCTTTGGCATTGTGCCTGGTGCCACATGCACACCGCTACTAGGCAATCAGTATATACGCATGAGGTGCACACTAGCCAGTACATTAACAGTGGTGTCACAAATAAAACACAGATAAAAATGTAACTGATAAATATCCACGTAAATAACTGGACAGACCAGGATTGGGACACTGTTCTGACTTACGTTCCAATCGTTGGTAACAATATATTTGCTTGTCTCCAGATAGATTGTTTCACACAGTAGCATTTCCCCTTGGTCATTGTGGTTATCACGTTGGGTAATATCCTTAATAGTAGGCCTCTACATAGAATAACAAGTTGTTGTGCCACAGTTTTCATTGAAAAGTACCTGCATACAGTTTTTTGCTGCCACAAGCCTCCCCTGTGACTATGTCACCGACTACTGACTCGGGACGCGGTGTACGTCATGTCTTCCTTCCTATTCCCAATTCTGATAGACGTGGATTGTTTGCTGAGCAATGCTGGAGCACACAGACTGAATTACGCCGGTCATAGTGTGGTGGCTGGTTGTGACTGGAAGCGGATTACCTTTTGAGATATGTGTCTTCTCACTTGATTTACGCATAACCAGACTCAGAATAACAGAAGTAATCTGTGGTTGTTGCTAGACACGTTTTGGCGGTGTCTAACCCCTCTTTTCAATAACTAATATTTTCTAATAGCAATTGTCATAGACAACTCATAACAGCAATGATTCTATTTACTGCAACAGCATAAAGGAAACATTGTTACCTAGATTTGATTTATGCACCACCAGGTTCTTATAGATGAGGGGTGAAGTTGTCCCAAATCTTCCATGAAGCTCAGGGACTGCTTTGTTGCATGATGGTGGGATGGAAAAATATATTGATAGAGAGGCTGTGAGTATTACTGGGGGAGATTCTGTGTCATACTGGGGGGAGATTCTGTGTATATACCGTGGAAAGGCTGTGTAATACCTGGAGGGGAGCTGGTGTAATAATGGGGGGGAGGGGGCGGCTGTGTATATACCGGGGGAAGGCATGTCTGTTATTAATCGGGTGAAGGAGGCTGTGTATAACTGGGGTGAGCGGTGTATATACACTGGGGGAAGAGGCTGTGTATATACTGGTGGGTCTGTAGTATATACGCGGGGAAGGCGTGTAAAATACCTGGGGGAGTGTGTATATATGGGGGGGGCCTGTGTAACTGGGGGAGGCTATGTAAACTGGGGAGGTATGTATACTAGGGAAGAGGCCTGAGTATATACTGGGGGAAGCTGTGATAATAGGGGGGCTTATAATGGGGGAGGGGGGATTACTGGGCTGTTTATATACTGGGGGGTGAGGGTTTGTGATATACTAGGCTGGTATGTTATGCGAGAAGCTGTATGTATATCTGCGGGAGGCTATTTGTATATCTGGGGGAGGCTGTGTATATAGGGTGTGAGTCTGGGTATTATACTGGGGCGTGTGTGTAGATACCGTGGTGGAGCTGGTATACTGTAGGCAGAACGATGTGGGAGGGATTTCTGGTGAATATACTCAGGGGATTTTTTTTTCGGATGGTATATATACAGGGAGAGGCATGTATACGGGGGTAGGATGTGTCATACGCTGCAGGGGAGCCTTGTGTAATTTGGGGGGCTGTGTATATACTGAGGTGGAGCCTGATTGTATACTAAGGGGGGAGTTGTGTATATACTGGGTGCTGTGATACTGGAGGCATAGCATGTTATGTGTATATTGAAGGAGCTGTGTATCCTCGCGGAGCTGATGTAGACTCCGGGGGGGGGAGGCTGTGTAAATACCAGGAGGAGGCTGTGTATATACTAGGGGGAGGCTATATATACTAGGGGGAGGCTGTGTATATACTGAGGTGGAGCCTGTTTGTGTACTAAGGGGGTGAGCTTATATTACTGGGGGGGCTGTGTATACTGAGGCATAGGCTGTGTATACTGGAGGAGGCTATGTATCCTGGGGAGGCTGTGTATACTCGGGGAGGCTGTGTAAATACCAGGGGGAGGATGTGCATATACTGGGGGGAGGCTATGTATACTAGGGGGAGGCTGTGTATATACTGGGGGGAGGCTGTGTATGTGGGGAGAGGCTGTGTATATACTGGGGGCTGTGTATAGGGGGAGAGGCTGTGTATATACTGGGGGAGGCTGTGTATATACTGGGGGAAGGCTGTATATATACTGGGAGGAGGCTGTGTATATACTAGGGTGAGGCTGTGTATATACTGCGGGGGAGTCTGTGTATATATTGGGGAGGGCTGTGTATACTGAGGGGGAGCCTGTTTGTTTACTATGTATATACTGGGGGGCTGTGTATACTGAGACACAGGCGGTGTATATGCTCGGGGGAGGCTGTGTATACTGGGGGAGGCTGCGTATATACTGTGGGGGCTGTGTATATACTGGGGAAGACTGTGTATATACTGGGGGAGCTGTGTATATACTTCGGGGGAACCTGTGTGTATACTAAGGGGGGAGATGTGTATATACTGTGGGGCTGTGGCTCCTGTGGGTGAGGCTGGAGGTTAACTGGGGGGGGAGATTGGTGTAACAGGGGGGTGTATGTGTATATCTCTAGGGGGGGGGTTGTGTAAATGTACTGGGGGAGGCTGTGTATATAATGGGGGGAAGGTGGTGCATATAATGGGGAATGGTGGTAAGGCTTGTGGCCTACCTCGGCAAGGGGGGATGGGGATAAGGACGAAAGATGTGATGCTGGTATCATACTTGGGGGGGAGTCTAAATATATACTGGAGGAGTAAGGGAAAGGAAGGAGATTCGGGGTGGGGAAAACGAGGGGCGGGGGGGGGGGAAGGAGGACTTGTTCTTCTTTTCCGTATACTAGAGTGAGCCTGTTTGTGTAACTAAGGGGAGCTTGGTCTACTGGGGGCTGTGTATACTGAGGCATAGGCTGTGTATACTGGAGGAGGCTATGTATCCTGGGGAGGCTTGATACTTACGTGAGGGAGGCTGTGTAAATACCAGGTGGGAGATGGGCATTATACTGGGGGGAGGCTATGTATACTAGGGGAGCTGTGTATATACGGGGGGGAGGCTCTCTGTGTATGTGGGAGAGAGGCTGGTATATGACTGGGGGCTGTGTATATGGGGGAGAGGCTTGTGTAATACTTGGGTGATGCTGTGTATAATACTGGGGGAAGCTGTATATATACTGGGAGGAGGCTGTGTATATACTAGGGTGAGGCCCTGTATATACTGCGGGGGAGTCTGTGTATATATTGGGGAGGGCTGTGTATACTGAGGGGGAGCCTGTTTGTATACTATGTATATACTGGGGGGCTGTGTATACTGAGGCAGAGGCGGTGTATATACTCGGGGGAGGCTGTGTATACTGGGGGGAGGCTGCGTATATACTGTGGGGGCTGTGTATATACTGGGGAAGACTGTGTATATACTGGGGGAGCTGTGTATATACTTCGGGGGAACCTGTGTGTATACTAAGGGGGGAGATGTGTATATACTGTGGGGCTGTGTATACTGGGGGAGGCTGAGTATACTGGGGGGGGGAGATTGTGTATACAGGGGGGAGGATGTGTATATACTAGGGGGGTTGTGTATGTACTGGGGGAGGCTGTGTATATAATGGGGGGAAGGTGGTATGCATATAATGGGGGGAAGGCGATGTGCATACTCGGGGGAGGCTGTGTATATACTGGGGGTGGATGTGTATATACTGGAGGAAGCTGTGTATATACGGGTTGAGGCTGTGTATATACTAGGGGAGGCTGTGTATACTGGGGAGGAGGCTGTGTATACTGGGGGTGAGGCTGTGTATATACTGGGGGGCTGCATATGTACTGGGGAGGAGAGGCTGTGTGTATACAGGGGGGCTTTGTGTATACTGGGGGGGAGGCTGTGTATATATGGGAGTCTATATATGGGGGAGGGCAGCACTTCAATTTTCACCTCAGGCAGCAAAAATGCTAGAATTGGCCCCGTGGAAGCAGTCTGTGTTTGCATTCCAAAAAACAAACCATTATACTTATCTGAGATAGGTTCTTCAATGAAGACAGGGGCCCACAAATCAGTTTCACTGGGGCAGTTTTACTTACCTGGTCCTGTCGCGATCCCGCGGTGCGTTGTCCGACTTAGGTCGTGCGTCCAATTTCCTGCATGTGTTGCTTCCACACTGAGATCCGCCGGAGTTCACCTTCTTCTTCCCGGTGCATGTGAGTGCTTGTTCTTGCGACACAATTTCGTTTTTAAATTCCGCGGTTTGTCCGAATCCGTCAGGTTATCCGACGGCACCCCCCCCCCCTCATTTCTGTTGCATGCAAGCCGGTGCGATGCTCCACAATCCGATCGCATGCGCCAAAACCCCGGGGCAATTCGGCGCAATAAGGAAATATTCGGGAAACCCAACGGAATCGTGGTCCCCGGAGCCTTAGTAAATGAGCCCCATTGTGTACACATTATATAATAGGTGAGGTGCAGCACATGTGCAGGGAGAATGGGTGGTTCTTCCCTGGCTAGCCTTACTCATCTTATGGTGCTTTCCACTGCCCACTGGGAACTTTTCCAAAGTGAGAAAACTGGTATAAGGCTGCAGAGTCACGGTGCTTATATAACTTAAAACTCTATAATTACATGGAAGACTTCTAATGGCTACTGCCCAAGCTGGTGAAACCACGTCTGAAAGACACGTACAACCAGGACCATAAAAACTCATGAATATTGCGTAACTAACAGGATTAAAAAGAAATAATCTGGGGTTTAGAATAAAGAATGAATGGAAACATAATATAAAATCCTCTGCATAGTACTTGAAGTGCTATTAAAATTAGTGCAATTCTGTTTGATAATAGGAAGCGGCGGCTGTACAAGTTCTAGAAAAATCTCCATCGCCTTCATTGTTGTAAAGATTACTCTTCATTTATATTGTGTGGACTAAATGGAGTAGTTAGATTTTATTTTATTTTTTTAAAAGGAAGGAGAACTGGTGAGTTTGGACATAAGACATAATGATAATAGTACTTATTAGAATTAGACAACATCCATTTTGCCCACCAGCTGGGACAAATGTTCTGTGTTGCATAGGCTTATTTTACTTCCCAGCAGTCTCAAGATTTAAATGTTTTCAGTTTCTGGGAAATCTCAGTCGGGTAGATGCGCTCAACCTTTGTTACACAAAGACCTATGTCTTCTCAGCACTCCTATACAGATTGGCGGATCACCTTTATTATATTCCACTGAATACCATAAATTAGCCCGGGAAGAATAATGTTCTGCTACACGCTACTCAATGTATGCACACCCCTTCCCACTGTGTCTTGTGATCACTAACATTTACTGAGAAGATACTCCTTTCAATCATGCACCATAGCCTGCAGCCAAGAATGCTTAGAATTTCAAAGCCGTGGTAGGGAAAGCTTACTCAGTCTTGTACCGTTTTAGCAGTTTTTGCATAATTTTGCAAAAATGTATATTCAGTTAAAAACAAGGGTCATTACAAACGAGAAAAAGCGTACGGGAGAATGAACGATCTCTAAACGCAAAGTGCATGATTGCCGAAACTATTTCTCCACAAATAATGATTTGTTGTGTTTACTGAATGTATTCTTACATCAATGGTATTTTATGGTTTAGAAAAGCAATTTCACATAGTTTATGAGTTATGTTATAAGGGAATGCTAAGGCCAAACCACCTAAAAGCAGAAACCATATGTCATGCCCAGGATAAGGCTGCCCATCTCTACGTGGGTTTCCTTTAGTAGACCAAGACTTTATTAGGCACCAGAGATTCACCAAAGACCTAGTTTGGCTACTAGGGTCTATTTCCTAGATGTTGATGAAGGATGAGCCTCCAGATGCAATAATTAATAATAATTCTTTATTTATATAGCGCACACAAATTACGCAGCGCTGTACAGAGCTTGCCAAATCGGTCCCTGTCCACAATGGGGCTCACAATCTAATCAACCTGCCAGTATGTTTTGTAGTGTGGGAGGAAACTGGAGGACCCGGAGGAAACCCACACAAACACACAAACTCTTTGCAAGTGTTGACCCTGGGACTTGAACCCAGGTCCCCAGCACTGCTAGGCTGTAATGCTAACCACCTAGCCACCATGCTGCCCCTAAAGTTACATGTACATGTCTAAGCTGTGTCTAAGCATTTTTTGATAAAGACTTTTGTGACTGGTTATGGTATGCTGTGTTATTTTCCATGCAGTATGTATACTAGAGTGCATATAGGCTGTATAATAACGCATGGCCCATGGGCATTTTGTGGGGGTTGGGGTTAGACACTAAATATAAGGCAGCTTTTTGCCTCTGGGAGTTGTGATGCAGGTAGTGGTTGGAGTAGAGCAAGTGTCTGGAGTTGCTGTGACAGGTTACATGGATCTGACATCAGGAGCTGCACCACTAATTGGCCTTATCTGTCAGAGTGGATTTGGGAACAGAAAGCCATACCTGCTACTAATGCAACTACCATGGTGTGTGACCTCAGACCTGCTTCATTTCCTCCGGTAGCACTTTATAGTAAATTGACACTTACTACTGGGTCACCCATATATTAGTTCCTGACCCCGTTGGCAATCTTGTAATCAATTTATCATGACGTTTCCCTTCCAACAAAGAGGGATTGATGAAAACAGATAATCTAGAGCAGTGAATGTAGATAATAGGTGGGCCCCAGAAGGGGTAAGATGGAAGCAGAAGGGGACCACATTCAAGTAGGCCATCTAAAGGAATAATGAGGTAGGAGGGCGTCTGGGGGGTTCAATAGGAAGTAGGGGGTCTCAAAAACAAACTAACATGGAGTCAAGTAGTGGGAATAATAGTTTCTCTCCACCCTCCCAGATTTTTGGCCATCCTGTAATCTAGGTCAGCTATTAGGCATTTGGAAACACCCTCCGCCTCCCCTCACTAACACATACAATGGGTCCCATGTTCAAGAGTTAGGCTATTGTCAGCATCATAGGATTTTATTTAAGATCACTTGTGTTTTTTTTATAACTGTATTTAAGTGCATTTTACTCACATATGTGTATTATATAATTTACAAAAAACAATGGTATGGGATAAGAGAATATCAAGTGCAATTAATATATTAGAATAATGCATGCTGTCTATTAGAGGAAAATAAGGTTCTGGAAAGTTCAGCACAGTTATCTGAAGATTGTCAGTATATTACTTATGCATTACAGAAGTTCTCCATATCATGCACTTACCACTTATCCACAGGAATATGGGACTCATGGGAGCAATCCATGAATGGGAGTTCATGAGTGCCCACAAGTTCTCCCTCTAAATAAAGATCTACTGGACCCACCAGAAGTGGTGGTACTGAAGGCCCAACCTCCATCCATAAAATCATCATGAGGATGTATCATCAACAAGATCTAATATTCCATATTATTTGTAAATCATAATCTTACTTTCAAGTGATTGTCCCAGTCACCTCAAAAAAGAATTTGTCTTCTCCTGAATCTTTGGGGCTCATTATTATGTGTTACAGCCTGGACCCACCAGAGGTTTCTTTGGTACTGTGGTAGGACAGTCCGACCCTGCATGACCGCTTAATCAGTTCACTTCTATGAGACTTCTGGATCAGCCAGATAAAGCGATTGGATCACTGCTGGGTTTTTCTAAAACTTATTGGTGATCACAAAAGGTCTCTGTGGTGAGACCCATAAATATTTGTAAAACAGAGACTTATCTCTATTTATATGGATAAGGGAATACACACAGAGAAATCCATTTTTAGAGCACATTAAGCTCTTTAAGGTGTGTATGATACAAATATAGGAGAAAGTTTCGTTTTTATATCATCCTAAATGCAAACAAAAATAGCCAAAAAAGAAAAGGATAATAAAATAAGTCATCATTGAATTGATCTATAAGAGCAGGCTGCAGCCTATTATGTAGAGATGTTATTTCATATCTCGGACTAACATAGCCAGAGAGGGATTGTGGTAAAGGGCAACTGATAAATAAGTTATAAGTATGACCTATCATTACCTTCACACATAATCATAATTATTGGCAAATTACATTTCTTAATAATATAGCGGAATATACGCAGATCAAGCTAAAGTCAGGTGCTCCGGTGAAATGAGATTATTGCAAATACGTTCCATGTTTTATTCACATAGCTCTAACCTGAGGCTACACACATTTTTATGAGACTTCTTACACACAATAAACTCCGGTGACTGGCACTCCTGTACATCCCAGCAGCGGAGAATGTAATATGGAACTGTCTAGTGACAAGTGCCGGTGGGAACTCCTACAAAATCCCATTCTTCTCCATTTACCTCTTTTATATTCAGGTTAAATTAAAATAGTTTCCTGAGAAATTAAGCATAAAACATAGTAACGGATTCTAAAATCAGCGATATAGTTGCCTAAACCAGTAGATCTTGGCTTTTAGTGGACATGAAATTCGTCTCTGAGGGCACATAAAAATGGACCGTCATGTCTCCTGGTGATGTCTTAAATAATTGAATTCTACATGAAATAACAATTCTGGAGCATCTTTTACTATGCTGCAGTATTCCTAAGATAAAATCAACTGTACATTGACAACCAAGTAAGTGTCAATTGGCAACTCTGTCGGATTATTGCTCCTCAGGCTGCACCCCGTTCACCTTGGGAAATTGTAACAATTTGCTTTCAGTTATTTCATATGTTTTAGGGAATTATTTGAATAATTCTGACACGTGTGAATGGAGTTATCTTAGTGGTCTAAATGTGGGTTATAGAGTTAGGTATGGAATTTAGCATTAGTCTAGAAAGCTTGATCTAGACAGCAAGGCATGCATTTTGACATTACAGATGTGTATCTTCTCCTTCCCACTTCTCAAAGAATTAAGCTGACTGGACGCTAAGGCTGCATTGACATGAACGTGAGAAAAAAACGTCAAGAAAATAACTTATAACATCCCCCTGACTGATTCCCCTTTATCTCAGGTAACACCTACCTAACCCCCGTTGCCTGCCCTACAATTACTGATCATGTCTCGGCGGGAGTTAAAAGCTCGGCCAGCAGATAAAATTCTGGTTAGCTTTCTCTACAAGGAAGGTCCTACACACATATTTATTCTTGATGGATAACTATGGAAGGTGTTGGCGGTCTCCAACTTGGCACTCCTGCTTTATGGTGTAGGAGTTATGTTCCAAACAGTGTGCCCTTAGCAATTTTGTGATTCTCTATTGCCTAAAACAATTTACTTTAAATATGATGTGTAGTCACTTGCAAATTATCTCTGACAAATCGAGGAGGTGGTCTAGGTTTGCTTACATTCTAAAAAAAAGTTAATGTGGCTGGGGGGCTGTATAAAAAATAAACCTGTACTTATCTTTTCCCAGTGTCCCGCGCTGCTGTCTCTCAGTGCCATGCTTCTATTTTCTTTACAGGAGAAGGCACCTTGGCTCTAACAACTTCTGCCCACCTTGCAAATGAGGAAGAGACCAGTCCAGATGAAAGTCTTGGAAGACACGCATATCTTGTAGTACTTCAGCAAGATAGGCATAAAGGGCCCAGTTTTAAGATTACCTTTTATCACCTCTACCAACTCCAATTCTGCTTCAATAATTCTGGTGTAATTTTTAAGTTCAGCCTCCACCATTTGTGAGGAAATCCCTACTTAGAATATTGTCTGCCCGCACTTATGGTGCTTGAATAATAGAATCTCAGCCCATTAAAGGATTCAAAGAGATGAAGTTATTGTAGGTGGTGAAAAGTCATCTTTAAGGCCCAACCTCAGGTTTCCCCTCGGTGACATAATTTCAAACATGGCTTCCATTTACTGACTGTGAGCTCCTCTTATCCATTGACATTAATGATGTGGAGAATCTGAATAGTGCATTACTACATCTCAGGTCCTGGTTTCCCTTTGTACCGTTCTATACAATGTGACATGTCTAAGTTTGTGCCTCTTTTAATTTAATCTTAGGTTGGTACTTTGTGAGAATGAAGCCCTGAATAGAACGCGGGGGCTTCACTGGAGTGTAGGAGAGGCTCAAATCCTATTAAACAAGCCTGTAAGTGCTGGCTGAAGCGCTCACTACATCAAAGCCGCTGCCTATCTTTTGCTGGGATAAAAAAATGGCATGTTGGCTGACATACAAATAATTGAGAGAGTCCTCATATCACAAGCTTTTTACGCAAACAAAATCAAAAAAAGATATTTCGATGTTCGCAATGCAGAGGGATAAATTACAATGCGGTGCAGAGCCGAGCCGTAAACAATTGTTTCTCTTCTTCTCGCCATGCTTGTCAGAAATTATTTCAAAAATGACTTGTAACAAGATAATTGCTGTAGGTACCTGTCTCTCCCGCCCCACCAGGAGTAGAGAAAATACGCCTATGCAGCTCGGGACAGTAACAAAATCATTTCAACACATTATTATAACATCAAAGAGAGAAAAAAAATTCTCTTCACTTGGAGAGACGACGTTTTAATCCTTTTTTTTTATCAGATTCACATTGTGAAGAAATAGGATGTGGAATTATTAAGTATCTGCTTGATTTTTCAGCTGCGTTGGACCCATTTATTGAGTGGAAGCGTGGTCCTACTAATCTGCAATGCTGGATTTATGGAGTAGTATACCTATTTATAGCTCAATGTCAGGGTCCCCATGATTTGAGTGGAGTGAAATAGGCAAACAAACTCTGTATAGTGATCTTAAGGATATGGCCTGCTGCAACCAGGGCATTACCGGGCTAGTACTGGGGCCCAAAGCTGCTGGGGAGGCCTACATAAAGCTTTATATAATGAATCCATAGGGCGGCTGTATAATATGTAGAACCAAACAGTGTGACGTGCTGTAGGTACTAACTCAATACCAAAATTAGTAGAAAATTATTATAATATGGCGGGCACACGCGCAGTAGGTCAGAGCATACGCTGAGCTACACAACACATGCAGTCTAACTCAGGTGAGCAATCTGTGCAGCCCTATAAATATGGACCATATATGGATCAGTCTCATATACCCCTGAAGAAGCCACAAGGCTAAGTGGCGGAACGCATGGGCAGCCAGGCCCCTCCTGATACTCGGGTGATATCCTCTGTTTAATACTATATATATCTATCTATTGTGTTGCTTGATCTGTGATATTGTATAACAGCCCTAGCAGGTTAGGAGCTAGCCATTTTCGTTGGGCAATAACAGGAGAGAGGGAGTTTAGCAACCATTGCCTATTTTTGCACAGATATTTTTGGTTGCTTTGTACCAGAACATGCACATGACAGTGCTTTTAATTGTTTTTTTTTTCTACTCATTTTGGTATGGAGTTAGTACCTATAGCACGTCACACTGTTTGGTTGTACATGGTATGCTTTTTTTGACGTGTGGTACTATTATTGACCAATTGTTGGTATTTACAATACGGGGCTGTATATTAATAACCATAGGGGGATGTGTATAAAATAACCATGAGGGGACAGTTTGGGAGGAAAAACTCTGGAACATTTTTGGGAACAGGAGACTATTTTAGTTTCTGACTGTTTAGTCCCGCCACTTGAGTTCACTGCAGTGGGGCCCACTGAGGCTCTGTCGCCCAGCGGCCTATTGAAACTTGTAGCCAACCCTGGCTGCAACTCTTGATTCTCAGTATACTGTACAAAGTTACCAGATAGGACAATGAGTGGAGGTGCCTCAATGGCATAATTGGACAATGGATACTGTAGCTTGTACATGCGCTAGGACATTAGAGGTAGTACGGTATAGTAATGCTGTATTTTTTCTCTTACGTTTACTTTTGCTGCACATTAAAGTCTAAGGGTGTAACTTCGAGGGGTATAAAGGGTTCAGTCACCCCCAAGCCAAAGCCTCTTGGGTCCCATATGGGCTTTTTGCCCATATGAAGAGTATGAATGGGAAACATTGCTACAGAACTGTAATTTTTAGATGAATACTAGAGATGTCAGGAGTGGTAACAGATACTCTACCATTGAAGTTGTCTTCTACTGACAATCTACATTTTTATAAATATTTCTTACCAATCAAGTCTTGCACAGTCATTTCAGAAAGATTGCACATAACCTCCTCACAATAGTTACAGTAGATCACTGTCCACACTGTAAATTGAGCAAATTAATATTAGGGGAATAGCAGGATTGGTAGTATCAAATCCAAACCTTTCTGCAATGGATGCTCTGGGAACAGATGCTAAGCCCACTTCCCAGCCTTGCAAATCCTAGCTGTAAGTGACAAATGTTACCTTCCTGCACTAAAGTGTAAAAACACAAAGACAGGAAAAGACAATGTTAACAAAGAAGAGAAGTAATCAGAGCTGCCTTTGAACCAAGAGGACATGCATGGTACCAAATCACAAGAGCAGAGAATAGTCAAAACACAAGCAAAATTCAAAATACCAGATCAGAATCATAAGAAAGGTCTGGAGCACCAGGGTCAGCAGAACTCTTATGTGATATCAGAATCCCAGCTAAACAGTGATTGGTTCAGTGAGATCTGGATAAAACAGAGGAGCAAGGAGTAGAGCAAGAACCTGTCAATAAGAGCAGGTTAACTATCAATGAACCATAGGCAAGCTTGGGGATGTGGTGCATAAAAATTCGAACATCCAGGAAGCCTAAACCCGTTTTCACACCGATAGCATTAAAAAAAACACAATCAGCTCCTCCTCAGCTGTACTTCACAAACACAGGAAGACAATGACGAGGATGTTACGCTTTTTCTCTTATCTCATGAAAATTATATTTATTATAGGATCATTTATAAGAGAACTTAACCACTGGCCTTTTAACCCACAACATTAACTGCAAAGGAAATGAGAATTTGACAATAATAACCCAATATTATGTTTTATATGACTTGCTGCAACCAATAAGCTTGCACAGACAGTCCCTGGGTTACATACAGGATAGGTTCTGTAGGTTTGTTCTTAAGTTGAGTTTGTATGTAAGTTGGAACCGTATACTTTATTATTGTAACCCCAGTCAAAATTGGATTTTAAAACTGTTGGATTGTCATAAGAACCAGGATTAACAATACATCTTAATTACAGGCACCATTGATAACTGTTAAAGCTGTTTATTGTAGCCTAAGGCTAAAGTACAGTAATTTACCAAAATCCAGAGGTCTGTTTGTAACTAGGGGTTGTATGTAAGTCAGGTGTTCTTAAGTAGGGGACCGCCTGTACTGGAAAAGGATATTCAGATAATAATAACTGTGTATAGAAGCACAATAATGTGAATAAGGCACCAAACCCATTTGATCCTTCCAGTTAGAGATTGTGATGATGTTATACTGGGGTAGTCCATTCAACATTAAAGACCGTAAATTGAATGGCGGGAGGTGGAGTAAGTGGACCAAGAAGCTAATTTATCTGATGAAATACATGACAAAGTTTCTTGTAGTCACTTGTCACTTGTGGGATTATTTTTTCACCATTTAGGGTCCAACACAGACCTTAAGGCACTAAAGGCAGAATGGTACTATTCACACAAAGTACATACTAAATGGAGTGAAAAATACATACCTTTTTTTTTTAACTATAACTAGATGAAAACTGTAGTAAAAAATAGACATTACCTATGAATAAATGGAAATTTATCTTCCTGATTTTGCCTTAGAAAAAGTCTAAATTTCAGTATTTTGTGCTTGGTTTATAGAGTCACATATTCTAAATTATGTGATCTCAACATCTGTGGAGCACCTGCTGTCTTATTAAATGATTCCCAGTGGGTGGGAATAAGCTGATGCCTCCATGTTGTGAACGCCTAAGAACATCCCTAATGCAATAATACATGCGGGGCTTCAGCTAGATGCTATATCACATGTTCACAGATGTAATTAGCTTCACCAAGCTATGTAGAGAAAAATATCTATCTATCTATCTATCTATCTATCTATCTATCTAAATATATGTATTATTCTACTACATATCTTCTTGTATTATTCTATTATCTATATATCATCTATTCCATATCTAGCTATATATACACCTATCCTCTTTCTTTCCAAACACACCAAATGCATCTTTCTGAAAAACTCTATAGATGTGTTCTTTTAAACTGCTATTAAAAAAGGTAATGTTTTATATTATATAGAAATGTATATTATTACATATTATAATATATGTTTGGCAAACTAATATTACTTTATGTAGAAAAAGATTATTTTTGTTCATTTATTTCACTTTAAACTTTTTATAATTTATTATTTTTCGACCCTCTGGAGATGATCACTGGTGCAGTTGTTTGTACAGTCAGCATGACTCAGTATTGGGGTGGATTTATGCCGCTGCTGGACTTGTATGTGATGAGCCCAGTGGCACGGACCGAGATCACTGCTGTGTGCATAATTTTGATATATGACGTATGGAGTTCTTGTTTCCCCGATAAGCAGCAGAGCCGACACTGGAAACAAAAACCCCATATATCACATGACACAACACAGATCAGGAACAACGTGAATCCAGCCTCAAACTGATAAGTAAGGATCACATGGCATTACTTATCAATGATATTGCTGATATCAAGATGCAGAAACAACATCACCACCTTAGGTACATTTAATCTTACAAAGATTCTTTTTTCTGGCGCTAATGGTTTATGGAATCAAATGAGTGAAAGGACATCTACAAACAGGAAGAAATACTGTATGCAAATTAGCCTGAGGGGCTCCAGACTCCATAGGTTAAAGGAGTCTGGAGCCCCTCTGGCTCATTTGCATACAGTCTTATATACTGTGTATGTATTTGTATGTGTACAGTGTATATAGTGTGTGCAGAGTATATATGGTGCAGTGTTTATACATGTGTGTTACGCATATGTAATGTATGTGTGCTTATGTCTTTGGAGAGTATATATGCTATATGTGTATTCCCAAGAATGACATGCAGGATGAGGTCGGCAGCGAGGGTTTAGGTGTATGGGGAGCTCAGATGAGGCTCACTGAGGCCTTCTTACGCCACTGCTGAAGACATCTGACAGCGAAATCTTCACAGCCGAGAGAAGTCTTCGTAGGGTACTAGCTCACAATAACTGATTCAAAAGAACCTGATGAAATACCTGAGATGTGAATAGGCCCTTAGCTATACATTTAGAGTTTTGCCGTTTAGAAGTCAGGTAAAGAGAACAACTGCACTTCCAATAGTGTCCACAAGGTGATGTAGCATTAATATCATACAATGGGGCACATTTACTTACCCGGTCCAGTAAATGGTTCTCCGACGCTGATTCGGGTTCTGCCGGGATTCACTAAGGTCCGTGCGCCGATATTCACCAGGTGTCGCTGCTGCGCCGAGGTCCGCTGGAGTTCACCTGCTTTTTTCTGGTGTATGTGAGTGCTTGATCTTGCGACACAAATGGCTTTTTAAATTCTGCGGTTTTTCCGAATCCTTCGGGTTGTCCGGTGACCACGCCCCCCATTTCTGTCGCGCGAAAGTCGGCGCGATTGCGCCACAATCCCGTGAAATACAGCGCAAAGAGGAAATATTCGGGAAAAACCCGACGGATTCGCGGCTGCGGACCCTTAGTAAATGTGCCCCAATGAGATATTATTCACTGTAATTTGTTCATCATATTCAGCAGGAATCATATACATCCTATCTTATACTATAAAGATTGTTTTATTTACTGCAGCAGTAACATAAAAGGGATACTTATTAGAGATGAGCGAGTATACTCGTCCGAGTATACTGCTCGGTCGAGTATTAGCATACTCGGACCGGCTCGTTACTCGGACGAGTATCTCGCCGGCTCGAGTTCGAGCATTAAATTAATAAAAGACACAGAAGAACAGTGTTTACACTGTTCTTCAACACATAACACATGTTTCCAGATGTAATTGTAAGAATACATTAATAAAACACTATTCTTCACTTTACAGGTGTTCGCGCGTGTCTCCCGCTAAGTTCGGAGATGTGCGCCGAACATCAGCAATGTAAAGAATAGTGTTATTTGAATGTGTTCTGCAATGTGCACTTAAATGCTCGTGTTTTCACTGTTTTTATTCTATTCTTCACATTGCTGATGTTAGCGCGTATCTCCAAACTTAGCGGGAGACATGCGCGAACATCTGCAAAGTGAAGAATAGAATAAAAATAGTGCAAACTGTGAAAACAAGAGCATTTAAGTGCAGAACACATTCAAATAACACTATTCTTCACATTGTTGATGTGCGCGCACATCTCCGACATTATCGGAAGACTTGTGCTAACATCTGCAAAGTGAAGAATAGAATAAAAACAGTTAAAACAGTGAAAACAGTGAACACAGGACCATTTAATTGCAGAACACATTGAAAGAACACTATTCTTCACATCCAGATGTTCGGCGCACATCTCCTAACTTAGCGGGAGACACGCGCGAACACCTATAAAGTGAAGAATAGTGTTTTTTTAATGTATTCTTACAATTAAAACATCTGGAAACATGTGGAATGTGTTATTATTTACTGTTCTTTTAATGTGTTGTGTTAGTGAAAAAATGCTCGGGTCTCCCATTGACTTTAATGGGGCTCGTTATTCGGTACGAGCACTCGAGCATCGGGAAAAGTTCGTACCGAATAACGAGCACCCGAGCATTTTAGTGCTCGCTCATCTCTAATACTTATGTTTCCTTGGTACAGCCAACATATTTCAGAACAAACAAAAATGAACCAATCAATATCTGACTTTTGTGGATCTTTAGACCGTGTACTTTATACTACCTTATCATTTACTTATTGATGTATTTCCCTTAAAATCATTTAGATGGTCCAAATAAATGGCAAATTCATAAAATGACAAAACAGACAGATTTCTAAACGGATCTTATAAAATATAAGATGTGAAATAAAGCACTGTAGACACTTTGCAGACCTATAATCTATGCGTAAACATCCTTAGAGGTCACGCTATGCCATTCACTGCTGTCCGTGTCTGCTCTGCGTGGAAGGACCATCTGGGGCAGGTGAGTGTTAGAAGAGCAGGAGTGTGCTGCCCTTGTCTCTCACCCGGACTGCCTTCTGCATACTACTCAAGAGTTTCAGTCTTCACCGCTGTCAATCTATCAGCTGTCATCAACCCAGAATATAATATATGTTCTTGGCGGAAAGAACCAAGCACAAAAAAATGTTACATAGAAAATTTCTGCATAATTTCCTACTTTGTGTCACTAGAGGAAAAAAAGATAGATGATCCTTTGCTAGCCCAGACCTAGAGAAAGCCTCCCTTGGCAGCACTATGTGCTGAGTAAAAACAATGCACATCAAATGCAGGAATGGTGCGATATTACACTCCGCATACAGACAGTACAGAAACAATGCAGCGCGCATGAAAATACTTGTGTAGTACATCATCGGTGATCACAAGCTGATCAGTCATTTTCTGCCAATACTATCATAAGCAGAAAAGTGTAGATCTGTAGTTATCTAATGTGCATGTGCTGTATAGATGGAGCAGAACTAAAGTGAACTTCACGTTTTCTACTGTGCTTTGTGGTCAGTCCCCAATATAAGACATAGCAGCAGATTTATCTGCAGTCCCATGGAAATCTCCACTAAAACATAACAGTTATATAATCACAAGTTTTTTGGTGTTCAAGGCAGAAAAACCTTACAATTCCTGTAGCACTTAGGAATCCCACGCTGCACTATTAAAAAAAAAGTTGGTGTGGTGGGTCAGGGCACAAGGCCAAATTTAGTGAATTTTTAGGAGTAATATACAATGAGGGTAGATCTAACCGGCCCCTGGAAGTAGAACTGAGTACAGCTGAATGATCTCTTTAACTTTGACATAATGGATAGAGCCACATTTATCCAGACGCACTCCACTGCTGTGTGACATTATAGTCGCACTGTACTGCCATTCATTTCTTCTCTCTAACAAGTTGTACATAAGCCTAAAAAGTCACACAACTACTAGCAAGTCAGACAGAATAGTGATATATCTTCCTAAATGTCTTTTTCAATACTTAGAAACACAATGGGGGGAGATAAGGCATGTAAAAAGCCACATTACAAACAAAGTTGCGGTGGGCAGGAGCAGGTCAGGATATTAGGTAATTTACCAATATACATCTAGTAGTAGTTCTGCTCCGCTTTCTTGTAAAGTGAAGGCTTATGTCTTTTATCTCATCAGCCAGACATTCCTAACTATAAAATGGCCACAGACGGAGGGTGATCTCTAGTTTTTAATGAACAACCACCCTGCTAGGACCTTATCATGAATATAAGATCAAGGTCCTGGCAGGGCATTTGTCCGTGGACAGACAAGATCACATGACCCTCCATCTGCAGACATTTTATGGTCAGGAATGTCTGGCTGATGAGATAAAAGACACATAAAAAAAGCAGTGCTGAACTGTTAATAATTGTATATTGGTAAATTACCTAACGTCCAGCTACACACAATTACACACACATTACAAAAGACAGGAGATAAAGTGGCCAACCCCTTTGAGAAACTGGAGCCTCTTAGTATATCTGGCCTGCAGTAATGTTCAATACACCAGTCTTAATAAATCCCCCCAATGTGGTCTGCCCAACCCTTCCTTTATGTTTCATACATCAGCTATGTGCTTCTAAGACTTCTATAAGAATTCCGGAACAGCATACAGGACAGCTGAAACCCAAAGTAAGGTGGCATGCAGCAGATAGGGGGGACTTGTGATTCCCCATTTGTGCAACTGATAGATGTGGTCCTGTACCCAAATGCATAATTTTAATGTTCCAGATGTCTCATTTTCCTGAGTATTCTTCATTGGGATATTTTAGACAGGTAGTGTGTGGGTAACAACCCAAAATGTGTAGTAGCCAGTTGTACCGTTGATATGCACATTACGTCTTAGTTGTCCTATGGAAAACCATTACACATTCACAATATGGAGATTGTGTTCTCACAATGATACAG
This sequence comes from Engystomops pustulosus, assembly GCA_019512145.1. Classification (NCBI taxonomy): domain Eukaryota; kingdom Metazoa; phylum Chordata; class Amphibia; order Anura; family Leptodactylidae; genus Engystomops; species Engystomops pustulosus. The sequence goes on along the minus strand of CM033642.1, from coordinate 41,600,672 downwards.
CAGTCTTATGAATTTTTCTGGCTCCCTTAAACTACAATGAAGAGTTAATCTTCTTTTTTTTTTAAATTGATCCGGAGCTCCTGTCTCTCTCTGATCTATGACTAGACTTGGGTAATAGTTCATTTGCTATATCGATGTCATTGTGCTACCAGACCAGGGAATGGGTCTTAAGAGAAGACCAGTCATTGCCAAATTCAAATAGGAAATCCTGAGTCGCCCCTTCACAAAACTAATAGTAAGTTTTGACCTTGTCTCAATGATAAAGACTTATTGAATCCTTTTGCTTTCAGGGTTGGCAGGCGGCAACTGTAATTTTGCATTTGTTATTCATTTGTCTGCGTGCCCTGTAGAAAATGCTAGGTTTCAGATAAATCTTCTCAGGACAGATTCCTCATAAAACATCCTCTGCTGCCCCAGCTTGTGACTTTTTAGGGAACTAATTTAAGCCATGAGAATATTAGCCCTGAAAGAATAGTCCATGGTTCCAGAATATGTGAAGCAGCCTATGGGAGATGTTCATGTTATAGCAGTCACCTTCTAAGTCATTTCTACCATAAGAACATAACTCTTCCAGGGATGTCCATCGCAAGGAGATTCTTCTGGTTTCTAATCTACATGTACACCATTCCTTCAAGGTTGAAGTATTTTCTTTTTCAGTGGACTGAAAGTCAATGTAACTTTTGTAGACATTTTAGTAATGCCTGTGTGGGAATAAGTACTACTATAGCAACATCAGCTGAGCATCCAATACTATAGCTGTATACACTGCATAGGGATCAGGAAAACTCAAACTGCAAACTCAGTTTTTATTTACTTCTAAGAGATCAGAGCAAGTTTGCAGACATCAAAAGAATGATACAGTTTCTGATGCAACAGTCCCATAAAAACTTCAGTATTTATTTGCAAAATTGTTAAAAACATGTGAAACAATAGAACAAGAACATGGAAGACAAATACAAGGGACTGCAGGCAAAGCCAAGTTTCCAGACAGTGGTGTGCTGTCAATAGCATAGATCACATGGCTCTATGGTAGTGACGGACTTGCAGGCCCCATTTGTGTTGCCTCATGCTAGGTTTGGAGCAACCAAAACTTATTGGCCATTCCATATATACAAAGAGAGAATTAATGGTATGTGGGTCTTTACGATGCAGATACTATAAAGTGGGAGAGGATGCAAGCAGGGAGCCCCTGACACAAGCCATATGATCTATGATTCATAGGTTGCTACATCTGTGTTTTCCTCACTCCGCAGCGGTAGCAGAAGAGCTGTACTGCAAACCCATCACAAAATATAGCAAATATTGAGTTGTTGTCTAGGTTCCTTATACATGGTTGCAAAAAACAAGCCCTCGCATGGCTTTGTAAAATGAGGACTTTGTAAGGTGGGGAGTAAGTAACTGTGAGTTTGTCCCTGTCCAATTTAGCATTGTTCTGACAAGGGAAATGGTAACACCCGTTTTCTCATTTAGGCATACATTTTGTGGGTAATGACCATCACAAATTACAGTTCCGAAGATGCTTCAAGAAAAAGAAGATGATTGTTTCATGGGGAATAAATGTACTACTAAAAAAGCTGCACAGATGAAGGATACTCATCAGGGGGGTACAGAGTTCTTCTCTAACATACAAGTTCCATCTGTGATGTGTACTAGTTGGGGTATATGTTCAATAACTGTGTTGACTTTGTTAATGGAAGACAATAATTGCAACAATTTTCATTTTTGTACATCAAAAAGACATATTGATGTCCTAAAGGACATACACAAAGCTACATAACTTAAAGGACGGCAAGAAAAGCTAGACATTTATAATACTTTGATCTATTGCCTGCTGCCAGCCACTGAGTCATTGCTTTTGGAATTCAGCCATGTTGGCACCAATAGAAACAGGGGCAAAGAATGGAAAACGAATTAAGGCCAAGTAAAATTAGGATTGTCAATACTTTTACTAACTCTTTTCAAACTAAACTGAGGTCACCTTTGATGGTGGTTTTATAGAATATAAAAACATGATTACTCACATTTTTGTGAATTTTGTGTTTTTCAGTACTATGTATATGCATAGAGTTTTCTATTCAAGAATAAAAAAAAGTCTCCACTTTTTTTTTTACATTTTAGTAACTGAGACCTAATATGGGTGAATATGCTACATGTATTATTTTCTGTGCGTAAACTCACAAACTCATCATTATCCAGAGAAATTTAAAGGAAATCTACCGTCGGGAATCTACTATCTCCACGCCCACAGTAGCCCCAGCAAATAATTTGCATAAAGAGTAAATAAAGTTTTATTTCAGAATGGGAGAATAAAAGTTTTAGCTAAAAACTATTTGGGGATCATGCAGGGAAGGAACTACTTCAGAAAGTAGATTCCCTATGGTAGATTTGTTTTAAATTTATATGTTGCTACCAAAATATTTCTATTGCAAAATGTTGCTACTAAAATTTATATCAGTGTGTAAAAAATATATTACACCTTTAATGTTTCTATAGAAATGAAGATTGTAAGCAGCATTTAAGTGCTGCTTATCAAAAACCCTTGATGAATTGATCAATAGCAAGTGTGGCCACCTACATAAAAGCAGATATTTTGGCAGTTTGCTAGCCTTCAGCATACAGGGGTATGTTAACATAATTTCAAGGGTAGAAGACATCATAAAAATAATTATATCTATCCTTCTGGGAAAGGTTATAAAGCCAGTTGGAATATTTATTTACCAGTGCTCTTGCGCGGTATGAAAAAGATTCAAAGTGATATAATTATCACAGCACTAGTACCAAATCAAGCTAAGTCCCCTTGAACAAGGCAGATATGGGACCATATATCTGTCTCCATAGATGAATATAGTGCCTGGTGGCGGTACGGCGCCACACACATAGGGCACAATAACGTATTGTGTGTGGGAAAAGATAGAACATGCTCTATCCCTGTACATAAGGCTGAGAACTGTGCATCACAGGGTGAGCACAGCTCCTCCTGTCCAGCAACTTGTGCACGGCCGGACGAACAAACAGCAGTGCAAAAGGAGCCTAAATCTGTATAAACGGAATGCAAACCATGTTTACAGCACAGATACTGTACCATAGCAAATAAGGTTAATAAAAGACATTAGCCCATCAAGTCCAACCTATTAAATTATACCGTGTTGATTCAAAAGAAGGCAAAACCCCTTCAAGCCTGATGCCAATTGGCCCAAAACAGGAAAAAATATCCTCCTGACCCCTTACAGTCAAAATAACTCCCCGGATCAGCAGAAACTACTTACAAAAAGTTTTACTATCATACGATACCAAGTTTTCTACATGGCTTACGAAATTGGTACAAGAACCAGGGTAACTAAATAAATATGGTAACAGAACCAAGCTTTTTACATAGATATAGGAAGAGAACCAAGCCTACTACATAGATATAAGAAGAGAACCAAGCTTACTACATAGATATAGGAAGAGAACCAAGCTTACTACATAGATATAGGAAGAGAGCCAAGCTTACTGCGTAGATATAGGAGATAGAGGAGAGAACAAGCTACTACATAGATATAGGAAGAGAAACAGCTAATGCGTAAGATATAGGAAGAGAACCAAGCTTACTACATGATTAGAAAGAGAATCAAGCTTACTACATAGATATAGGAAGAGAACCAAGCTACTACATAGTATAGGAATAGAACCAAGGCTTACAATAGATATAGGAGAGAAAAGGCTTACTACATAGATATAGAAGAGAACCAAGCTTACTACATAGATTTGCCATCACTACTTCTCTGGAACCATGCTTCGACTGGTAGTGTTTCAGATGCAGTTAACGGACTGGCGGAGGAAACTTCTGTGGATTGATGGGGTCCTAGACAACTGTCAAAATCGTCCAAATGGGATACTGTACCTGATATTATAAAATTGGGATGAAACTAAGTCATTGAACAGAACCAAAATTCTAGCAATCTACACACAAATTGCGAGAAATTATGTTGCAAAATCCTGACCACAATCTATTTGAAATGCTATGGCATGACCTTTATCCCTCCAGGACAGGGCAGTATTGGCAAAATTAAACATAAAAGTAACATTTATTTCATCAATTTGGGGTACTAAAGCCTATCGATATTAATTCTTTCTTGGGGGAATGAAAAAAAGGATTTATTGGGCAAGTCTCTATCTTGGATTGAGGAATAGGGAAGGAATTGGAAGCGCCAAGCTCTGTGATGTCTCCATTTCGCGCCAGCTTGTAGAATTGAAACACATTGTGCATTGAGTGTAGTGTGGACACAAGTATGTGGTGGTAGGACTGCCAGGCATCTGCAACAAGTGATGAACCGTGTCTGCAAGTGTGTGACCGCAGCTGACACAGTTGTAAGTGACTCCCAGAATGCAAGTCTGCACGTGAGGGCGGCTGTTAGGTGTAGGTGTCTCGGCTCCTCACCGCATATCACACGACGACAACCCATCGTTTTGCAGACAAGTACCCCGTACGAGTCTTATGATCAAAGTAGGCTTGCACTATGATTCAAAAGAAGGCCAAAACCCCTTCAAGACCTGATGCCATTGGCCCAAAAACAGGAAAAAAATATCCTCACTGACCCCTTACACGTCCAATAACTCCAGCCGCACAGGATACGATACCAAGTGTCTACATGGCTTACGAAATTGCCCGTACACAAGAGAACCAGCGGGTAACTAAATAAATATGGGCAACCAAGCTTTACATAGATATAGGAAGAAGAACCAAGCCTTACTAAATAGATCTCAGGAAGAGAACGACAAGCTTACTACATAGATATAGGAGAGAACCATAGATGTAATAGAGAACAAGTCTACAGATATAGAGAAGAGAACCAAGCTTATTACATAGATATAGAAGAGACAGCAACTAACATAGATAAGGAATGCGAAACCAGCTTACTACATAGATATAGGAAGAGACCAAGCTTACTTCGATAGATATAGGAAGAGAGAACCCAAGCCTTACTGGTAGGATATAGGAAGAGAACCAAGCTACTACATGATATAGGAAGAGAACAGCTTACTGACCGTAGATATAGGAAGAGAACAAGCTTGAAATACAAGATATCCAGAAGAGAGAATCAGAGCTTACTACTAGATATAGGAAGAGAACCAACGCCTATACATAGATATAGGATAGAACCAAGCTTACTACATAGATATAGGAATAGAAAGAAGAGAACAGGCAGGTCTACATAGATATACGAAGAGAACCAAGCTTACTACATAGATTCATCATCCTTCCTGCGAACCATGACTTCGACTGGTAGTGTTTCAGATGCAGTTAAGACATGGCTGCGGAGGAAACTTCTGTGGATTGATGGGGCTCCTAGACAACTGTCAAATCGTCCAATGGGATCTAAGTACCTGATTTATAAAATTGGGCTGAAACTAAGTCATTGAACAGAACCAAAAATTCTAGCAATCTACAACAAATTAGCTGAGAAATTATGTTGCAAAATCCTGACCACAATCTATTTGAAATGCTATGGCATGACCTTTATCCCTCCAGGACAGGCAGTATGGCAAAATTAAACATAAAAGTAACATTTTATTTCCATCAATTTGGTACAGTACAAAGCTATCGAATTAATTCTTTCTTGGGGGAATGAAAAAAAGGATTTATTGGGCAAGTCTATCTTGGATTGAGGAATAGGGAAGGAATTGGAAGCGCCAAGCTCTAGTGATGTCTCCATTTCGGCAGCCAGCTATGTAGAATTGAACACATTGTGCATTGAGTGTAGTGTGGACCAAGTATTGTGGTAGGTAGGATGAAAAGGATTACTGAAACAGAGGCATGGAGGTCCAAATGTGTAACACTAAATGTTATAACTACGGAAAATGAGGCGCGGGATTAGGGTAGCTCTCCGATATCCAGAAAAACCATTCGTTTGCAGACAGGTAATATTATTATCCGTAGTTGTTTAGTCTGTTTATGTAGGATTTTATGTAGGGATTTATGCCTCCCCCCTGCACGTGGTCACTTGCAGGCTATAGGTGGTTCCTGCACTGCTTTGGGCCACCAGCATGACCTCCTCCATGCCCTCTGACACCCATTTGGCCGTGCACCAGGCATTGTGACTATTTCAAGGCTTGTACGCCAGAAAGTGCGAGTACAAGTCCTGATAATCTGCCCTATAGAGGTATTCTGCAAAAGTATAGAATAGACAATTTCTATTTTTGTTTTGTAGCGTGACTTAATCTGTAACTATCTAAAGTGTTAACTTCAAGCATCATCTGTCAGTTGTAATATTCGATTCCGGGACTCGGTCCATCCAGGCATACGCTGTGCTGTATACTGCTGACAGTCTACCCTTGCTGGCTATGTGCAGATGGGAGGAGATGCTGAGATTCACTGTCCAGGTGCTGGGCATGTGCATTACGGGACTACGAGCGGCGCCTGATAATACATTATATGCGGAGACGACTTCCAATCTCGTCACTCTTCATTAATAATAAATACACTTGCCAGCATTTAACGAAAAGCCTTAGAAAAACCGTAGTCATTTATTTATTCATTGCCAGTTTCTTATGTAAGTCTGTGTATCAGGTGTCAGGGTTATGCATCCAGAGTCATTCCTATAAGTGCCTACCAACACTTGTACTGCTAACATCCAGTGTATCATCTCTGTAACCGGTACCATACCTGTAATGTACTACATCCAGTGATCATTCTTATATCAACGCATCCTACCTGTATTGTATACATCCAGTGTTCTATATAGTAGTTATACATATATACATAGTCTTAGTATACATATAATATATAATCAGTGTACATTCTTATAGTTAGATACATATAATATATCACATACGTCGGTCATTCTATATAAGTTACGTATTACATATAATGATATAACCTCAGTGTCATTCTATAATAAGTTAGTTATAATGTAATATATATTCCAGTGTAATTATATCAGGTACTCATACCTGTAATGTGCTACAACCAGTGTAATTCATACAAGTGAGTATACCTGTAGTATATACAATCCAGTGTGATTCTATATAAGTTAGTATACATGTAATGTTATAATCCAGCATCATTCTCGATAAGGAACAATACCGAAATGTATACATCCAGTGTAATCTGTATAAGTTAGTATCCTGTAATGTTATACACCAAGCGTCATTCTCTATCGATAGATACCTGTAATATTACTTCCAATGTAATTCTATTTAATGTACTATACTGTAATGTATACATCCAGCATCATTCTCTATAAGGTACTAACCTGCAATGTATACACCCAGCATAATTTTTTTAAGGGTAGTTAGACCTGTATGTATACATATGGTGTACTTCTATATGTTAGCATACCTGCAGCTTATACAACCAGCATCAGTCTCTACAAGGTGTAGTATACTGTAATGCACTATGATCCTGTGTAATTCTCTTTATTACAGATATATACTACCTGTATAAGAATTACATGCGTGTATACAATTACTGGTATACAGTCAAGGCCATAAGTTTTGAGAATGACACAAATAATATATTTTCACATGAATCTGTTGCCCTCTGGTTATTTATGTGTACATTTTAATGTATAATTTTAAAGTCTTACACTTTATGTTGTTATAAGCTTCTATGTCTTGTAATGTATACGGCTCACAGCCTGGTTATGATGATTCAGTACCAGACTACCTAGTAGGTTAAAATGATAGCATTCCCAGTCTCAGTATGGGGAGGTGCAAAGTTATCCAAGGTCAGTCAGTGAAAGGTAACCACTGTACTTATCTAAAAATGTTGTCTAGATAAATATAATGTATATTAGGTGCCCCGTCTGTGTAATGGTAACGCTATATAGATATATATCTCCCTTCTGTGTGTAACACATTAGTCTGTATAGTGACTACAAGATTATATTGCATATCAGTGCTTAGTGGTGTGAGCCCCATTGGGGACAGGGACCCATTTGAGCAACTCTTGTAGCGCTGTGTATCTAACTGTGCTATATAAATAATGGAATTATATTATTATATATAGCCAGCGATTATGAGTATAGTGATAATATACGTAGTTTACACATACATTATACAATGTAGCTTACAATATGCCATTATATAGGTCAATCTGTGTTCGTTTGTCTTTAAGATCTGTTCTGCAGGTGTATAGTATGGCACATATTCCATGTCACTCTATATAATCGTGTCTATATAATCTATTATATCCAATGCTAATCTGTACAAGGCACTGTAATCCCAAAAAAAGGTCTATGGTTATACCCTAGCTACAATTCATTACAGGACTAATGTCCTATAAGTGTAATGTTCAGCAGCACACTGGTCGATATCTATTACTGTACAGGATGGCAGATCAGATCTGACGTGTTAACAATCTATAATATTTTCATTTTTGAGCCATTACATCAGGGTTCTGGAGCAGAGAAAAGCTTTCAAATCATGACAATGTCGATCAGAGGGATACAGGATAAGGATACAATAGATCCACTAAATTTTCTTGTCTCTGGTGCTGACTCTTTCATGGGAGGTGAATGACTCATTTGCCTTGATAATTACTTGAGATGTGTATTCATCAGGAGGCTGTAATGTCTGAGCACAGACAAGGCTTCTTTCTGGATAATAAAATGAGCATGTGGCAATCCTGGATTTATATGCCAGAAGGTGCGCGTTTGAATGTAATTGGTCTGAGCTGAGAGAGAGAGTCACATATTCTTATCCCACTGCTGCCATGGGAGATAGGGAATTGCATCCAAAATATATTTCCAGGGATCAGCAGAACCGAGACTCGTAGATTTCTTCTTTTTCCTGGAGGGAGAATAAACTCATTACTTTCTGGAGTCTTTGTAATCAAACAAATGGACAACAATCAGATCTGACAAGAGATGAAGATTTGCTTCTTGTGTCATTAATCCAGATAGTCATCCCCTGTAGGGGACAGGAGGGTGCCCTGAGCTTGCAGACAGCTGGATGCTCTCTGATTACCATTATCCAGCATGCAGGCTTCTGTGATTCATTCATCTGACACATAACATTGCACTTGTATCAGGACAGGAAGAGATTGGTTTTGAAGATGATTGATTCATGCCTGGAGTAAACTTATTTCTATGCTATTACTTTCCCTAGAGTCATGAGCTAGTATGGTTAATGTGGTTGGCTGACACAAAGGGATGCTGCTAATGCCAACAGCAAAGAGAGGATGGCAGAGAAATTCATTCACTAGAGCAAAGCCGGTGGCTAAACTATTTCAATGCCAATCCTTTATTTGGGGCACACATGTATATACCCATCACACTATGGTGCTCATGGCGCATCGGGTCAGAGAGAGGACACCACATGGATCTTCTGTATACAGTTTCAGCCATACAACCAAGACTATACCCTATCAGTGCTCCAGGGAGACGAGAGATGAGCAGGGGATAGTACTTCACAATACAAGATCGCAAGGAGGAACAGGGGCTGGATAAGCCTGTTGCAGGCAGAGGAGGATTTGAGGGAATATGAATGATGGAAGGAGGGGTCTCTCCTGCCTCACCACTGGAGGGGCTGGGTTGTGGCAATGGACCTTGAAATCGTTCTATGGACTTTCTCTGTAACACAGACACACTTCAACAACTCAAGCAAGTGGAGAATCTCATACTCCCTGTTACCTTCCAAAACTCCAGCACCCCACTTCTACTGTCACCTTCTTCACCTTCACTATAGACGAGTGGCTGATCAATGGGGGAAGGTTTCATCCCTGCTCTAGATCCGACAATAAAGACACTTGGACAGGTCACTGCCTCCCTGAGCCTAGGAAGACCCAATTGCATCTTTCACTAAGTGGGGAGCCGGATCCTAGGACAAGAATGATCTCCTCTGCTTGGCTTTTGCTT